>JBBMOL010000168.1:0-470553 GCA_037954665.1 Laguncularia racemosa
CCACAATTTGAATGCAAGTACCACAGCTGCTAATTTCATATCATGTATCGAGTAGTTCTTCTCATTAGGTTTCAACTACTTGGATGCATAAGCTATCACCTTCTCATCTTGCATCAATACGTACTCGAGCCTTTAGATAGATGCATCATCGTACACTACATATTCTTCACCACTAATTAGTAATGCAAGCATCAATGTAGAAGTCAATGTCTACTTTAAAGGGGTTGCCAGTTTAGAAAATCCTTCTACAAATCTTCTATAGTGTCCTACTAACCCTTAGAAGCTTCTAATTTCTATTATGGTCTTTGGTCTAAGCCATTCATTCACAGTCCTAATCTTCTTAGGTTCTATAGCAAACCCATTCTCACTAATCACATGTCCCAAAAAGGTTACCTACTTCAGCTAAAATTCATACTTCTTAAATTTAGCATACAACTTCTCCACCTACAGTTTACCCAACATTACCCTTAAGTGCTACTCATGATTTTTCTCACTTTTAGAGTATATCAGAATGTCATCTATGAATACAATAACAAACTTATCCAAATATTCCCTAAATACCTGGTTCATTAAGTCTATAAAGGCTGCTGGTGCATTTGTAAGTCTAAATGGCATTACTTAAAACTCATAATACTCATACCTAGTTCTGAATGTGGTCATTTGGATGTCTTCCTCCTTGATTTTTAGTTGATGGTACATGGATCTCAAGTCTATTTTTGAGAAAACGTAAGCTCTTTGCAATTGATCAAACAAGTCATCAATTCTTGATAGAGATTACTTATTTTTAATAGTGACTCTATTTAACTCCTGATAGTTTATGCATAGCTACGTGTTGTTTTCCTTCTTCTCTACAAATAGTATAGGTGCACTCTAAGGTGAAACACTTGGTTTGATGAACTTCTTGTTAAGCAGTTCTTGTATCTGATCCTTTGGTTCTTTCAACTCTATAAGTGCCATATAGTACGAGGCTTTTGATATGGGAGCCGTACTATGCACTATATCAATGTTGAACTCAATTTACCTTGTTGGGGGTAAACTTGACAAATCATTTGGAAACACTCTCACAAACTCTTTCACTACCCTTACTCTCTCAATTTTCATCACATCTTTAGCCTCAACTACTATTGATGGCATCATACTTTTACCTCATAGTTCATAAGTTGGCAATCCTATTGGACTATGTGCTTCCAATTTAAAACAAAATTGTTCTACTTTCGGTGTGTTGAAATGGATGGTCATATCATGACAATCTATTGTTGTGTGATGTATGATTAACTAATCCATTCCTGGAGTTATCTCAAAATCAGTCATGTCTAACACTAGAAGATTTGCAATCAATACTTTACCCTATACCTCTATACAAACCTTTTTAAATATTTTATTCAATCCTCTACCCACACTCATAGGTTTACTCAAACTCAATACAACATTCAGCACTTTAGTACATACATCATATTTACTTCTAAATACATCAGATATACATGAATGTGATGCACCAATGTCAAGTAATACGTACACTTCAGTAGAATTTACTAATAGTGTACCTGCCAAAGTCTTTGTATCTAGAGTGTCCTACCTCTATAGCACAAACACTCGTGTTGGTGCCCTCTATCTTGGCTCGACTTGTTAGAGTCTACTATTATTGTTATCGGCTTGATTTCTTCCTATTGGTGTTGGTTAAACATTCTATCCTTTATTATCTAGGCAGTCCACCATTCTATGACCCCTCTACTTGCATGAGAAGCAGAATGTCAAGGGTATTAATCTCTCCCAACAAGTCTTGCTATTGTGTCCTATTTTCCCACATAAAAAATAGGCACCTTCCAACCATTTGCAATCATTCAGTTCATATGGCACATAGCATCTTCCACATCTATTACCCTAACTCATGTATAAGGTTCTAGCTTGAGAGGAAGGTGTTGCAATGACCATATGTCTAGTGAATTCTAGTTCCCAGAGTCCTCATCTCATTAATTCTTTTTGTGACTCTATTCTAAGACTTTGGCTTTGCTCATAGCTTCAAAGTAAGTTTTTAGTTAGAAGGCAACCACTTCATGCCATAGTATAGGTTCCAATCGCAACATAAACCAATAAGCCATTAACTTCTCACCAGCTTTGAAGGCAGGTGGCATGAATTTCATCAAACGGTTGAGTTCTATCTCATAGTAATCTATGGATCTTTTCCCTTGATAACAATTGTAATATGCTACCTACATCCTTTTTCTAATAGTGCTTGGGAAATATTCTTCATACAGCATCTCTTTAAACTTACCCCATGTAGTCACTCCTATAGTAAGTCTAGAAGCACTTAACTACCATTCAAAAGCCAAGCCCCTCAATAGGTATACTACATACTTCACTTTTTTGTCTTTAGGCGATCCTAGTGATTCAAAGGTCTTCTCTAGCTCATCAACCCACTGCTCAGCATCTAGTGGATCATCGGCCTTAAGCCTAAATTCCCTAACCATTCTGATAAAATGGTCTACACCTACTTCCCCGACTAGCCTCTCTCTAATCTTCCCCATCATATGTGCTTGTCTCATATTTAAGACTTGCATCTCTTATATTTGCTGCTATTGTTGTGCCACCACTCCAACTAAAGTGTTAATAGCCTTTAACATTTATGCAACATTAACTTTGCTTCCTCTCAATCTATGTTGAGGAGGTCTAGGTGGCTTTTTGTTATCAGGAGCATCACATCCAAATCCTAAGGATGATCCTAGTCCCGAAATTCTCTTAGGCATTCCACAAAATAAAATACAACAATGAGGAATGAAATAAGAATATTGCGACATTCCTCAAAGTATAGAATATTTAAAATTAACATTTTGAAAATTACTGAAGGGGTTCACTAATCAGTAATATTATTCTCATTTTCTAACTACTCTCATTACATATCATCATCTTAATTCTAAGGATTATCACCTAAAAAGTCTATAGATCCATCAACTTAGGCATTGAAGATTACAAACCTATATTCTTTTAATCAAAACCTAAGCTCTCAGGGATCATCAACCTAGGTTTTAATACCACCTAAGTTATAACACCTTGGAACTCGATAATGCTACAGCCTGCTACGTATCCTCACTAGATGAAGACACACAAACACTCAAACACTAAAAATTTGCAATACTTACATTCACATACCCATAATAATGATTAAAAGTCATCTCTTACATACAAGAGATTAATAGAAATTTCTATCCTTAATAATACATCATTAACAATCTCCTTAAATTATTATAGCGGAAGCTTGTGACATTTAATTACAACATAATTTCTCAAAGCAAACTAGTAAGTTATTTAACATGCATTCTTCCTTATTTTAACTACTAATCTTCATAGTAGATATATTTTACATTCTCCTCATTACTTTGATCCTACTTTGTCTCCATTAAGGTTTCATCATATCCTATAATCTCTCCTATGGCACCTATGATTAAAAAAAAAAAAAAAAGGTTTCCACAAGGGGTGAGCTAATGCCTAGTACTATGTATGTCTATAAACACATACGCATGCCATGACAGAAGTAACAACACATACATGGTGCAACATGATCTTTAAACACAAGTTATTCATCTTTCATAGTGTTTAACTAGCACACAATCTCATCAATATCATACAACCTTACACAATTCCACATAATCCCTCCACAAACAATTGTATATATATGATAAAGGGTACTCACCTTTTGTCCATGAGTCTATTTCCATACATAATAATTATATATATATAAGATAGTAAGTGCTCCCCACTATCCATGAGTCCTTTCACAACATCCTTCCACCTACTACCCAAATCATTTCAGTACATGATTCCATTAAGGACAATGTCACATACAAATCAATGGGGTGCCACCTTAAGAACACCAATCCACACTCGGTTTCTCGGACCCAGCAAATTCATAAACACATGCACACACAATCAAGTTCACTTGTTCACTTATTGTAATATTTAATCCATACACAATATCTAACTTAACAAGCATAAACAACACACAAAATATACACATGCTTGACTTTACAAATCTTGATTTTCCTTACACTTCTATAGCATCACAAATCCTCCAAACCTATACATGATCCAAATTACATGCTCTTAGAATTGTATCTCTACACATTAAAATGGAATGGGTGCATTTCAACTCAACATAGCCATGTTGAAGGCCATATAGGTGAGCACAAGACAGTACACAGTCATGCTAAAGGTCGTGTACTTTTCTATTTGTTTTATAGTTTGACATGGGAAGAGACACAACCATGTTGAGAGGTCATGTATCTTTTTATGTAGTTTAAGTTCAACATAGGACAAGATATAGCCATTTTGGGAGGCTATGTACCTCTCTATATAGTCTGGGTTTCAACATGAGACATGACATGGCTGTGTTGGGAGGCCTTGTACCTTTTTGTATGTCTTGGGTTTTAACACAGGATATGACACAGTCGTGTTAGGAGGTCGTATATCTTACTATTCATCACAAACTCTCTTTTTCTAATTCAAAATTCCTTGTTCTTTCTAACTTTAACCTAATTTTCTAAATAAACATGTTAAATTGACTCCAAATTATGCTATTCCTAATATATTACAAGGGATTTTGGGTACTCACTCATCATAGATTGTGATCTAGCTTCTTTGATCATCTGTTCCTATGAACTTTTCACCTCACTCCTTGCTCTAATTCTCGATTCCTAATTGTACATTGTCAAACTATCTTAATGCTATGAATTCACGAGCATATACATGCATCTATTGATTGAAATCCTTACCTAGTTGAATGGATCTATTCCTTAAGATTGTTTTTCTCTAGAATGTAGTTAGGGTTTTATGAGAGTCTCTAGGTGTGCATTGTGGAAAGGAAAAAAAAAACCCAGGTCATAAAAGGGCTTATATACTTAAGCTACGAAATGACCAAATTACCCTCATCCATACATTCCATTTACCATTTCATCCTTAGCATATTTTTATAATAATGTAAAATACACACACACATATATATGATAATATATGAGTATTTATACACAGAATGTAGGTAACATACTATAGCTACTATCAAAGAATGAGGTTAATAGATGAATATGAGAAAAAATTCAATCACCTAATGAAATTTATGCTACTTGCCTTCAAAGGTGATGAGAAGTCAGTGGCTCATTGGTTTATGTTGGGATTAGAACCCACCTTACGGCATGAAGTGGTTGCCTTCTAACTAAATATGTACTCAAAAGTCATGAATAAAGCTAAGCTCTTAGAACAAATTCACAAGAGGACTAAGGAGATGAGGACTCTAGGGACAAGAGTGGTATTGGGAAAGAGACCCATCCAAGGGATTGTGATTCAAGAGAAGGGCAAGAGAATCCATAGTGTATAGACCAAACCTACAGTTATTGTAGCACCCTCCTCTCAAGCTAGGACCTCATACATAGGTCAAGCAAACTGATGTGGAAGATGCTATAGGCCACACGAATTAAATTAACATAGATGGTCAGAAGGTACCTATTTTTCATGTGGAAAGATAGGGCATAGCAGCTAAACCTATTTAAAGATTAATACTACTAACATTCTAGTTCTCAAGCAAACAAATGGGTTATAGAATGGTGGACTACCCAAATAATAGAGGATAGAACATACAGCCAACACTAGTAAGAAGAAATTAGGCTAAGAACAATGGTAGTAAGCCTTAGCATGCAGGGTTAAGTCAAAAGGCACCAACACAAGTGTTCACTCTACAATGACGAGACACTCTAAATATAGAGACCTTGGCAGGTATGTTATTAGTAAATTTTGCTAAAGTGTATGTTTTATTAGATACTAGTGCATCACATTCATGTATATCTAATGTATTTAAAAGTAGACATGATGCATGTATTAAGGTGTTGAATGCTATGTTGAATCTAAGTACATCGATAGGTGTGGGGTAGGACGTTGAATAAAATCTGTAAAAGGGTTTATATAGAAGTGTAGGGTAGAATACTAGTTGTAGATCTTCTAGTGTTAGGCATGAAAGATTTTGATGTAATTTTGGGAATGGAGTGGTTGATCAAACATCATGTAACTATTGATTGTTATGATATGACCATTCATTTCAATACACCAAAAGGAGAACAATTTAGTTTCTAGTAAGAGACACATAGGCTAACAGGGCTACCAACATGTGAATTGTAGGGTAAAAGTATGATGACTACAATAGTAGTTAAGGTTGAAGATGTGATGAAAAATGATAGCGTAAAGGTAGTGAAGGAGTTTACTAAAGTATTTATGGATGATTTTCCAAGTTTATCCCCAACAAGGGAAATTGAATTCAATATAGATATAGTGCCCAGTACAACTCCCACATCTAAAGCCATGTTCCGTATGACACCTACGGAATTGAAAGAATCGAAAGACTAGATGCAAGAACTATTGGACAAGAAATGCGTCAGACCAAGTGTCTCACCATAAGGTACACCTATACTGTTTGTAAAGAAGAAAGATAACAACATGTGATTAGTATAGACTACCGAGAGTTAAATAAGCTTACCATTAAAATAAGCACCATCTCTCAAGGATTGATGACTTGTTTGATTAGTTATAAAGAGCTCAAGTTTCCTCAAAAATAGACTTAAGATCCTAATACCATCAATTAAGTATTAAGAAGGAGGACATCCAAAAGACCTCATTTAGAATTAGATATAGGCATTTTAAGTTCCAAGTAATGCTATTTAGACTTACAAATGCACCGATAGTCTTCATGGACTTAATGGACCAAGTATTCAAGGAATATTTGGATAAGTCCATCATTGTATTTATGGATGACATTTTGATATACTCTACAAGTGTGGATGATCATGAGATCAAGTTCCAAGTAATGCTATTTAAACTAGACATTGTATGGTTGATTGTGGACTAACTCACGAAATCAATTCATTTTATACCTGTAAGCATTAGGCATAAGCTTAAGAAGTTGGCTCAAATATATATGAAAGAGATTGTGAGGTTGCATGGAGTACCAATCTCAATAGTATCAAATAAGGATACCAAATTTGTAGAGAGATTCTAAAACAGTGTGCACAAGGTGCTAGGAACAAAGTTACAATTCAATATGGTTTTTCACCCACAAACAAATGCTCAACTAGAGCAAACCATTTAGATACTAGAAGATATGTTAAGGACATGTGCATTGGATCTTGGTGGAAATTAGGATGAGTAACTACTTTTAATAGAGTTTGCCTACAAAAAGAGCTATCAAGCTACTATCTAAATGGCATCGTATGACGCATTATATGGGAAAAAGTGCCGATCGCCTTTACATAGGGATGAGGTGGGTGAGAAACAAGTATTGGGACTTGATCTAATACAAGATGTAGTAGACAAAGTCAAGTTGATCAAGCAGAGGATGCAGTTAGCCCAAAGCCATTAGAAGTCATATGCAGATAAGAGATGGTGCCCATTGGAGTTCTAAGTTAGAGACCAAGTTTTGCTAAAGGTCTCACCTATAAAAGGAGTGATATGATTTAGACTAAGAGGGAAATTAAACCTTAGATATGTGGGACTCTTTGAATTTTTATAAAAAAAAAATTGGACTAATGGCATATAGATTGGCATTACCACCAAATCTAGTTAGGGTACATAATGTATTCCACATTTCCATGCTAAGGAAATATGTACATAACCTAGACTAGATCACTATACTAGATACTCTACATGTGTAGCCAAACCTCACTACAATGGAGAGACCTGTCATAATTGTGGACACTAAAGAGCAAATTATGAGAAGATAGGTCATCAAGTATGTTAAGGTACAATAGAGTAACCAAACAAAAAAAGAGGTAACCTGGGAATTGGAAGAAGCGATGAAAAGGAGATACCTAGAACTCTTTCATAATCTAGGTAATTTTCGAAGATGAAAATTTTTATGGTGGAGGGGAGAGTGTAAATACTTGTATATGTACATAATTAACGTAGATTAAAATTTAGTTAGGGTATAGGGGTAATTAATATAACAAGGTTAACGGCAAAGTGGTTATTTCAGAGTCAAGGTATTTAAACTTCTACATGATCTAAGGCTACAATTTTCTCACTTTTGACAGCTACAAACCTAGAGACACTCTTAAAGAACATATAAGACAACTAAATGGAAATTTAAGGGGGAAGTGATATTAACCAGCCATTTACAACTAGGTAAGGTATTGAAGTACATGATTTGGGATTATAGATTCATGAATCTAAGATGAATTAATGACGTGTGTATTGAAATTAGGATAAGGAGTGAGATTGGACAAATGATTTGAAGATCTCATTCACAAACTAAATCAAGTAAGTGTACAAATCCTCGTATTTCATTAGAATTTATTAATTAAATTGATCAATTAGGTATAATTCTTTAGAAATTAGGTTAGGGTTAGAAAGATTTGAGGAATTTCAAATTAGAAAAAAGGGAGTTCGTGATAAATAATAATCTATACGGCTAGGTGCATGCCCATACTAAAATTTGAAGGGGCACAAAAAGATACATGACCTCAAACACAATCATGTCTTTCCTTATGTTAAAATAACAACTACATAAAAAGATACATAGCCTCTAGAACGGTCGTGACTTGCCCTATGTCAAAATGCAAAAACAAATAGAAAGGTACACAACCTTTGGCATGACTATGTACTATCTTATGTCGATCTATACGACCTCCAACATGGCCATGTTAAGTCGAAACACATCCTATTTGTTTTACTTTATTGAGATACAATTCTTAGAACTTGTAATTAGGAATATGTAAAGGTTTGAATAATTTGTGAGGCTGTAGAAGTGTAAAGAAATCAAGTTTTGCAATTCAAGTGCGTATATACCATGTGTGTTGTTTTGTCCTTGTTAGTTTAGAATTCATGTGTGGATTTAAAAGTTATTGTAAAAGAACCTAATTGATTGCGTATGTGATTGTAATTGGTTAGATCCAAGAAACCAAGTGTGGGTTGGTATTCTCAGTTTGGCACCCCGATGATTGGTATGTGACATTATCTCTAGTGAAGTCATGTACTAAAATGATCTAGGTAGTATGTGGAAGGATGCATGTAAGTGGAAGGATGTTGTGAAAGGACTCGTGGACTTATGGATAGTGGAGAGTACCCATTGTCATATATTTATTATTATTATGTATGGAATAAACTCATTGATAAAGAGGAGTATCCTTTGTCGTCTATATATTTGTTTATGGAAGGATTGTGTGGATATGTATAAGGATGTATAATGATTCCAATGATGAGACTATGCATTGATTAAATAATGTGAAAGATAAATAACTTATGTATGAATATTATATTGTATTATGTATGTGTTGTTATTTCTATCATAACATGTGTTTATGTTTGTAGGTTTTCATAGTGCTCAGCATTAGCTTACCTCTCATGGGACCTGTTTTAGTTACAGGTACCACAAAAGAAATTGTAGGGTATGATGAGATACTAGTGGAGATAAATCAGGATCAAAATAATGAGAAGAATATAGAATATGTCTACTATGGTAATTAGTAGTTAGAATAAAGAAAAACACATGTTAGATTATTTATTAAGTTGCTTTGAGAATTTCTATATGCTTTCACTGTGATAAATTGGAAAGATTGGTTATGTTGTACTTTTGAGGATAGATATTTTTATAAACTCTTGTATATAGAGAATAAGTTTTATTATTTTTTATGAATATATGAATGTAAAAGTTGAAGATTTGTAGTGTCTAAACCTTTGTGTGTCTTCACATAATGAAGACACATAGTGGGTCGTAGCACTCTCGAGTTCTAGGGCATTACAGAAGCCATGTCATTAGATATGTGAACCAAGTTAAACAAATTTTATAAATAATCTAAATATATATATATATACATTAGAAAGCTTTGGAATAGTTCTCTATTTTAATAGCTTAGAGAAGTTAACAAAGCATTTTTCTTTTTTCTTTTTCTTTTTTTTTTTGGTTTTTTAGGAGCTAATTTCCCATATGTTAAGGTATTATATATATTAAGCACATCTCATTCTTTGCTTTAATAGAGCCTGATAAATTATAGGAAACCAATTGCCCAATTTACCTAGTTCTTACAATTGATAATACATTGAATGTGTGAGATTAGGGCTTGTAATTTGTACTATTGCATCATTTTTCATATCCATATCTTAATGTATTTGTGTCTAAAAATTCTTAACTGACTGTGACACAATTCATTTATTAATCATGTATGAAAATTGAAACCTATAACTCGACTTATTTAATTAGTGTGTCTTATGTCTAGTGTAGATCTATTTATTAATTAAAAACTTGTAAATAAATCTACAAAATTCTTATGGATACAAATGATAATAGACAATCATAAATTTCTATAACCTAGTAATCTCAATACCTTAATCAGGACATTTCTATTATATTTATTATTTAGATGAAAATTTCCATTATAAACTTCTATAATAAGCTTAAAACTCAAAACAACATATTATCATTAGCAATCTTCTTTCATTGAAATTGTAACTTAAAACTCAAATAAAAGGTATGTTAGTAGATTAAGGAAAATTTCTTACCAGCACATTGAAATCTAATGAAATCATCAATATCTAGAAAGTTGATAGATTATTACTTCATAATATAAAGTACAAACTATGCATTTTTTATGGAGAAAATATTTTGTGAAAATGGGAAATTGTTTCTAGTCTTTTGAATTCTAGCAATGTCCCTAAAACTATAAATAGTTAGTGAAATCACAACTAACCAACATCTTTAGTTAGTAAAAGAAAAAGAAGCCTAGAGTGAAAATTTTTAAATAGCATAACATGGTAGAAAAGATATGACATGTGTTCAAGTCCTAACCACAAATACATAAACACTAACTTTTGACCTGAGTTTTGTTATTCCAATTAGAATGACGAACACAAACTTTTCACTTATAGTGGTGTTTGAGTTAAGCGAGTGGTCGTTCTAAAAAAGTAAGGCTATTTTCAAACCTACTGGTAACTCATGAAAAGAAATAAAAATCTTAAAATACAATTTTTTTGGAAGCTAAAAGATTAGAGAGCCAGTGAATCTCTTACCTTTAATTGAGATTTGTGACTTGAAAAGGAAAAATTTAAGGAGAGTAATTAGATTTGAGAAGAAGAAGATAAAGAAGAAGAGAAATTATGAGATAAAAATGCATAGTGTGATGTAAAGAGGAGTCTGAAAATTGAAACCCTACATCTAAAACAGTAACTTATAAGTCTATAAGTGACAACTAGAATAAGAAGAAAAATAAAAAATTGTATATATTATTAACATTAAACGGATTTGCAGATTGAATCCGGGATCTGTTTATGGGATTTGTTTAATAAATGGATTTATAAATGAATTTGGGAGCCAAATACTAACTTGAAGACAAATTTAAATGTGTTATGTCTAAGTTTGACCTATTTATTATTCATGTTGATTTTTGCTGACATAAACCCATTTATAATTGTATCAAGTCGTGTTCAAGCTTGTTGGTTGAGCTTTACATTGCTAATCTTAGCAAGATAGTGCTAACTTTCCTTTTCATATATCTATATCGCTCTTGATTATCATGCAATTGGCAATTGTAAGGCTATAAATGAGATGAGTCACTCTCGAGCTACTCGAGCTTGGCTTGAGATAAATTAGTATATAAATTGAGTTTGAGCTTAAAATAATACTTGTTTATTTAAACAAGTCAAGTTTGAGCTCCTATTTAAGCTTGCAAACCAACTCAAAAGCAAGTTCATTTATATTATTAATGAGTAGGCTTACGAATAGGCTCGTAAACAAGTTCATTTATATTGTTAATGAGTTGGGTTGCGAATAGTCTCGTTTATATTATTATCAAGCTAAATTACGAATAAGCTCACTAATAAACAAATGAGCATGCTTATGTGTAGGCTCTCATTTATATTATTAACAAACTAGGTTGCAAACGAACTCATGATTACGCTAAAAATCCATATATTATATTTTTAAAAATACTATAAGAGGGGACATGTACAATGCAATCACTTAAAACTCATCTTCTTTTTTTTTTTTTTGCTTTCATATTAAGAAATAGTAGACTTTGAAATATATTATACTTAGACAATACAGGATTTCATATCAGTGAAACCATTTATTATTGTTTTATGAATTTGTGTTTGAAATAATAAAATTTTAAATTAATTTCAGTTTTAAAAAAAAAAAGATAAAAAGGTAAATTTTGAAGTTTTAAATTAATTTCAAACTTTAATTTGAACTCAAGCTTATTTTTTACTCATTTATCTAAATGAGCTTGAATTCAAACTCAAGCTTGTTTAAGGTAAGACTTGTTTAGATAAACAAGTTAGAGCACAAGCTTAACTTGAGATTGATGATTTTTTTAACAAGTCGAGCTTAGCCTTTAAAAGTTTAGTTTGACTCATTTGCAGCCCTAGGTAATATAAAGATAATGGCTCTTCATTATCGTGCAATTGGAAATTGTAAGGCTACAAATGAGTTAAGTTACTCTCGAGCTACTCAAGCTTGGCATGAGCTGGTATATAAGCTAAGTTTGAGCTGAAAATAATACTTGTTTATTTAAACGAGTCAAGTTTAAGCTCCTATTTGGGCTTGCAAGCCAACTCAAATGCAAGCTCATTTATATGCATAGGCTCACAAATAGGCTTGTAAACAAGTTCATTTATATTATTAATGAGTTAGCTTGCAAATAGTCTCGTTTATGTTTTTATCGAGCTAACTTATGAACAAGCTCCCTAATAAACTCATGAGTGTGCTTACGAGTAGGTTTTTATTTATATTATTAACAAACTAGATTACAAACGAGCTCATGATTAGGCTAAAAAATCCGTATATTATATTAAAAAAAAATACTATAAGAGGGGACATATACAATACAATCACTTAAAACCCATGTTATTAACCAAAGCCTTTTCTTTTTATGTTGCTTTCATATTAAGGAATAGTAGACTTTGAAATATATTATACTTAGATAATGTAGGATTTCATATAGATGCAACCATTTATTGTTGTTTTATGAATTTGTGCTTAAAATAATAAAATTTTAAATTAATTTTAATTAAAAAAAAAGATGAAAAGACAAATTTTGAAGTTCTAAATTAATTTCAAGCTTTAATTTGAACTCAAGCTTAATTTTTACTCATTTATCTAAATAAGCTTGAGTTTAAGCTTAGGCTTATCTAAAATCATTTATCTAAATGAGCTTGAGTTCAAACTCAAGCTCATTCAAGCTAAGACATGTTTAGATAAACAAGTTTAAATTTGTTTATATAAATAAGCTAAGTTCGAATTTTAATTCCTTAACAAGCTATAGCATAAACCTATAATTTTTAGGTTTGGTAAAATCTTAACTCAATTTGTGATTGATAATTTTTTTAATAAGTCTAGTTCGAGCCTTTAAAAGTTCGGTTTAACTCCTTTGCAGTCTTAGGTACTATAAAATATTAAAAAAAGGTTAAGAAAAAATAAAAATTACGAGTTTGATTGATAGAAATTAAATGAACCACACATCAATATCCAAACGTAATCACCCAAAATAGAAAATTAGAAGTATAATGTCTTTTAAACATTATATTCAATTCCCACACTAAAGTCTTCCGGCTTCGAGGTTACAAATGCTATATTAGTGATGTTTTTCTGTTGATAAGAACAGAGATCTTGCAAAAATAAAATTCTGCGAGCAGATGTTGAAAAGGAGAGAGATAAGGTGGGAGTTTGATTCATGCACGGCGGTGGATTGATGCCAGCCGTTGATTTAGTGGATCGGATTCGTGACTTCAGCGGCAAATAGTTTTAGACCAATGGGTTTGGTCTCCTTAATGGCGAGGAAAGGATAATGACCCGCACCACACGACAGCGCCTGTGCCGCGCAAGGCTAAGACCGATCTCGAGTATACAGGATTGTCTTATATTCCTGCTGTGGTTGCTGTTCATGGGGCGGCCTTTTGGCAGTACAGATGGGGAAATTTAACTTTGATAGTAACCACGCGCGTCGATGGAGACGTTTGAGTCTCCAAATTCGTACTTTTTTCCTTTTTTGGGGAATAGGCAGGTAAGTGTCGAGCCTTGACTCTTGAGTCAACATTAAGTACGAAGTTCGCATGTAACTTCGTGTGTATGGTAAGTGGTGATATATAAAAAAAAAGTGGGGGGGGGAATAATATATTGCAAATACAGGAATTTTTATATTAATCATCCTAAATATATGGTGATGATATGAAGCTGAGTGTAGTTTTTTTTAAGTTAGTATGAATTATGAAAGCTTTCTACAGTCGGCTTGTAAATATGTACAGTTTTACGAAATTTAGACTAAAGTTAAAAATAAAAAAAAATAACAATTATAATTACAAACTTTATAAGAAGATTATTACAAAGTATAAGGTAAGCACACAAACTTGTGTGGCGACATCTTCAATTTATCGCTATTCGCATATCATTTATTGAAATTAGGAATTTCAAATATTCCTATATAAAGTTATGTAGACTTATCACCTATAATAGGATTATAATTTTAAAGGCATTTTAAAAGAGAAAAAGAGTGTGTAAGACATCATTAAGTTGAATTAAAATTTTTTAAAGTTGTTTTATCCACTATCTAATGGCATTATGTAACTATTATAATAGTATAATGAACTAAAATACATTTACCAATGTTCTTTATCTCATGAAATTTTAAGTCAAATTAAGAATTTTGTACAAATTTACAAATGCATTATTATTGCCAACTTAAGGATTATTACGATTTTGAGGATTGGACGTTTATGCGGGCCAACTTTAAAAATTGTCTCGTTCGATAATGTTATTTACATGAAGTAGTTCTAATTATTTCCATGAACTTTAAAATATTTTATAGATTTTATCATTTAAATAATATAATGATAGATCAAATTTAATTCTTATTAAATATATAATTCTCAACAGCTTTTCTCATTGTTTATTATTTTTCTTTTCATTTTAGTGTCAACTATCAAAATTTTGAGGAATTTTTAAATCTTTTAGATAATTTATTTATACATTTTAGGAAATATTTATACCATAAAATTTTCTGTAAAGTAATTCTTTTTTCGTTTTCTTTGTATATACTTAACTACGACCATCTTGTAGGGCAATTCGTTATTTTTTTTTCCTTTACTTATTTAATATTTTAACTGTCAACATGATCAATCATGTGATAAATTGGTTTTAAAGGATAATTATAACTTTAAACGAGTACAAAAAGTTGACTTGAGACTATGTTAGAAGAAAAATATTATAATATCAACATTTTTAAGGGATGAAATACATTCATTATTTTAAAAACTTAAAATTCTTCAACTTTAATTACGATTAAATATTTCCTTTTTCCTTTTTCTATTTCTCTTGAATGAAGACAATCGAAGTCAGCAAATTAAAGACAAAAAACCAGTCATTCCACACGACAGTGCTGCTTAAGAGATAAGATAAATCATATTTTTATTAATAACTTTATATCACCCGCATGCTTCATTTTCTTCAAATCGATAGATTAAAGGCATTGATTTTTAAAGTGATGATTTCCTACCCGTTTTCGGTCCCATTTCATTACCTCATCGGAGAAGCTTTTGTCCAGTCCTTCTTTTTTAGTCCAGTCCAGTACTCCTTATTTTGTTCAGTACCAGTAATCAAACGGTACCTAGGACTCTATCTCAAATTGATCACACCCGTCCACTTCACTTCGAGCGAGTGTACGTGATGCATTTTCTTACTCTTTGAAAAGTTAATAAAAATTCATCCATTTTTCACATATAACTGTTTTATCTATTTTTTTTTCTTATGAAAAGAAGAAAGAAAAGGAATGTAAAAACTCCTTTGAATCACATAGCCCTAGTAAAACAAAATTATGTAGAACCAAGAGAGGAAAGAATTGATATGACTACAACAGCTTAATGATATAAACTAATAGATAATTTTTACTGTTTGAGTCCATAAAAATATCAATCCGTTATACTAGACTTGTAAATTTTAGAATGGCTTTTTAAGACTTTAGTATTATTCATTATCAAGTAATGTAAATTATAAAATTCTAAAAACTACACTTTTAAAAGCTTATAAATATGAGTTTATTATCTTTCTTTTTTAACTCCTTCATAGTAAGTAAGGTTTCTATCATAGTTTTCTTAAACTAAATCATTTTGTAATTAAATTGTGATTTTAGTTAAAGTTTTTTTTTTTTCTAAGCTATATAAAAAATGCATATTTTTTTTAGCACTAAATAGAAAACCTTAAAAGGAAAAAAGAAAAGAAAAAATAATTACAAAAGCATTTGTAAACAATTTGTTTGATATGGATTACACTGAAAATACTAGAATATATAATGTCATTCAAGTCGTTATAGGAAAAAAAAAAAAGGCTCTGAAAGCACCAAGACGAAGACTATTCGCAAGATGCTACCATCGAGAGTTTTCTTCTTTCATCGCACTCATAATGAATTATCACATCACATCCAATAACTCAGGACCACATTTAAAACACAAAAGACAAGGTCTTCTTGCCTTCTTGTCTATACTATGCAACTAGCATGATATGGGACGACTAGGAGGTCTTCTAAAGCTACAATTATACTCTCTGTCGCTTAGAGAGTGTTTCTGCCCCGATCTCCAAGTAATCATGCTAGCGCAGATTAACAATCAAATTAAAAGGTTTGACTAGTTAAAACAAAAAAAAAGGGAAAAAGAAACAAAAGCCACTAGAATATATACACATTAATCATCCCAAATATATGATGACACTATGAAACTATGTATAAGTTTGCGTTTTAATCATTTCTATGCTAGTATAAACTATGAAAGCTTTTTGCAGCTAACGCTCTTGCCTGTAGTGTTTAATATACTACTAGTATTGTTGCTGTATGAAAGAATATTAAAATATAAACCTACATTCAATATCTAATACAAAGCAGTAGTGTTTACAACTAGATTCACCTAGTTTAATTACTCAAGTACAAGGATCATAGATAGCAATTTTGTGATAGCAAAAAAATTTGGCCTAAAAATGTATAAATTTTGGATTACGCTTTTACCATTCATGTTTGTAATTCATGTTTAGCGTTGATGTTTTATGTCTGGATTTAAATGTGAAAAAACTAATGTTCTATTTACTTCTCCGTAATAGAAATTTTATTACAGTCTTATTGCATATGAAATAGATATTACAATATTTATTTCATCAAGAGTACATAATAGGCATTCGGATTTGAATTGCAATTACTTAAGTTGCGAAATTAAAGTTCCTCTACAAAAGCTATAAATTGGAACTTCGTGGAGGCGTTGTGTTCTTTTTCCTCATTTGTCCTTATCAATTGCATTGTGGAGATTAGATCTACACAAAGAAAGGGGAAACTTGACAAAGGAACAAGAAGGTGGAGGTCTGTCCATGGAAATGGACACTGTAGAGATCTATCCGTGGAGATATGTTGGTGGCCGTCATCGTGATTTGTCCGTGGAAACATACACCATCGAGATTTGGGAAACGTCACTGAGAAGAGACGCATCGTCATCGTAATCTGTCTGTGGAGATCTATCGTTAACATCCCAATGTAGCTAGATCTGTCCGCGTTCCTTTCTTCAGCGTCAACTCATGTATGGCATCTCTCCATTGTCCCATCCCTCATCTACTTTATCTTTTTATTTGGTTTTTTTTTTTTTTAAATGTTGTTCATGAAGATAGCATTTGATTACTGGTATTAAATAATATAAAATAAAAAAATTAGATAAATTTTTTTTTTATTATATTCGGTATGTTCAGTACTAGACAAGGATTTTTGTATTGTCCATTGTTTGAAATTGTGAAATACTCCAGTGAAAATATTAATTTTGATAATTATACCCTTTTTATGATATCATGATTATTTATACATTTTTTATATTATTATAAGAAAATACTATTTGAAAATATTATTTAATTTATGTAATACTACAAATTATATAAAATAATTTATATAAATCTATTGATTGAAAAAAAATTAATAATTCAAATTATAAATTACAATAATTTGTGTTATATTTAATAATATAACAAATTGTAAATATTATATTAGTAATTTTTAAAAATTATCATAAAAAATTATAAATTATATTTAATAACCATAATGTTAATTATATTAATATTATAACAAATTAATATATATTACATTACAATAATTTGCTTTAATTTTTTGTAATTGTAATTTTAATTAAATTACAATACTTTAATGCATTTTGCAAAGGATATCCTATTCTAGCTCAGGTCACATACCACAAGCGAAGTTAAATGGGGAGGAGCTAAGCATCATCTGGAAGACAAGGATGATGATGGAAGAATGCATCTTAGATCGTCCTTTAATGCTTTCTTTGAAGTAGTAAAGTGTAGGAGTTTTCCATGGGAGGTTTTATGAAATGAATGCAATTCATTCATTGTAGCTCATAATGGACGAATCGGTAGATGCATTGACAGTTTAGGGTTTTTATTTAATGTACCTAATACATCAAATGTGAAATGAAGAATAACATACAAGCTCAAAACAGAGACACCACCAAGCCGACGACACTACTAAGTCGATGACACAAAGCAGAGACTGTTGAATCCTTAATCCAACGTTGGTCTTATATGTGAAACAATTATGTATTGCGAGCTGCCATATTAAGTTAAGCTCAATTAAAAGTGATCAATAAAATTTGGTTATTTGAGTCTTAATGTATCTAATAGGATATGATCCATTTTATCTGTAGAGACCTTGTGCGTAGTTTTTATTTTTATGATAGGCTAAAATAAAAATACCAAAAAGGTAACATATAGTTATCTATATAAATAGTGGTTATGCCCCCCAAGTCATGCACACACCTTTCTTATCTCTTTGTATCCCATCATCAAATAAACTATAGAGAAAAAACAAATAAAGGAATCTCTCTAAAAGAAAACGTATTGACCTGGAAGGTCGACCGCACAATTTAAGAATCGTGGAGCGCAATGGATTCGGGTACGCTTCCGCATATTTATTGTTTAATTCTTAATGATCAAACATAAAAAGATCTAGTATTTTGTTTGTGATGATTTTCACATAAGGATAATTCAAGATTCAACAATTGGTATCAGAGCCTACATTATTTGATCATTAGGAATTACTTTTGTAATTTTTTATAAGGTGTTATTATCTCTAATTCTGGAGATTAGGTTTTGGACAAACATTAAAACATATAAACATTTGTCTCCATAAAAGAATCCCCAACTCCTGGATTCGTTAAATCAATGGCCATTGTCTTGTTCAATATTGTCTCCACAAACAGTATTTAGGAATGGCATGATTCCGATATGTTATCGGATCTCTACACAGTGATTTTGCTTTTCGTGATTGTAATTCACCACGGTGAATTAAGGTTTTCTTCACGGTCCGTTTTCGAACGAATTAGGAACCGCATCAATAAACGATGCATCACATTGCTTCCTCCACGGCCAAACTCTTCCGTATACATGGTCTCGACCCATAGTTATATACAGCCGTGTACTTAAAACGTGTAACATTCTGTTAGCTTTTTGGGTCAACATACACGACCGTGCCTTTGGCCGTCTACTCAAAACGTGTAACATTCTATTAATTTTTTAGGTTACCATACACGGTCGTGCCTTCAACCATATATTCAAACCGTGTAACATTCTGTTAGTTTTTGGCCAACACACACGGCCGTGTCTCCAGTCGTGTATTCAAACCGTATAACATTCTGTTAGTTTTTTTGCCAACATACACGGCCGTGCCTTCAGCCGTGTATTCAAACCATGTGACATTCTGTTAGTTTTTGGCCAACATACACGACCATGCCTTCAACCATGTACTCAAACCGTGTAAGATTCTGTTAGTTTTTTAGGCTAAAATACACGACCGTGCCTTCAACTATGTACTCAAATACATATTCATAATCACTTATAAATTGATATTTAAGTACACCAATTTTTCTTTTGAACTTTAATTTTAATGCTTGAATTATTGAGTCATGTTTGGATATGGGTGCTTAGACCCAATAAGTTTTTTAGCTAAAATTAGAGTTGCCTTTGACTCAATGTTTGATATAATTTTAAATTTGAATATTGGTGTGTTTATATGTATTTTGAGATGAATTAATTGAAGCAACATACCGCCAAAGTAGTCCCTCTTGCAGAAATTAATTCATTTCAAAATAGAAAAGGATGTGTGCTTACAACTTATGTGAATTTTTTAATCGGCCCAAAGGTAGGTTAATGTTTAACAGAATTGGAAATGCACTTGTGGTAATAAACTCATGATGATTATTTGGTTTTACATGTGAACAATAAATTGGCCCAAAGGAAGCTTTATTGTTTGATATATTCTTATTGTCAGTGTTTGATTACTACGCCAAGGTACCACTTAGTAGTTGATATTTTGTCTAAAGATAAAATATTAATGGGCTACTCGGTATTTTGATATGGGGTTTACCTTTATTTGAATTTATTATTATTTTGTTGTAAGGCTTATGTAAGCTTGTTTATTTGTTTGTTGTTCTCATTCAGCTATGAATAATCCTACTAATATTACTACCAACATCAATTCCATTCCTATGCTAAATGGCACTAACTTCAAGTCGTGGAAAGATAATCTATTGATAGTACTTGGAGTTATGGATCTTGACCTTGTGTTAAGAACCGATTCTCCTTCACCTCTTATTGATAAGAGTACCTCTGATGACAAGAGGGGGATGGGAAAGTGGGAGAAATCAAACTGCATGTGTATGATAATCATGAAGAAGGCCATTCCAAAAGCATTTAAAGGTACAATATCTGATAAGATAACTAAGACTAAGGATTTCCTTGATGAAATTAAGAAAAGGTTTGCCAATAATGAAAAGGTAGAAATAAGTACACTCCTGGCAAACCTAATCTCAATGAAGTACAAAGGCAAGGGCAATATTAGGGAGTACATCATGGAGATGTCTCATCTTGCTTCCAAGCTAAGAGCACTCAAGCTAGACCTCACAGAGGACTTGCTAGTGCATTTGGTTTTGATTTCTCTTCCAGTACAGTTTAGCCAGTTTAAAGTGAGCTATAATTGTCAGAAAGAGACTTGGTCTCTGAATGAGCTCATCTCACACTGTAGTCAAGAAGAGGAAAGGCTAAAGCAAGATAAGATTGAGAGTGTTCACCTAGCCTTAACCCCTAAGAATAGGAATAAGGATAATAAAAGGAAAAGGGATAAAGAAGCTGCAAATATGACACCTTAGAAGACACAACCAAAGAAGTCGAATGCATCAAATGGTATTGGTTGTTACTTCTGTGGAGCTATAGGGCATTATAAGAAGCACTGTACTAATTATCATGCTTGGCGTGCTAAGAAAGGTACACTTCTTAATTTGGTTTGCTCTGAGGTTAATTTAATTTCGATACCCATAAACACTTGGTGGATAGATTCTGGTGCAACAACTCACATCAGTGTGTCTATGCAGGGTTGCCTACATTGCTAAAAACCAAGTGATGGTGAAAGATACATCTATGTGGGTAACAGTAAGACAGTTGAAATTGAAGTAATTGGGAAGTTTAGATTATTATTAAAGACTGGATTTTATTTGGATCTTAATGAAACATTTATTGTACCATCATTTAAACGAAATTTGATTTCTGTTTCTGCTTTGGACAAATTTGGTTATTCTTGTTCATTTGGAAATAAGAAATTTAGTTTGTTTCATGATTCAAAATTAGTTGGATTTGGTTCTCTATCAGTTTATGATAATCTTTACTTGATTGATATTATTGCTTCATTTAATGAATCCCTGCAAGTAAGTACGCGAGGTGTAAAGAGAAAATTGACCAATGAAAATTTAGCTACATTATGGCATAAAAGATTAGGTCATATCTCTAAACAGAGAATGGAGAGACTTATGTCAGATGAAATTCTAAACCCCTTGGATTTTACAGATTTTGATAATTGTATTAACTGTATAAAGGGGAAACAAAACAATAAAAGGAGATTTGAAGCCAATAGGACCTTAGACGTCTTAGAACTTATACATACAGATATTTATGGGTCATTCCCTACAGTTGCTTGGAATAGTCAACAATATTTTATAACGTTCATAGACGATTTATCATAATATGGCTATTTTTATCTCATTTATGAAAAGTTACAATCCTTAGATATGTTTAAAAATTATAAAGTTGAAGTTGAGAACCAACTCAACAAAAGGATTAAAAGCATTAGATCTGATCGTGGTGGAGAATATTACAGTAGATATGATGGTTTAGGTGGACAACGTCCAGGACCTTTTGCTAAATTCCTAGAGGAATGCGATATTGTCCCACAGTACACTATGTCTGGTTCACCCACCATGAATGGTGTTGTTGAAAGACAAAATAGAACGCTTAAGGACATGATAAGGAGTATGATTTGTCACTCCACCTTACCATAATCACTTTGGGGAGAAGCACTTAAGACTGCAGCATATATCCTTAACAGGGTTCCAACTAAAGAAACTAACAAAACCCCTTATGAACTTTAGACTAGGAAAAAGCCTAGTTTAAAATATTACATGTGTGGGGATGTCCAGCTGAGGCACGACCTTATAAGCCCAATGAAAAGAAACTAGACTCAAGAACAGTAAGTTGCTATTTTTTTTGGTACTCTGAAAGATCAAAGGGTTACAAGTTCTATGATCCCACAACTAAATCAATATTTGAGTCGGGAAATGCTCGGTTCTTTGAGGATGTCGAGTTTGCCGAGGGAGATACGGTTAGAGATATTGTTTTTGAAGAGGAATACATTGATATTCCCACAGGTGTAATTGAATTTAGTCAAGATTCTATTCTTGATCTTCTTCAAGACACAATAGAACAAGACAATATTGAAGATCCCATTCAAGATACTGTTCCAAAAGAACAAACTCTACCACCTCAAGAACCTATGCCATTGAGGAGATCCACTAGACAAAGAAGAAGTAAGCTGCCAGATGACTACATCGTATTTCTTCAAGAACATGAGGTTGACATTGGAATGATGGAAGATGATCCAATTAACTTCCGTCATGCCATTGAAAGTTCTAAATCTAAAAAGTGGATTGATGCCATAAATGAAGAGATAAAGTCTATGAAAGACAATGACGTTTAGGATCTTGTCCCATTGCCAAAAGGTATGAAGCCCATTGGTTGCAAATGGATATTTAAGACCAAGAGGGATTCAAAAGGCAATGTGGAGAGGCACAAGGCTCATCTTGTTACAAAGGGCTTTACATAGAAAGAAGGCATCAACTATAAAGAGATTTTCTCACCGATTTCTTCGAAAGACTCTTTTAGGATTATAATGGCATTAGTGGCACAATTTGATCTTAAGTTACATCAAATGGATGTAAAGACCGCCTTCCTCAATGGTGACATTGATGAGACGATCTATATGGTACAACAAGAAAATTTTGTATCAGGAGATCCAAAGAATATGGTTTGTAAACTTAAGAAATCCATTTATGGACTTAAGTAAGCATCTCGACAATGGTATTTCAAATTTCATCAAGTGATCACTTTGCATGGTTTCGAGACGAATTTGGTCGATGATTGTATATACCATAAGTTCTATGGGAGTAAACATATTTTCTTGGTTTTATATGTTGATGATATATTTCTTACTAACAACGATATAGGCTTATTGCACAAAACTAAGAGATTTCTAGCTGAGAATTTTGATATGAAAGATCTTGGTGATGCCTCTTTTGTGTTAGGAATACAAATACATCGAGATTGCTCTCGAGGTGCTCTTGGATTATCACAAAAGAGCTATATCGAAAAGGTACTCAAAAGGTATGGCATGCAAAATTGCAAACCAAGTGATACGCTAGTAGCTAAGGGAGACAAATTTAGTCTTAGTCAATGCCCTAAGAATGATTTTGAGGAAACGGAAATGCAAAAGATTCCCTATGCATCAGTAGTAGGGAATCTAATGTATGCTCAAGTTTGTACGCGTCTAGATATTGCATACATTACAGGAATGTTGGGCAGATACTTGAGTAATCCAGGATTAGACCATTGGAAAGTAGCCAAACGGGTCTTGCAGTACTTACAGAGAACAAAAGAATACATGCTTACCTATCGGAAGTCAGATCAAATCGAGATTGTTGGGTATACTGATTCCGATTTTCCTGGATGCCAAGATAGTATGAAGTCTACATCAGGCTACATATATTTGTTAGTTGGGGGGAGTTGTCTCTTGGAAGAGCATCAAAAAATCCCTTGTTGCTTCTTCTACTATGGAAGCAGAGTTTGTAGCATGTTATGAGGCATCCAATCATGGAATATGGTTGCGAAATTTTGTCACAGGGTTGCGCATTGTGGATACTATTAATAGGCCACTTAAATTATTTTGTGACAATAAGTCAGTAGTTCTATATTCTAACAACAATAAGAGCTCGACGAAGTCAAAGCATATCAACATTAAGTTCCTAGTTGTAAAAGAAAGAGTTCAAAGTGGATAGTTGTGTATAGAGCATATAGGAACAAACTCTATGATCGCGGATCCGCTCATTAAAGGAGTGCAACCCAAACTGTTTCATGAGCACATTGCTCGTATGGGTGTCAAGACCTTGAGTGACATTAAGTTTTAGTGGGAGTTTGTTACCTTGTATGCATTTATGTCATAGACAAACTATAATAAGTTATTTTGGTTTATTATGTTTTGAGGATATCTTCTGCAGAAATAAAGTGTTTTGAGGATATCTTCTGCAGAAATAAAGTATTTTGTTTACCTACACTCTGTTTTTTGGTTTATGGTTTGATCTCACTAAGGTTTATGGTGGACCAGTAGAAAATAGACATGTTACGATCACATTGCATGGAATTTTCTTGCTACACATCCATATCATGATCTATGTCATTCAATTATATCAGCATTGTGACCATTGATGGGTAGAGTTACGATAAAAGTGATGAATACCTCTTTGATCCTATGTTGATATGACTGATGGACCGAATTGGTTATAGATACATTCAGTTCATGACAGCAAATTTGAGCTCATATGGTTTTGCAAAACATGATTGTAAAGTTACACATATAGTCCAAGTGGGAGATTGTTGGATCCTTAATCCAACATTGGCCTTATATATGAAACAATTATATGTTGCGAGCTGTCATATTAAGTTAAGTTCAATTAAAAGTGATCAATAAGATTTGGTTATTTGAGTCTTAATGTATCTAATAGGATATGGCCCCTTTTATGTGTAGAGACCTTATGGATAGTTTCTATTTTTATGATGGGCTAAAATAGAAATACCAAAAAAGTAACATATAGTTATCTATATAAATAGTGGTTATGGTCCCCAGGTCATACACACACATTTCTTGTCTCTTTATATCCCATCATCAAATAGACTATAGAGAGAAAACAAATAAAGGGATCTCGTACTGACCTGGAAGGCCGACCACACAATCTAAGAATCGTGGAGCACAATGGATTCAGGTACGCTTCCGCATATTTATTATTTAATTCTTAATGATCAAACATGAAAAGATCTAGTATTTTGTTTGTGATGATTTTCACATAAGGATAATTCAAGATTCAATAGAGACACCACCAACGGCACAGAGCAAGCGAGGAAGACACAAAAGCAAGTGAGGGAGACACAAGGCAAGCAGATGAACTTAATGGCGACCGGCAGCATGAAGACGTCGACAATCAAATGGTGATCGGCAATGGGAAGAAGTTGACAGCTGGAGCAACGAGGAGGAATGTGGTTGCGTTTAGAAAGAAAAGGTTTCTTGTTTTCTAATGCAAGGGAAAGAAATGGAGGATATTTGGGGAAATTTGAAAAAAATCGAGTTTTCGTCTAATACCACAAAATTTGTACTGAATTTTACATAGTACAAAATTTAGCCCTTTTGTCTAATACCTTATTTCTTTTTTGTCCAATACTTACATCATTTTTGTTAACCAAGTGCAGAACAAAAATAATTATCTAGTCCAGTACCACATTTTTTATACAACCAAACGCTACAAAAATTTGTGAAAGCCATGTTTCAAGTTCTATTTTGCATCATCTTTAGATCATCTACAAGCTTGAATCGGGTGCCAATTTGAGGAAATAAAAGTCATAAATTAAAAAGATCAAACTACAAACAAAAACAAAAACAATCCCTATGGTTTGAGAATAATATTACTTTCTTCTGAAGTTGCCAAAAACGGAAACACTCTTTATGCATGAGTAGAGATTTGGTTGTATTTTGAAGGTAAAAAATTCTCATAAACTAAAGGAGAGTGCAATTTGCATGATTAGACTCGATTTTTGTAGCTAAATGTTGCTTTAATAAAAAGAATAAAGTCCTTTAGCAGCCACTAGAGATGGTCAAGTTAATGCAAATTGGCTTCTCATGGAACTATTTTCTATATCTTTTGAAAATTTAGTGGTGTCTTACTCTTGAGCTGAGATGGTAAACTCTTCAAGTTCAAGTTCTTATATGGAAATGCACTTAGATTTTTTTTTTGTTTTTGGCTTCATTTTAGATTTGGTAAGGATCTTTTTTTTTAGGCACCACAATTTAAGTTAAATTAGAAATGGAAATTGCTTTTATGTTCTTTCAATTATGAGTGGCTGCTATTTTTTATGGCGGCCTCCCTAGATAGAGATTGGAATATGGCAAAAATTGAAAGACTATTATTACTAACTTTTGATGTTTTAGCAAATAGTCATCAAGTTTAGTTCTAAAATGATTTTGAAAACTCACTGAATCCACTAGATTTGGAGCTCTATTACCTAAACCATCATTTGTGGCTAGAGATTTAGACCTTATTGATTTTTTTTTAAAGCATGTCAGATGTTTTGTTGTTGCAAATGTAGCTTTTCTTATTTGCTCCTTAACAAGTACTCCCTTTATCCTAACCATCTTCCTTCAATAGTAGATTTCTTTAAGATTTCCACTTAAGAACACCAAATAAGGTTAGACTTTTAAAACTATTGAAGACATGGTATTTTTCTGCTAGTTTTTTTTTTTTTTTGCATTAAAGTCTTCTTGGTTGTACCATCAGAGATTCACTTCTACGATGTTTCTTTTATCTGTTAATTTAGAAAATCAACTAATAAATGAGTTCAAATAAAAAAATTTGTTTATAGTCTCACATGTCTACATTGAATGTACATAACAAGATTTTTTATTATTTCCTCAAACCCACAACATATAATTGTAGCTATAGATAAGTCGATCTTGCATCTCCCTATATCATAGAGGAAAAGGAAGATACTTTGTTTTCTTTTAACTTTAACAGTAGAGTACTATGACCTTGCTCATCGCATTATGTTGTTGTTACATGCATTGGCCTTGCATATCCATTGGCCAACTATCTGGTTTTATGAATTAAACTTTTATTAACATCATGAAAAAACTAAGAGACTTGTTCATTGTGATGATACAAATTGTGTTGAACAGTTGAGATTAGATAGATGTGCATTTGCAAAACTATGTGAAATGATAGAGTGTATAGGCGAATTAAGGGCAACTAGGCATCTCCAAGTGGATGAGCAAGTTGCAATGTTTTTACATATACTTGCCCATCATGCAAAAAATAGAGTCGTTAAGCATGACTTTAAGTGGTTCGAATGAACTGTTAGTCGGTATTTCCATAGAGTATTACATACTACCTTACGACTAAATAATCATCTATTGAACAAGCCTGAACCATTTTAGATAACTCCAATGATAAGTGATGGAAAATTTTCAAGGTAAATTCCATATTACAGACATTTCTTAAGGTGTGCATGGAGGTAGATTAACATATGTGCGACTGTGGAACTATTTGGGCGCTTTAGATGAGACATATCCAAATCAAAGTGCTACTAAAAGATAAAGGCAAATATAGAACTCTAAAGAATGAAATTACCACTAATGTTCTCAAAGTGTGTACACCAAACATGCATTTCATTTATGTAGTGCTTAGGTGGGAAGGATCTATTGCAAATAGTAGGATTCTTAGAGATGCAATCAATAGGAGGAATGGTCTCAAAGTTCCACAAGGTACACTTTGTTTATTGGTTCATTTTTCAATAGTTCTATTCTACAACAACTAATTTATTTGTTAAATGATAATATATCTTTATGTAGGTTGCTATTATCTCGTAGATAGAAACTATCCCAACTGTAAGGTATTCCTTACTCCATTTAGGAGACAAAGGTATCATCTAAACAAATGGCGTCAAGGACATCAACCAAAAACTACAAAAGAGTTGTTCAACATGCACTATGCTTCGGCCTGAAATGTGATTGAGAGGTGTTTTTGCATGCTGAAGATACGATGGTCCATTCTTAGGAGCCCGTCTTTTTATCATGTGCAAGTCCATAATCAAATCATTCTAGCATGTTGTTTGCTCCATAACTTTATTAGGATGGAGATGAATTCTAATCCGTTGGACAATTCAGTAGAGGGCATTGAGGAAAATTCTGTGGACAATGAGGATGATCTGATTCTTACATTGGATAACAACAAAGCATGGTCAAATTAGAGATAAAGTCTAGCAAATCAAATGTTAAGTGATTAGACTATATGTAGACGTAGTTAACATTGATTTCCATGGATTATTATTGTAACACTGCTTGCAAAATGGATATTTGGATTGTACTTTTATGTGCATTTGTTAATACCTGCTATACCATTTTCACCGATGCTAGTTTACTTAATTTTTCATGCTCTATTACATCTTTATTGTATTGATGTTTTCTTTTCTAATGTTGAATTCCAACCTTGTTTGTTTCCATGCTTGAAGGTGCTATTTATTTTTGTCATTAGGCATGGAAGAGGTGCAATCTATAGAAGTTGATCCAAAGCTAATGGAGCAAAGTAAGCGAAAGTGGACAATGTTAGAGAATGATGCATTAGTGGCATGCATGGTGGAATTGCATAATGGAGGGACACATAATGTTGACATTAGTCTTAGGAATGGTTATCTATATGAGTTGGAGTAACTACTCATGCAAACGATACCAAATTGTTATACTAGAATCTTTACAAGTGCAACCAAGCCTCACAACAATGGAATAGCCTATTGAGATCGTGGACACTAAGGAGCAGATTATAAGAAAACGGGTTATCAAATTTGTCAAGTTACAATAGAGCAACCAAACCACAAGTGAGTCAACTTGGGAGTTGCAAGAAAAAAATGAAAAAGAGATATCTCAAAGTCTTCCATGATCTAGGCAATTTTTTAACACGAAAATTTTTCTAAGAGAGGAAGAATGTAAATACTCAACTTTATATATATGTGTGTGTGTGTGTGTGTGTGTGTGTTGTGTATGTGTGCGTATGTGTGTGTATGTATGCATGTTTGTATATTTTATTATTAAAGTTAAACAAAGGGTAAAAGAGAGATTACTATAAAGAAACATGGGTAATTTGGTCATTTGAAGGTCAAGGTATTTAAACCTTGTTTGACCTAATGTAACCTTTTTTTTCTCATTTGCATTGTCGAACTCTAAACACAAACCTAGAAACTCTCTTGGAGAACCTATAGAACAATCTATTAGGAATCTAATGGGAGAGAAGTGGAATCAAGGTTTTCGTCCAGGTAAGGAATTCAATCGCTAGAATACTTATATAAAACTTTGGATTCATAGCCCTAAGACAATCTTATAATGTATCACTAGAATTTTGGTTAAGGAACAAGATGGAAAGGGCATAAGAACAAGCGATTTAGGGATCTCAACCACAATCTAAATCAAGTAAGTGTACGAATCCTTGTATTACATTAGAATTAACAAATTAAGTAGATCAATTAGACATATTTCCTTAGAAATTAGGTTAGGGAAAAAATGTACAATGGAAAAAAAAAGAAGGGAATTCATCATGAATTGTAACCTACATAGCTTGGTATATGCCTGTATACTTGCTCATGCTGAAATTCAAAGGTATACAAAAAAGCACACGATCACCCAAGACACTCGTGTACTTAGGCATACTAAATTGCATAACTTTATAAAAAGGTACACGCCATTGTACATGATCGTGTGCCCAACCGTGCTAAAGTACGTGGCCATATACTAGACAATGTACTTTAAACATGTTAAAAACCAAAAACACACATAAAGGCATATGGCCACTAACATAACCACGCTTTAACCATTGTCCCTTTACATGGTTGTGTTGATTTAGGACTCTTTATTTCATTTTACTTCATTTACATGCAATTATAAGGGTACGTAATTGTGAATGTAGATAGGTTTAAGGATTGAGGGATTGTGAGATTATATAAGTGTGAGGAGATTAGTTGTTGGATATTAAAGTACGTGTATACTATGCTTATTGCTTGTGATTGCTAAGTTAGAGTTATGTGTAGATTAAACGATAGTGTAAATGAATATGATTGATTGTGTTTAGCTATGTTTGAGAAATTGAGTGAGGGTCGGTGTTCTCGGGGTGGTACCTCGATGATTGATACGTGACATTGTCCCTAATAAAGTCATGTATTGAAATGATTCGGATATAATTATGACTATCTGGTATGACAGGACTCTTATATGTTATGTGGAGGGATGTTATGTGCGTTATAGATGGATGTTTGTGCAAGTTGTGAAAGGACTCATGGACTCATGAACAATGGAGAGTAATTACCGTCATATATGTAGTATTATTATGTATGGAATAGACTCATTGATAAAGGGGAGTACCCTTTATTGTATATATATTTGTATATATGTGTTTTTGGAAGGATTGCTTATAGTTATGAGATTATGTGTTAGTTTAAGTGATTGTGAGAGAAAATAAATCATGTATGAATAACATAATGCATTATATATGTGTTGATGTATTTGTCATTGCATGCATATGTGTGTGTAGGTATGCATTGTACTAGCCATTGGCTCACTCTTCATGGGATCTTTGTTAGTTGCTAGTACCATAGAAGAAGTGGTAGGATATGATGAAACCTTAGTAGAGATGAATCAAGAATTTAAGGAGAATCTAGATTATGTTTATTGTGATAAGTAGTAGACAAATGAAAAGAAAAGATAGACATTGGATGATTTAGTTATTTCGATTTGAGATAATTATTATATTTAAGTTGTTAAATGCTTTTGCTATAATAACTTGAGGAGACTAATTATAATGTATTTTTTAAGATAGATATTCTTTTTAATCTCTTGTATATAGAGAATGATATATATATATATATATATATATTATTCAATATGAATACTTGAATGTAAATGATAGAGATTTGTAGTGTTTGAGCCTTCAAGTGTCTTTACATAATGAGGACACATGGTGGGTTGTACTTATTTTGGGTTTCGAGGCATTATAAGTTTAATAATCAAGTTTTTGCTATCAAATACCACTATTTTGTTTGATCTTTAGCTACCATAGTTTGGTACAAAAAAGTATTAGGTTTAGCTACCAAATTGTAATTAGTGGTATATACCCTTTAGCAACTTTTTGGTGGCCACCAATTATAATTTAGTAACAAAAATGCTTTAACTACCAAATCTATTAGTAGCTAAGTATCAAATTTATGTAGTGGGATTCAATGCTAATACTTCACCTTCTTTGAATCACCTTACCATAGGCATAAAACAACAAATATGAGTAATAGCATATATCTAAAATGTACTCCATTGCCTACTTAACACAAAGTAATTTATTGTGGCTACCAAAGCCAATAATGTGATCTAGAAAAGTGATCCAAAACATTTAAGAATGCGACCCTTGGCTTTGATACTAGCTCATTAGATATGAAGTAAATCTTACGAAATAAAGAGCACATATATTTTGTGTGAAAATTTTCCATTGTAGGTTAAAAAACCATGGATAAAGAAGAAGCTCTAATTTGATTATGATCACAAGAGAAAGTAAAGAATGGCGTACAAAATTTAATCATAAAGTATGACGATCTCATTGATAGAGATTGAATTAAATCCATCCACTAGATTTTAGATAGAGTATTGGGTTAATTACTCACTCTTGATGAACTCTAAGGTTTAATTATGAGCTCATATGAATAAACTCAACAAACATTTTAGGTGTTAGCCCTAACATTAAGTCCTAACTCTAAGATAACAAAAAAAAAGTAAATTTTAAGCACCTATTTATAATTTCCACTAGGTATAAGAAATAAAACAACTAAATAGGTAACTTTAACTAGGAAATAAAATGACAATAGAAAGTTAGAGAATCTAACTTGCAATGTTAGGTTAACCATCCCCTTAGTTGGTCAACTATATGGTGCTTTGACTAACCACTCTTATGCTTAGTTAATTGACCTTGTTTAATTAGTTGTTTTACTTTTGCTTGAAATCATATGTATTCTATAAATGGTTACACTAATATCCAAGAATTTGAGCCAAACTCAATAAATTTTCACCTTGAATCTAAAAATACCAAAACACTTCAAACAACTTCCTTATCCAGAAGCCTTGCTATGGGCTTATAAGTAAAAACTCTACCTTCTCTAGAACATATGCAATTAGCACTAAAATAGTACATATGGTGCCTTGCATAGGAGCCTTGTTCCTAACATCTTTTAAACACTAAGAATTCATTGTAGCCACAAAAGTAATGGATGCAATGTAGCAATGCAGTGAAAAATTAAGTCATATCAAATTTATGATTAAAAAAGTACTTAATAATATGCCATTAAGAAAGATAGCGTAATTGTCTCCGATGTAGAGGAATTAAAAGCTTTTGTGTAGAGTTACCTAAATTAGATATTAAATTAATTATGTGTTAATTAGTAAATTGTTCAAAATGGATCAATAAGCAAGTTAGTGCACAAAGTACTTAACAAAATCAAAATGAAATCAACGCATGAAACTTATGGGTTTGATTACAAATTTTATTGGATGAGTTATGTTATAGATTTATGACTCATTTACTTCATTAAATAGAATAAGTTTACAATAGAATAGCTATTACTGAGGAATAGAATAGACAATGAATTGATATGATGATGTTTACTTGGATGTAATGGAATTGGGATTATATTATTTACTTGAGGGGATAAAAGAAGGAATAAGGATGAAATAATAAATGGAATGATGAAAACACCCTTGTATGTTGACAGCCAATATTAAAGCCCCAAATTGGATTGTGTCTCTGAAAAACCATAATCTTTAGTCAGCATCGGTAAGCAACTACTCGGATGTATCCGAGAAATGTGCTATTGTAAATTTCTCCTATTGCAAGTGATGTTGAAATAAACCTGTTGTTGTAAATTTTTTTCAACAATACAAAATACGGATTGGTTGTGCAAAGTATTGTTAAATACAATTCATGCATTAGTCGTGGAAATATTGATTCATGCATTCCCTACTATTGGGAGCATCATACATAAGTCATATTTTCATAATTATGGAAATGGCATATGAGATAATATAAATGAACCATATATATCCCATTTTCATATAGTTTCCATTCCCTTATCCTCTCAACAAAAATAAATATCAACAATCGAGAATAGAATCGCATTTTCATTTACCTTCCAAAAGCATTTTCACATACATTCCACGATGTGATGGATCAGTCTTATAGAGGATGTTGACATTTTCTAGCATCGACAGGAGCTTAATTAACGCTTGATACAATTCCCTTTTAGATAAACCCTCAATTGTGGATAGAAAACTTATCAATTCAATTGCATTAACTCTAAACTGATCTATTGTCAACTAATCGACACATGTCCTTATTTTATCCCTCAATTCTTGCATCCTAGCCTCAAAGAAATCTATTGTGGCAAATAAGTCTACCACAAGTACATCTCCTATTTTAGTTAGCCTCCTCTTCAAAGTTAGATGGGTTGCACTTTGGTGGATGGAGTCTAAATCAACATCATTTCTAAGTCTTACGACATCATCCGTGTTTTGAATTAGGGAATCCTCCCTAACGTCTTCAGCAATTTGTGTACCCTAACCAATTGCACGGTCCTTAACATAAAATCATTGGCAGCTAATTCAGGTGTGGGAAACTCCATGTTATGAAGGGATTGGCATCTTTATGACTTTGTAAAAAGGACATAATGAAAATGTAACATTAGCACACCATGGACTTTAAAAAAAAAAAAAAGTTTATAAAATAGATATAATGCATGCATACCTGTAAATAAGTCTCCTAGATTAGCTTCTCCACTATTACCATCTTTCTTGTGTCATCCTATTCGAACCCACTCATGCCCTTACTATATACCATGTCGTATAGTGATGTGCTTATTTCTATAATAGAATCACGTAATTCTAAATCCAAGGTGACAATCAACAACAATTAATTTTCATAATCAAAATAACAACAAGAACACAAGATAAACCTAAACCCTTACCGAATATGACGCACTAACAAGAGAGTAGTCTTAGTATGGATTAATTGATATGATGCACAACAATCCAATAACGTTACTCGCTACAATCCACAAGATTGATAAGAGTATATGAAGAACAAACTTCACTTTGTAAAATTTCCCTTCCTTCTTACAATACCAAACTATTTATAGGAAACAGGAAAAACACAAACTCGAAATTACATAAAAAAATGTAAGTCGTCGGCCTTGAAACATGCACTGTCAGCCTTAGAGACTTAGGTACCGTTTGGTTGCTGGTACTGGATAGAACAAGGAGTACTGGACTGGACTAAAAATAAAGGACTGGACAAAAAAATTTTTTGTACCACGTTTGGTTTGTTCAGTACTGGACAAGGATTTTTGTGCTGTCTAGTGTTTGGATTGCAAAGTACTGGACTGGACAGCGTAAAATTGATAATTTTTCCTTTTTTTAATTATATCATAGTTATTTATATATATTTGATATTATTATAATAAAAAATGATTTGAAGGTTTAATAAATATTATTAAATATTTTAGGAAATATGTTATATTTAATGAAATAATACATTATTTATGATTTTGAATATGTCACTAAAAATATGAAACACTTTTACACTGAACCATCCACATATCCATCAACCACTTTAAACAAGTCATTGAAGGACTTCAAAATTAGAAAATCCATCCAAGATGACGATTTACCTAGATGAGAGTTTTAGCTCAATATGTAAGGTTCGGTAAAAAACTAATTAAACCAAACTAATCATAAATTAAACTAATCTGATTAGAACATATGGTCTTTTAAGGAAAAAAATATACTTTTAGCTAGCATTTAGATTATAATACGATAAAAAATATTAGATATTACAAAATAAAAAAATAATATAATATAATTTTTTTATATTATATTTGGTATATATTATATTATATAAATATTTTTATAATATTTACTATTTAGATATATTTTTATATTTTTATAAATATATAAATATTTAAAAATCTAAGGATTTAGCTGAAATTTATTTGTTTGTGTAATAAAATAAAATTTTATTTTATTAGATTAGTACACGGTTGGAATACACACCCGTGTAGTAAACCGTGTATGAAGAACAAAGAAGCCAGAGGCATACACGACTATTACAAACGGCCGTGTGGTAAGACCATGTATCTATCGAAGGAAGGATAGTCTAGTGCCGAATTTTTTGTCCCGAATTCTACACGGTACTAATATTTCTGATTTAGTCCAGTACCATATTCCCGTTTAGTCCAGTACTTGCTTCAAGGATGGCAACCAAACGGAGGACAAAAATTTTTGTCTAGTCCAGTGCCGGATTCCAATGCCAACCAAACGCTACCTTAAGCTACCGGCCTTGGAGACTTAAGTCATTGGCTTTAAGGGCCAGCTTAAATGGCAAAGTCATCGGTCTTGGTGGCCGACCTATCTTCTACACCACTAGCCTTGAAGGCCGGCCTAAGTGGGTTCACCACTAGTTCTTGTGATTTGAATCTTCCATCAAATGACTTTGCTAGTGACGTGATTTGATTCCCATCATCTTCTCGGACCTATGGAAGATTTGCCATAAACTCTAATGGTTCCTCTATTTTAGATGAGACTTTCTAAAAGCCACCTGGACTAAAAACCTTGGTTTGCATATATTTGTTGCCTTGAAGTCGTGGCTACCCTTGAGTCTTTTTGAGATGTTCATAAGTCTTTTGATAAAGCTTCTGAATTTCTTGTGACTGTTTCACTCTATTTAGATCATCTTCCAGTTCCTTCCGCTTCACTAATATGGACTTCTTTTTAGTGGTTTTATTGATCTATTCCTAGGCTTCGTACACCTCAGTTGGTGATATAAGATTCAAAACAACCCGTTCACCATCCTTCTGAAACACATAGGTGTTCCTAAACACATCATGTGGCATTCTCCTATCAAATAATCGAGGTCTACACAATAGTATGTGTGATGCGCTTATAGGAAGAACATCACAATTAACTTCATCCCGGTACTTTTCTCCTATGCTTATTGGAACCTTAGCCCTTTGAGTGACATGCAGACTATCTCATTCACTCAACTAGTGCAATATAGGGCTTAAGATGTGGGGTAGTGACTAGTTGCAATTTATTTACTAGTGCAGCAGCTACTACATTGGTGCAACTACCACTATCAATAAGAAGAGCACAAAGGTTACCTTAAGCCTTGTAGGGAATATGGAATAATTTTTCCCTCTATATGTCCTCAATATCTGAAGATGTAGTCATTACCTTGTGCAACAAGTTCATAGCTAGATATTGATCATTTCCCTTATCTTCATGTGCTTCAGCATCTGGACCCTGATAATACTCCTTTAGCATTACTGGCAAATCTATTGGTTCAAGTATCTCTTCCTTGCCATCCTTACTTTCCACCTCTATAGAAATCATCACCCTTTTGTTAGGGCATTGAGTAGCTATGTATCCAAAGCCCATACATTTGAAGCATTATATTTGACGAGTCTTCCCACCTGATGACCCTAACACTATTTATCTTATGTCAGCTTTAGCAACTACCTCCCCTTTTCTAGAAATTTCCTTCTCCCTATTAGTAACATTTGCATTCGATTCCACAATCTTATGAATTCTCCCTTTTTCAACCTATTGACTATTTAACCCATATAGCTTTATAATGGATCTATACCTATTACTCACTACTCCGTATAGATTAGAATGCCTCTATCAACTTTTAAAGCCAACTAGATGGCCTCATCAAGTGTGTCATACTGCTACAGTTCCATTATACAAGCAATCTCATACTTCAGACCAAACACAAATTGTGCCATAGTTAGCTTAGGATGTTCAATGGTTCCATAACAAATCATGAGTGCCCCAAATTCTTGGACATATTCGTCTACAGTCTTACATCCTTATCTCAAGGTCTGGAGGCACATAAATAGTTCATGCTTGTAATGCCCTGGAACAAACCTCTTCCTCAAAGTCCTTTTCATCTCCTGTTAAGTACGAGTCTCAACATTACCATCTCTCCTCCTATTAGCCACAAGGTTCTTCTAACACAAGGCGGTATAACTGTAAACTCGACTGCTGCCAGATGAACTCGAGTATGGTCATTGATCTCATAGCACTCAAAGACTCCTTCTACTTTATCTTCCTAATCAAGGTAATCCTCTATAAACCCCCTTCTAACAAATGAAGGCATGTGCAATTTTACATATTCCAAACCCCTAGGTAGCCTGAACTCACAATTAGGATAAACCTCATCTTCAAAGTTATCATCCTTTTCCTCCTTGTAAGCGTGATACTCTTTTCTAACTTGTTTGCCCCTATTTCCTTCTAAGGCTCCTTCTCTACCCACAACATTAAGGGCTACTTGAGGTAGAGGTGCCTGTAGATTTGCTATTGGTTGTTAGGTTAATGTCATATGATCGACTTTTGTGGCTAGGTTAGCAACCACAATGGTTAGGTCCTACAGTTGTTCTTCCAAAGTTCTCTTACCACCCATAACACGATGTCCTTGACCTCATGCTCCAACCTAATTATTGGCCCCATTCCCAATTCCTCCATTAACACTATTATTCAACATACTTCGTTGAAATTACGAATTCAATATAGGATTTCACAAATCACAATTACCGCAATAATCCCCCAATGACACTAACCCAATTACAACCACTACTCAATCTCTAACTTCAATACACATAAATCATAACACAACCCCTAAGTATAAATCTTACCGTAATCTTAATTTAGTATCACATAACTCATAACAACAGAATCAAATAACCCATAATAATAACTACGGAATAAAAAACCTATTTTTTTTTATTCCACTATCAATACCAAAGAATAAGCCTTAATTCAATCACATATAGTAGCAACATAACCTAATTAATAACTTGCGTTCAATCTTAATTCCACCTTAACAACTACAACATAATGCACAATATAAAAAACCCTAATTTCTTTCAATGGAAGTTCAACAGTCACAATCCCTTTTCTCAATCAGAACTCTGATACCAAAAGATGATATGCATATTTCTATAATAGAATCACATAATTTCAAATCCAAGGCGACAATTAACAACAATCGATTTCCATAATCAAAATAGCAACAACAACATAAGATAAACTTAAACCCTTACTTGATATGATGCACCAGCAAAAGTAGTCCTAGTATGGATTAGTTGATATGATGCACAACAATCTAATACCGTTACTCGCCACAATCCATAGAATGATAAGAGTATATGAAGAACAAACTTCACTTTGTAAAATTTCTCAAAATGTCAAAAGTCCCCTTTCTTCTTACAATACTAAGCTATTTATAGGAAACATGAAAAACACAAACTCGAAATTACATAAAAACAATGTAAGCAATTAGCCTTGGAGACTTAAGCCGCTGACTTTGGAGACTTAAGCCACTAGCCTTGAAGGCCGACCTAAATGGTAAAGCCATTGGCTTTGATGGTTGGCCTATCTTCTACACTGCTGGCCTTGAGGGCTGATCTAAAGGCGTAAGTCGTCGGCCTTTATGGCTAGCCTAAGTGGGTCCATCGTCGGTTCTTGTGATTTAAATCTTCCATCAAATGACTTTGCTAGTAATGTGATTTGATTCCCATCATATACTATGCTCCAATCCTTTTTCAAAGTTTAAATATGCAACTTAATGTGAGGTCTTGCCTTTAATGTAGTTTAGGTTGGGTACATACTTTCTTAGCATAGCGATGTGAAATACATCATGTACCTTAACTAGATTTTGTTGTAACACCAATTTGTATGCTACAGGTGCAACTCTTTCCAAGACGTCAAATAGTCTCACATATCTAGGATTTAGTTTTCCTCTTAGTCTAAATCTTACCACTCCTTTTATAAGTGAGATCTTCAGCAAAACATGGTCTCCTACATGGAACTCCAATGGGCATCTTCCCTTATCTACATAAGACTTTTGCTGACTTTAGGTTAACTACATCCTTTGCTTGATCAACTTAACTTTGTCCATTGCATCTTGTACTAGATTAGATAAAAACACTTGTTTCTCACCCACCTCATCCTAATGCAAAGGTGATTGACATTTTCTTCCATATAATGCTTCATACAATGTCATTTAGATGGTAGCTTGATAGCTAATGTTGCAGGCGAACTCTACTAAAGGTAGGTGTTCACCTTAGTTTCTACTAAGATCCAATGCACACACCCATAACATGTCTCTGGTATTTAAATGGTTCGCTCAAATTAGCCATTTGTTTGTAGGTGAAAAGTTATACTAAATTGTAACTTTGTTCCTAGCACCTTATGCAAACTATTTCAAAATCTTCTTACAGATTTGATATCCTTGTCTGATACTATAGAGACCGATAACCCACATAATGTCATGATTTCTTTAACATATGGTTGAACCAACTTCTCAAGCTTATACCTAATGCCTAAAAGTATAAGATGAGTAGATTCTGTGAGTCAGTCCACAATTACCCATACAATATCTAGCTTAGTCATAGATCTAAGTAAAGTTGTGACGAAGTCCATGGTCACATGCTCTCATTTCAACTCTAGTATTAGTAGAGGTTGTCGCATGCCAATAGGTTTCTAATGTTCTATCATTATCTATTAGCATGTTAAGCACTTCAATACATAATTTACAATTTCTATTTTCATGCTTCTTTACCAATAATGATACTTTAAATCCTTATATATTTTAATACTCCTAAGGTAAACTAAGTACCTAGAATAGCATACTTCCTTCAATATTTCATTCTTTATTTCATCTCTACTCAGTACACCTAATATGTGATGTGCTCAAAACCAAGTTCAAGCACAGTCAAATAACTTAAGAAAAACAATTCACAATCAATCACAAAACTAGTCCAATGTGGATGACAATTTACGTGAAACCTTTGGAGATTTGATGGAAAACCAAAGATCAAATGATGTAATTGCAATCTCTATTTGTAATCTTCACCAAGTGAAAACAAATGGAATGAGATCCACGTGAAAATCAAATAAAAAAGGAAGCAACAAAACCGTGATTTCCACTTTTCCTCCAATTCCAATTCATGCCAACAATAAATTGAGATATAGTTCAAGTACTAAAGGAACAATCAATCTTAACATGACAATTGTTCATGAATTACACTCATAAATAATTCCAAGAAAGCTTCAAATCCACCCTAAATATGACTCACTAGAGAAGAAATGAAAAACAACAAAGAAGAAATCGATATGACTCATAGTGAAGATTACAAATGGAATGAGATCCACGTGAAAATTAGATTAAAAAAGAAGCAACAAAACCGTGATTTCCACTCTTCCTCCAATTCCAATTCATGCCAACACTAAATTGAGATATAGTTCAAGTACTAAAGGAACAATCAATCTTAATAAAACAATTGTTCATGAATTACACTCACAAATAATTCCAAGAAAGCTTCAAATCCACCCTAGATATGACTCACTAGAGAAGAAATGAAAAACAACAAAGAAGAAATCGATATGACTCACAATTTCCCCTTGTCACACTCGCCACAATTTCAATTCTTGGGTTGAAATTGATAAGAGATTTTGAACTATGATGAACCCTAATTCCCACAAGTGAAGTGCTATGTTTAATCTACAAAAAATGGCCTCCTCAAACCCTACTATAAGCAAGTATTTATACTTGCTACTCCTAGGGTTAGAAAATGGTCAAAATTACAAGTTTGCCACTTTTAAGGTAGTTAGTCTTAAATGAAAATTACAAGGAAATGAAAGTGTCCCAAAACCAAATACAACCAAAAATAGTTCATAAAAGGAGAAATATATAAAAGAAATGATCCTTCATAATGTCGTTCTTCAAGAAGCTTTTGAATTAGGTTCCGTTGAAAACCCTGATTCGCTCAGTAGTATAGGTGTTTTTGCATCTGTAGGACTGATAAGTGAACTTGCTGAAATGTATCAAAATTATAATGCAAAGGTATAGGAAGTAGGTTAGTTTTCTCAAGATTAGGTTTCTCTAGCAAAACCCTCAACGCTAGATTATGGAGACCCTTAGCTCGAGCCTTGGTGATAAGTCTTGGAGGAGTCTGATTCCTATCATCTCCTCGGGCTTCTGGAAGATTTGCTGTCAAATCTGATGGACCTTCATGCACGCCATCTGTTAAGTATGGTGAGAGATCTAAGACATTAAAAGTTACTGATACTCCACACTCTCTCGGTAACTCTATGCGATAGGCATTGTCATTGATGTGCTTTAAGACCCTGAATGGTCCATCTGATCTAGGAGATAGCTTCTGTGACTTTTTATGTGGAAACCTGTCCCTGCTAAGATTAATCCAGACTAAGTCACCTGGATTATAGAGATGAATTTTCCTATGTCTGTTTCCCTGAATCCTCTGCTATTCTTGAGTCTTCTGAAGGTGTTCAGTTGTCCGATCATAGATGTGCTGAATTTATCGGGCTTGGTCAACTCCACTAAGACTTTCTTCCTTTGTTGCTGGTCCAGCTATAAAATCCAATGAAATGGAAGGATTATAGCCATAAACAACTTCAAAGGGAGACTTACTGGTTGAACTATAAGTAAACCTATTGTAAGCGAACTCAACAATAGGAAGACACAAGTCCCAATTAGTAAGATTCTTGCCAACTATTGCTCTTAGTGGATTCTCAAGCTTGTGGTTGACAACCTCTGTTTGTCTATCTATCTAGGGATGGCAAGAGGTACTGTACATCAGTTTGGTACCCAGTCTTCTCCATAGTGTTTTCCAAAAGAAACTAAGGAATTTAGTATCTCTGTCTAACACTATGCTGTGTGGAAATCTATGTAATTTGACAATTTCCTGCACAAAAAGGTTAGGAATAAAAAGAGCATCATCTGTTTTGTGACATGGCACAAAGTGTGACATTTTGTTGAATCGATCAACAACCACCATAATAGAGTCTTTCCCCCTTTGTGTTTTAGGTAATCCCAACGCAAAATTCATACTGATATCAGTCCATAGTTTATATGGTATAGGTAAAGGCATATATCCACCTTGTGCACCTTTCTTCCCTTTGGCTCTCTTGCAAACACCACACCTTTCTAGTATCCTAAGGACATCTTTTATCATACCCTTCCAATAGAAATTCTCCCTCAATATGGCTAAAGTTCTCTTCTCACCAAAATGTCCTGACAAACCACCTACATGTGCTTCCCTCACCAATAATTCCCTCACAGATCCAGATGGAATACATAGTTTTCCTGATTTATACAGAAAACCATCTATCACACAATATCCATCATACATCCCGCCTCTAAGACACCTTTCCATGACAGTTTTGAATTCCTCATCACATACATATTGCTCTTTCAACAACTCAAAACCCAGAAATTTTGACTAAAGAGAAGTGATAAGTACATACCGTTATGATAAAGCGTCAGCAACAATATTCTGATTTCCCTTTTTGTACTTTATCACATAAGCAAAACCCTCCAGAAATTTTACCCACTTAGCTTAGCGCTTGGACAAATGATGTTGTCCCCTGAAATGTTTCAAAGATTCATGATCGGTATAAATAATAAACTCTTTTGGGAGGAGATAATGCTGCCACGTCATGAGAGCCCTTACTATGGAATAAAATTCCTTATCATATATTGAATAGTTCAAAGTTGCTCCACTCAACTTCTCACTAAAATATGCTATGGGTCTTTTCTCCTGCATTAATACAACACCAATTCCAATCCCAGAAGCATCACATTCCAATTCAAAAACTTTATCAAAATCAAGTAAGACCAGTAACGGAGCACAAGTGAGTTTTTTTTTTATCTCTTCAAAACTCCTCTGGGCCTTTTCACTCCAAATAAAAGGAACACTCTTCTTAGTCAGTTCTGTGAGAGGACTGACAATACTACTGAAATTTTGGACAAAGCGTCTATAAAAGGATGCAAGCCCATGAAAACTTTTTACCGCAATAACTGAAGTGAGTGTTGGCCATCCTTTAATTGCCCTCACTTTCTCCTCATCCATCCTAACACCTGAACCTGACACAACAAAACCCAAAAATGTTACCTCAGTTTGGCAAAAGGAACACTTCTGAATATTTGCAAATAGTTGTTATGTCCTCAATACTGAAAATACTGCCCGAAAATGCTCCACATGTTGTTCTAGGTCTTTGCTGTAGATCAAAATATCATCAAAATAAACAATAACAAATTTTCCTAGAAATTCTTTCAGTACATGGTTCATCAATCTCATAAAAGTACTGGGAGCATTACTCAAACCAAAGGGCATAACCAACCATTCATACAGTCCATGACGTATTTTAAAAGCGGTCATCCATTCATCCCCTTCCCTCATCCGAATCTGGTGATATCTGCTTTTAAGATCCACTTTGAAGAAAACCTGTGAACCATGCAGCTCATCCAACATATCATCAAGTATAAGAATAGGATACTTGTATTTAATGGAGATTTTGTTGATGGCTTTGCTATCAATACACATTCTCCAAGTTCCATCCTTCTTGGGAACAAGAAGGGCGGGAACAGCGCATGGGCTGAGACTCTCTCTAACAAACATCCGTTCAACCAATTCATCTACCTAAAGTTTCAATTCCTTAACCTCCTCGGGATTCATGCGATATGCAGGTCGGTTTGGTAACACTGAACCGAGCATAAGATCAATAGCATGCTCTATCCCTCTCAAAGGTAGTAATCCTACTGGCAAATCATCAGAAAAAATGTCAATATACTTGAGAAACTGCTGGATGTAGAAATTGTGGTTCCCGTAACCCTAATACACATCTCAACTGAAGCAAGTATGTTGGAGCCTCTTCTATGATTAGCCTCTCTATCTCACCCTATCCCATCAACAACACCTTCTTTTCCTTAGAATCATCATATTGCATCAAAGCCTTTTTAACCTCTGATGGTCGATTAATCTGTTGCTGCACATTTTGGACATCTGAAGGTGACATAGGATTCAGAATAACTCGTTTGCCCTCCTTTTGGAACACATATGTATTCCTAAAGTCATCATGTAAGACCCTCCTGTCATATAACCAAGGTCTGCCAAGCAAAATATGGGATGCACACATAGGCAAGATATCATATTCAATTTCATCACAATACTTGTCCCCTATATTAAAGGGTACCCTAGCTCTTTGGGTAACATACAAACTTCCTTGATCATTAAGCCAATGCATTTATATAGTTTGGGATGCGGAATAGTTGAAAGCTTTAGCTTCGATACCAATGATGCAACTACTACATTAGTACAACTATCACCATCTATTATAAGGACACACAAATTTCCTTGTATCCTACAAGAAGTGTGGAACAAGTTTTCCCTTTGTTCTTCCTCCTTATTAGCAAATGTACTTAATGTTTGTCATAATACATTAGCATATTGAAGTATTTCACTAGACATTGTTGAATTCAAATTCAATCAACACGACAACAATATTTCCACTTCTCTCAAAATCACGGTGCAACAAATTTTTCTAAGTTCCACAAGTCACTCCTTCACAAGCAACTCCCACGGCAACAACACAAAGATTACACTCCACTTCCACGGCAAGGATAACAAGATATACTTCCACTTTCCACAATTTAATCCGTAACTTACAAATAGGCAACAATTCAAATTTGAATTTCAACCTCTTTACTAATTGCAAGCCTTCCTCAATTGGTAAGAAATGAATTTCAAATTCAAATAATACTCATTAACTCCCACAACTTAATTGATGTGTTTAAATTCAAATAGATTCCTTACTATTCAACACAATGCAAATCTGTAAAATACTTCCCCAATTCCGAATTTGCACAATGGACTCAATAACAACAAAACGCCACAAGCTCCTTCAAGTAACAAGCTAATCACGACATGGATAGGTAAGTTTTCAAGTTCAAAAAAATGTTGAATTAGAAACACTTCTACTCTCCTTCCCTTCCATGAAAATGATCAATCACAAGAAGCTACAACAATCCCTCCAATCCAACTCCAACAAGCAGCAAATCAAAATTCTAATCAAGACAATTTTCACAAGTCAAGGTCACTACACACAATTTCGGTTCAATAATGAAAAACCCTAATTAAAGATGATAATCACAAAATTAATCAACACTTAATCCCTTCTCTCAAGTTGTGCTTTGATACCAAAAGATGATGTGCTCAAAACCAAGTTCAAGCACAATCAAATGACTCAAGAAAAACAATTCACAATCAATCACAAAACCGGTCCAATGTGGATGACAATTTACGTGAAACCTTTGGAGATTTGATGGAAAACCAAAGATCCAATGATGTAACTGTAATCCCTATTTGTAATCTTCACCAAGTGAAAACAAATGGAATGAGATCTATGTGAAAATCAGATCAAAAAGGAAGCAACAAAACCATGATTTCTACTCTTCCTCCAATTCCAATTCATGCCAACAGTAAATTGAGATATAGTTCAAGTACTAAAGGAACAATCAATCTTAACAAGACAATTGTTCGTGAATTACACTCACAAATAATTCCAAGAAAGCTTCAAATCCACCCTAGATATGACTCATTAGAGAGAAAATGAAAAACAACAAAGAAGAAATCAATATGACTCACAATTTCCCCTTGTCGCACTTGTTACAATTCCAATTCTTGGGTTGAAATTGATAAGAGATTTTGAACTAGGATGAACCCTAATTCCCACACGTGAAGTGCTATGTTTAATCTACAAAAAATGGCCTTCTCAAACCCTACTATAAATAAGTATTTATACTTGCTACTCTTAAGGTTAGAAAATGGTCAAAATTACAAGTTTGCCACTTTTAAGGTGGCAAGTCCTAAATGAAAATTACAAGGAAATGAAAGTGTCCCAAAACCAAATACAACAAAAAATAGTTCATAAAAGGAGAAATATATAAAAGAAATGATCCTTCATAATGCCGATCTTCAAGAAGCTTTTGAATTAGGTTCGGTTGAAAACCCTGATTTGCTCAGTAGTATAAGTGTTTTTGCATCTTGTAGGACTAATAAGTGAACCTGCTGAAATGCATCAAAATTATAATGCAAAAATATAGGAAGTAGGTTAGTTTTCTCAAGATTAGGTTTCTCTAGCTAAACCCTCAAAGCTAGATTATGGAGACCCTTAGCTCAGGCCCTAATGATAAGTCCTAGAGGAGTCTAATTCCTATCAATATGTGACCATACCTTAACACTCATTCTTCATCTCTATTAAATTCTATCACCTTTCCATCCTCCATTATTTTCTTAATCTCCTATACCCCTACATCATTAGCTTGTATAGCTTTTATTCAATCTAGTAGCACGGGTTATATACATAAGTTGGCAAGTCTAACTCCAATCTCCTAAGTTATAATCTAAAGATCTAATTTCTATATTTCTTCCAATATTTTCTTTTGAGTTGTAATCAAATTCACCATATTACCATGTCTCTTTTTGCTGATTGCATTAACAACCACATTTTCCTTCCTATAATGGTACTAAATCTCTATGTCATAATCTTTTATTAGTTCTAGCCAGTATCTTTGTCTTATGTTTAATTCTTTTTAAGTAAAGAGATACTTGAGGCCCTTGTGATCTATGAATATCTTGCACATCTCCCCATATAAATAGTGTCTCCATAATTTGAGTGCAAAAATAACAACTATTAACTCCAAACCATGCATCAAGTAATTCTTTTTATAGGGTTTCAATTGCTTGGATGCATAAGTTATCACCCTCTCATTTTGCATTAATACACACCTGAGCTCTTGTATGGATGCACCACTATACGAGCTCTTGTATGGATGCACCACTATACACTATAAATTCCTCACTATTGACAGGTAAGGCAAGCACCGGTGTAGAGATCAATTTTTCCTTCAGAGTTATGAAGCTTGCTTCACATTTATCTTCCCATATAAACTTCACCCCTTTTTGAGTTAATTTAGTTAAAGGGGTTGCCAACTTAGAAAATTCACCCACAAATCTTTTGTAATATCTAGCTAAACCCAAGAAACTTCTGATTTTTATTATCGTCTTCAATCTAGGCCATTCATTCACAACTCTTATTTTCTCAAGATTTACAGCTAACTTATTCATATTGATCACATGCCCTAAAAATGTTACTTGCTTCAGCTAGAATTCACACTTCTTAAATTTAGCATATAGCTTCTCTACCTATAGTCTATTCAAAACCATCCTTAAATGTTGTTCATGGTCTCCTTCACTCTAGGATTATAATAGAATGTCAACAATAAATTTAATAACAAATTTGTCTAAATACTCCTTAAATACTCAGTTCATTAGGTCCATGAAAGTTGCCGACACATTTATGAGTCCAAATTGCATTACTTGGAACTCATAATGCCCGTACCTAGTTCTGAATGTGATCTTCTGAATATCTTCTTCCTTTATTCTCATTTGATGGTATTTAGATCTTAAGTTGATTTTTGAGAAAACTTGAGCCCTTTGAAGCTAATCAAATAGTCATCAATCCTTAGGAGGGGGTATTTATTTTTAATGGTGTCCCTATTTAACTCTTGGTAATCTATACACAATCGCATGTTATTGTCTTTCTTCTTCATAAATAATATAGGTACACCCAAAGGCAAGACATTCAGTTTAATGAACTTCTTGTCTAACAGTTCTTGTATATGTTTCTTCAGTTCTATTAGTTTGATAGGCGCCATGTAATATAGGGTTTTAGATATAGGAGCCATTCTGAGCATAAAATCTATACTAAACTTTCTCTCCTTTGCTAAGGGTAAGCTTAGTAGGTCTTCAAGAATTATCTTAGGCTATCACACTTCAACCATTGACATGGTAAGTATAACTAAAAGAAAATATATATCTAAAATCATCAATTCCACTCACTACCCACTCCCGTCATGCCTTATCATCCTATAGATTCAACGCCTAATTCATCTAAAAATCACAATTTAGTTTCTACTATTTGATACTTATACCTATTGATTATCACCTAATTCTAAGAATTATCAAACTTAGGCTATGATATCACTTAAGCTGTAATGTCCTAGAACTCGATACAACTACAGCCCACCACATGTCCTCATTATGTGAAGACACGCAAAGGCTTAAACACCATAAATCTCCAACATTTACAATCGGGTATTCACATTGAATAATAATAAAAAAAAAAAAAATTCTCCATATACAAGAGGTTAGAAAGAATATCTATCCCTAGATATACAACATAATAAGTCTCCTTAAGTTATTATAACGAAAGCATTTAATAACTTAAATATAACAATTATCTTAAATCAAAATAACTAAATCATCCAATGTCTATCTTTTCTCTTCATCTGTCCTTACTCATTATAGTAAACATATTCTATATTCTCTACTAAGGTTTTATCATACCCTACCACTTCTTTTGTGGTACCTGCAATTGAAAAAGGTCATATGAAGGGTGAGCTAATGCCCAGTACAATGCATACGTACATAGACATAAACATGCCATGACAAATACATCAAGCCATACCTAATGCAACATGTTATTCATACAAAATTTATTTTCTTTCACAATCACGTAAACCAACACACAACCTCATAATCATAAACATTATACAATCATTCCACAAATAGATATATATAAATATATATACGGCAAAGGGTACACTCTTTTGTCCATGAATCTATTCCATACATAATAATAATATATATATAATGGTGGGTACTCCTTACTATCCATGAGCCTATAAGCTCATGAGTCCTTTCACAACTTGCACAAACATCCTTCTACAACACACACAACATCCTTCCACATAGCATACAAGAGCCCTTCCATACCAGATAGTCCTAATTCTACCCAAATCATTTTGGTACATGACTCTACTAAGGACAACGTCACATACTGATCATTTGAGTGCCACTCCAAGAACACCGACCCTTACTTGGTTTCCTGGACCTAGCCAAACATAATCACATGCACAATCAATTGTATTCATTTACAATATCATTTAATCCACACACAGCTCTAACTTAGCTATCACAAGCAACAATCATAGTATACATGTACCTTGATATTCAACTGCTAATCTCCTCACACTTCTATAGCCCCACAATTCCTCAATCCTCAAACCTATTCACACTCACAATTACGTACCCTTAAGATTGCAAGTGCTTAAAGTAAAATGAAGATCATTAACCTCATTGTCCGTTAGTGAATTGACATGTTTTTCATCTAAGCCTCATTTGATCTTCAAGAGTTGAGTTTTCATAGTGTTATACTACTCTTATGATCTCTTAGTTGTGTAAAGTGAGGAGGCATTGTTGAGTACTTATAAATTTGTTAGGCTAATGACATCTATCAAATCTCTTTGATGATCAACAGATGAAATGAAACATGCTCATTCTAGAATTATCATGTTGGGCTTGTTATGGTTATAAGGTTTGTAACATATCTTATTGAGTGTATGGGTTTACTTGAGAAAGATTGAGAACAGATTAATTAATTCCAACAATCACTATTTTAGGTTCACTAAGCGAAATTTCCTTAAACCATTTTAAGTTATGGACTTAACATTTTAAACGTTGTTATTAACTCAAAAAGTTGAATCCAATTTAATATTAGATTTTGCTCAATGTTTTGGTGAAGTTAATTCTACCCTTCACAACTTATTTGTATAGAAAGTGTGGTTGTAAGAAAAATAAATACCACATTCTCTCTATGTATTTAAGAAAAAAAATTGTTTTTTGAGTTTTAGGTTTTTAAATTTTAGGTAGTTTTATCAAAATTGTCTAATTAATGAAATCATAATCTTCTTAGGTATGGTGGGAATCATAATCTTAAAAGCATTGAGACAAATCATAATGTGTTTTTAAGAAATAAAGATTCGTTTATAAAGAGAGCGAAAATATACTCCTGATAATAGCTTTCGGGAAAAAAATGGTGTACTCCAGTAGAAATTCAAAAAAGAAGAAGAAGAAGGTATCGAAGAAGTAAAGACTCAAAGAAAGTGAAAGGGAGATAAAAAAAAAAAGGATACCAAAACGTTGTCGGAATCGAATTAAACTGAACAGGAGGGAATGCCAATTTGAACTCGCAAAGGCCAAGATTTTATATCTCTTTTTGCTTCGTGCTTTACAAGATGGATAGTTCAAAATTTCCACAACTTGTTGCCTTTAAAAAGAGAAGGAAAATGTTTTTTTAAAAAAAAAAATAAATCAGAATGAAGTGTTTATTTAATGGTAAGAAATAAAAGTTTTAAAAACAAGTTAGCTTTATGAACCAACTTGTTGGATTCATCAAAAAGAGTTTCTAAAAAGTAAGTGACTATTCATTTATTATCTTAAATTATTTGAAAAATATCCTTGTATTTTAGCTATTGATTCGTTGAATCCATCAATCAATAACAGGATAAATTAAACTGAAAAATCTCAAACTCTTTATATATTTATTTAAGGGGTTAAGAGAGGCTCTACCATTTGACCTCAGCCTATCACAGCCTAGACCGTCTTATAGCCTATTTGACTCGTTTTTATGACTGCAATAGGCGCCATAAGAGACTTAGCACAAAACATTAATACGTCTCGTCTGTGTTATGACCATATGCTCCCTGCTCATGCTAGAAAAATCTCTTCTTTATAAAAAAAAAAATTAGCAAAAAAAATGCACCCACCATGCAATGATTACTTGTATCCAATGCACTTTGATGAAAGCTAAACTTTTTTAGCTTTTTATTAGACATATATGATAATTAAAATTTACCTATCAACTTATAAAAAATTAGAATTTATATATAAATTTGTTATCAACAAAAATATATAACAAAAAAATATTTAAACAAAATTACAAGTGGAACAAAAAATATAATAGAATATAAGGATAATCAAATAGGTACTCTTTAATTTCATTATGATAACTTTGTATGATTATTTCATTAGTAATATTATAAAAATATCATTTTTTAATATGAGTGATTATATAATTAATTGTTAAATAATACATATTTGATTTTACAATATAAATTGTATAAAAGTGGAGCTCTATGATAATAAGAAGATTAGGCACTCGTGTAAGTCATATTTTCTCATTAATACGAAAAGATAGGGAGAGACTAGCCATATCATTCAAAATGTATAAGTGACAAATGACTTAGGTGCTTTTGAAGTTAGAATATGTAAACATAAAAAACTTTAAGAAAAATATATAAATGTATCGAGTTAAACACCTATTTAGGTACTCAACAGTCCAAGGCATCTCAATAATGTAATGTGTAGACACAATTATCACACCAAAATTGGTTGTCTATGAGCATAAAAGTGGCCAACCCTAACCATTGCATTAACTAGCTGATAGCTCATGGCTATGTGAGAAGTTTAATCACATGCCTAAACATATAGTATAAAGAATGCCCCATTAATCTTTGCAATATCAATATAAGTAGCAAGATAATATCGATGATATAACCATGTTAAGTAGGTTGTCCCTTAACTATGTTGTTCAGCTGCCTCAAAATCCTTTAGAAGTGAGAGACACATAAAATTGATGAGATTATAGTTTTCATCATAAATACCATCTCCCTCATGAGTTAAAGAATGCAAGCTCTTGCATCCCTTTGTACAATGCTATCATTTGCTAACTTAAATAATATAGCAAATTTACTAGTCGACTATAGTAATTTAAGTTGAGCCCCTGAACGTGCTCCACAATAGGCTAATCCTTAAGAAGCTACTAGTATATAGTTGGCCAACTCATAGTGTTGCTAATGATTGCCTCTCCTCTCCATCTACAAGAAGGCTTATTAATATTGAAATACCTGCTAATATGTCTATTAACTTGTCACTTGGGAAATGAAAGGAGTTCTTTGGTTTCAAACTCCTAACAACATTTACATTTGTTAGAAACTTATAGTGCCATTCAATCCTCCTTTAAGAATCATATAACTCTTAAAAGATATTACATACCATTGGTCTAATTAGTAAAATTTTTCAAATTATGGTACGACTTAAAAGATTTTTATACATATACATATTTGCCAATATTACCAATTTTTCCTATCTATTTTTGTACAATTTATCAAATTATGGATACACATACATATTTGTCTATATTACCAACTTTTCTCCTCATTCTGATACAATTTATCAAATTATGGTATTCCTTAAGAAATTTTGATATACCTAATTAACCAAAATTTCTCCACATTCGAGTATAATTTATTAATCTATTGTATCATTTAAGAAAATTTGATACATGTACATATTTGCAAATATTATCTACGTTTTCTACTTATTCCAATACAATTAGTTAAATTGTGATACTGCTTAAAAAAATCTAGGACATGTATATATTTGCCTATATTATTAATTTTTTTTCATATTCTTGTATAATTTGTTAAATAGTGGTATCGCATAAGAAATTATGGTACATGTACATATTTGTCTATTTTACCAACTTTTTTTTTCTATTCTATTACAATTTATCAAATTGTAGTACATTTAAGAAATTCTGATACATGTATATATTTGCCTATTTTGCTAACTTTTTCTTTCTATTTTGATATAACTTGTCAAATTATAGTATTACTTAAAAAATTCTAGTTCGTATGTATTTTTCTATCTTATCAACTTTTTCCCCATTTCTAACAATTTATAAATTGTTATATTACTTAAGAGATTTTGGTATATTTACATATTTGAGGACATTACCAACTTTTGTCAAATTGTGATACTGTTAAAAAGATTCTGGTACATGATGTACTTATTCATATTACCACATTTTTTTTATTCTAATACAATTTATTAAATTATGGTGGCTTTAGTCGATTTTGATATACATATATATACTTTTGCATTACCATCTTTTGTCAAATGCGATACATTTTAACAAATTATAATAGCATTTAACATATTCTAGTATTTAATTGGCAACTCGTTTCATAGGTGATTATGATTTTAAAGTAGTGCGACTAATATCAATAATTACCCTCAACCATAAGTCTCCAAGCCTTCATGTCATGTCAACTCTTAAGCACATGTCTTATTATTATTTGTCCATTTAAGAAAAGCCCAAAATGGAAAAAAAAAAAGAATAATATCAATAATCAGGGGAATAAACTAAAATAATACATATACATATATATATATATATTTAATTTCGTGAAATAAAGTACTTAGAAAAATTATTCAAAAAATAGTTTTGAAACTGCAAACCCTAAATGTGCCTTTAGTTTAGCCAATTTCAATAAAACTGAAGGCGTGTACCCAATCCATGACTTTAATATAATAAGGAATTATTTTTTAATTATTTTTATGTAAATTATTATAGTTTTAAAATTTATGGAAACTAATTTATTATTATTATGTAAAATTTTGATTTTTTTTAAATAAAAAAAGTAATTTGGGGAAATTTATCATTGAAAAAAATTTGACGATTATTAAAAAAGTTTAAAAACAATTGTAAAAGAAAATGTAAAAGCGTAGATAGAAAAAAAGAAAAACATAATTTATTAGAAAATGTTAATAAATTAAAAAATTTGAAATATTAATATACAATAATCGCTAACATCCATGAATGATCTCATTCTTATTGCATTAAAACAAAAGGGTGAAAATGGTCGAGGCTCCATTTAATCTGCACAATGAAAACATAAAATGTTAGCACCATATAAGCAATGATTTGATACCATAAATGTGCAAAGGTAAGCCAAAATTTAATAAATCATACGTTTGATTATTCAACGTTTACAATTATCGTGTTGACGTGGGCACATTATTCTATCATGGCCTTCCTCTCAGCAAAGTCCGCATGTGATCTTATTTGAATATTTCCTAATGCCATCTCCATATGGTATCTTTTTGGCCTTGGTTTCCCTTTTTTCCATGTAAGCTTTGCTATTAGGTGGAGTAATGGGAATTGTACCGGCTTCTAATCGAGCTCGTTGCCTATGGGCAAGAAGTGGGTCCTATATGTGACCTTTTAGTATGTCCACTTGTATCAATTCGGCATGGATGTCAAAATATTAAGTCTGATTGAAGTAGCTACTACATAAGCGTAGGAGCATGAGATTTGTTATATTTGCCACTTTTGATAAGTTTGCAAGCAAAGTCAATAGTGTGCGTCCAACCCCCTCCTCTCAACCCACTTGCTACACAATGACTATGGATGAGCACTTAAAAAATTCTCTCTTGTTTGTTGTAGTTGATGACCTAGTGGTTATTAGCTCTTAAACTCCATCTATCTATCTTTTCGGTGGCATATTTAGAAAAGATTTTATCCTTCACCGTATTCTTAATTGCCTTCGAATGCTAATTGACAAAGCAATATACGCAATTGTAAAAAATCTTCTTTGCCAAAGCAGCCACAGGTAACCCCCAAGCTCATTTTAAGATGAAATCGTAACTTTTGACAATGTTGGAGGTTATATACTTAAATTAATAACAACCGTCATGAGCCAACATCCACATCTCTACCGACACATCATGAAACCTTACTGGGGCATCGGGTTTAATAGTCCTTACGTGGTCCATCAAATAGTTTAGCTTTTAAGCTTATATTTGTAACCCAGCATAAATAACCAACTTCTTGCATTGCATTTTTTTGTGTACCTTATTGAAGTTACTTACAATGTGTCGTAAACAAAATCGCCACATTACGAATGGAAGGCACCATCTATTGGCTTGAGCTTCAACTGCCAACTTGATGTTAGGGTGTATGTCAAATATGAGGCAAATGGTTTCATGATCTGCACGGTTGCCAACCATATGTTTCTTCAATTTCTTCAAAAACTAGCCCTATAATTCAACCGACTCATCATCTACGAGAATGAATGTCAGCAGAAGTATATGGTTGTCATCATCAATGCCATAAGCAATTAGCAACTTTTGCATGTACTTCCCATACAAAAAAATTCCATCAATGGTAACAACGGGTTTAAGTAATCTTCAGGCTACAATGCATAACCCGAATGCCTAGGAAACCCACTTAAGAGTGCACACCCTAAAGGTATTTGATCTTCTCTACCCCCAATTAACTTGTATTCTGGGATTTGTATTTTTTATCATGTTTAGAAGCTTAGGGAGTTCACTATAAGACATCTCCCAATTTTCGTCTACGTGCTCAATGGCCCATTTCTTGCCCTTTAAAACCAGTCTCCTACTTATCCAGTAACCAAATTTTTGTTTGATAATAGAAGTAAGCTTCGCAACCTCATGTCAAGATTGTCCATAATAAGATTTACAAATTGGCTTATAAGAATATTGCAATCCAATCGTAGGTGATCTTCACTTATCATTGGGTTGATGCATGTGTGTGGATCCTCAAATTTGGTAACAACGAACAACCCCTCTAACTTTTTCTTTCACAGGTGAAGCCTCTACTTACAACAATCTTTTCTTTTTGAACAATAAACAAACCAAAGCAACATATTAAATTCTATAATAGTGAAGTTGCAATGGTTTTTCACATAGTAAGCCTTAATTGCTTGAACTACATTTGCATTTGTCTTGAATCTCATGCCTTTATATAACTTGTCATTGCTGCTTAAACGATTATACATTGCATTTTGCTCCTGTTTGAAATGGATATAACCGTCATCGTCACCAACATTGTAGTAGGGAACAAAATCTCTTACTACTATACTAGGTGGTTCAGCTTGCCCTGATTGATATATTGCTTGTGTGGAGTGTACATAGGTATGATTGGAGAATCATCTTCATCTATATCATCTCATTCGTTTTCATTTTTCTCATCTTCCTTTTCAAAGCTTTCCTCATAATCGAAACTTTCCTCCACAACAGCCATTTCCACATTGGCACCTGTTGTAGTTTTCACTCTTAAACGCATCATGTAATGATCGCATATGTCTAGTCATTGTAACACCGGAGTAATTACTCTTTCTACTTTATTTTCATCATTTAATGGTGTCTCTTCCATAAGGGTTAGAACATATGCTTCAAATGTCGATGGGTCGAAAGGCATTTCTTCTATGTTAATGAGGAATACGAATGCCTACTTTTTTGGAATGTCTGCATTTATAAAGGACCTCCAAAATCTTCATAAATTCTAACATATTACTGTTATAAGCCATGATCTCCAAATGATTCTACCATTTCAATTAGATTTTCAACATCATCATCTCTAATTGCTATCAAGGTATACGCTGTATCGCCCCAATAGAAAATAAGATGTTTATGAATTATCTTAACCCTCACTTCAGTTGGATTGATTCTAATACTCTGTTGTGTTCTATACAAGAATTCAATATAATTTACATGTTTCTTCATTTTTAACTTCTTAACCAGATCCCTATTATATTCTGACCCCTAATTACCGCCCACAATATTTCCAAATGTGTAGATCATCAATTTGATGTAATTACCGATTGTTATCCTATAAATTATCATCTATTTGAAAAAAAAAACAAATAATATCAGTTTTTTAAAATTAACAATACATAACATTGATTTTTTTTCTTTCCATGTAACAAAAAAATAAAAGAGATTTTACGTTTTTATTTTTATTTTTATTTCAAAATTTCACAACAAAAATTGGTAATTTTACATAATAATATAATAAAGATTATTTTATAACAAACTTTAATTTTTTTTAGGATTATTCAATTACAAATTTTTTTATAAACAATACATATAATAAACCTTAATTTGACATTTAAAAATAATATAAATTTTTTTGTGAGCATAATGTTGATCTTGTTCCCACATTAATAGAAAAATTAATTATAGAATGTCACGTATTACGAGATTGATATAAATCATGTCTAATATACTACAAATTAGCAATAAGTATTAATATTTTATAAAAAACATAATATTACAGCAAAAGTTTTCTCAAATGGTGAAAACTAATACAATAACAAAAAAAATTCAACTTTTTATCAAAATATATACTATAATGTAGATTAATCTAGTTTTTTCATTGAAGAAATTATAAATCTTAGCGAACTCGTTCAAATCTCCCTATTTTGTAGTTGTAAAAGAACTTCTTTTTTCATACGAAAGAAAAAAAAAATAAAGGAAGAGATTGAGTTTGCAAAATGTAAAATAAAAATGAATGTGTTTTATTTCTACATTTGTATTATTAATTTGAAATACTATAGTGTACGTGACTCTATTAAAGTAGATTTATATGCATTTTTTTAATTAGATTTTTAGGTTATAGGTTTGTAGTATATATATGGATGATTGATCTTTAATAAAAGTATTTGATGGTAGGATAAATTGTATGGGGAAGTGTAGTATATACTGAAAGTATGAATATTGTTTGCGCCTTTAATCAAGTGTGGATCAATTAGTTGTGCCAATTTTGGTTCAAACGAAAGTACATTTCAAATGTGACTTTAAAACTTATTTTTAAATAATAAATGTTATATTTTATTAATTTAAAAAAAAATGATATTATTGTAGTGATGTGCTTAATAATTATTCTCTATCACAAGTCGCCCTCTCTTAAACACGTGTCTTATTATTATTTGTCCGTACAAGAAAAGCCCAAAATGAAAAAAAAAAGAAAGTAAGGTCAAACGGCAAAAACGCAAACAGAGACTGTTCTTCTTCAGTCTCGTGCCAGTTTTTTCAAAAACACTCTCCATTTCCTTCGATTTATTTCCTTTTTCTGGTTTCTCCTCAAATTTTCTCTTTCTTTCTCGCCTATCACAGTGAGAGAGAGAGAGAGAGATACACACACATAAGTGTCAGAATCGGGGTAATGGACTCAGTGAGTGACGATACCATCAGCTACACTCAGCGACGAGTTGGAATCATATACGATGAGAGAATGTGTAAGCACCATACACCTGATGGTGAGTCGCATCCTGAATGCCCTAATCGCATCAAAGCTATATGGGACAAACTTCAAGCTGCTGGCATTACGCAACGGTTAAAGCTTTTTCTTTGCTTTTTACTCATTTTTATACGTTTTGTGTATGTCATGTGCTCAAATGAATCGAATTTCAACTTTTTAGGTTTAAATTTGTGTCTCTGTGTTACTCTGGAAGTTCCTAGTACTGGTTCTTGTGATTTGGATCGTGAAGCAAGGGAATTAGGTTAAAGTTGTGATCTTTATGTGTCTTCTTTATGTGTTGGTTCGTTAAAGCAATGAATTTTCGGGACATAATGTTATCATTTAATGAAATGGTAATTATGCTGGTTTAATTGGGACTCTTAAGTGGAAGTTTTGATAAAAAATTTTAGTCAGTGATCAACTGCTTCTCACCGTGGTCTATATACAAACATTTTGTTTATACAGTGAAAGAACTTGAGGAGTTTGATCTGGGATAGACATTTGATCCAGGTCCCACCTTTTCTTTTTCATTGTATGCGATTCAATGTGATGGAAGGAGATAGGGATGATGTTACCTGTGAACGAGGACATGGAAGCTATGCCCTTGAACCTGCACTATATGCTGGTGAAAGCATAAAATATTTTTAGATGCTTGAATTCATTCTAAATTGCACGTGTAGTGGCTTGTGTGCAGATAAAATGAGCTGAATTTAGTGCTTTTGGAAAGCATTATTAGATTGTAATTGAATATGTTAGATTCTTTTATATGGTTGTTTTCCTTAAAAGTTTAAATCCATTGATAAATTTGTCTCTGATGGAGGACGGCTGGTGGATGTCTGCTACAAGAAAACTGGAAGGCATCCCCATATATTTTGATTTTTTGAAACTTGAACACAGGCATGCCATAGTCAAGCTAACTGCAGTAGAAGTTTGAGCATATGTTTATCATTTATATTTTCTTTATCATGTGGTGAGATATTGAATACATATGGGTAGGGGAATGTTATCCGTGGTAGAAGTTATATGACATGTCCTTAAAATTCTACTTGGCAGTATTGTTGAAACGATCATACTATATATATATATATATTGTTGAAACGAAAGAAACTATAAAAATTTAGACTAAAGTTCACTGTAGCTCTCTTTTCATAGCAGACATTATTGTTCTTATGTAAAGTGATCATAAGAACACAGATGTTGGAAGAAGAGGGTGCAGGTTTTGAAGTTATTTCTAGTTTTATTTGCGTTGGAATATATTTATTACTTGATTGTTAGATGAAAGTGAGCATTTCTATTTGTCCATGGGCATAACACATAAGCACTTACTTCATTTGTTTGGTCCTCATAGTTTAAAGCCTGTTGGGTGCCTACTTTAATTTAATGGAGACTGACCATTGCTCTTTGACATAAATATTGTAGTGCACTTCTATGCTATGTTTAATAACATTAGTCATTTCCTTTTTCAGATGTGTTGTTTTGAAAGCCAAAGAAGCGGAAGACAATCAAATTTCGTCAGTTCATAGCCAAAATCATGTTAATTTGATAAGAAATATTAGCTCCAAGCAATTTAACTCAACAAGAAATAGGATTGCATCAAGACTTAATTCCATATACTTTAATGAAGGGTCCTCAGAAGCTGCCTACCTTGCTGCTGGTTCTGTTGTTGAGGTAATTAATGCTGTCTCTATCTTTTCTTTTATTTATTTATTTTTCTTTTTTTGAAAGAATTCATGCTGGTTCTATTAAATTGATTTTACATGCAAGAATCTCCATCATTTTCAAGATTGTAGAGATGATGCATATTTTTTATTGCTTACCTTCCTTGAGATGCTAAAAATATTATATTTTGTATTGCGATTCATGCTCACATCACCAAGATGCATCAGTATATAGCAAGGCTTCCCGTACACAACAAACTTATTGTTGATTTAAAAAGGTCTATTCTAAATGGAAACAGCTTATTGATTTATGTGTTTTTTTATGTTATGGTATACTTTCGATTCTGATGGTTTTGGTAGCTAAAATACATTGAAATGTTTTTACCTGCAGATATTAGAATTAACATTGACCTGCAATTAGAATCATGAAAACAAAAAGGACCTGCAATCATGGTTAAGCAAAATATTAGAGTTATCTGAAGCAGAAGACAATGTTGTATAAAGATAGTTTTAGTGCTTATCTGTATGCATCTCATAGTAGAATTCTTACTGTGGTTAGTTAAACTGTGGCTCTGCAATTGTTTTCTTGGCCATTTGAAATAAGAGTCAATAGTTTTTTAATGAACTTATTGTTATCAATTTATTGCTTGAGCTTATTCAACTATATTTAGCTATTAATCTTTAATGGATTTGTCATAATTATGTCATTTTGCATGGTTATCTGTCCATGATTAGATATAAGACAGGATTATGACCATGGTGTTCTCATGCAGGTTGCTGAAAAAGTTGCTGCTGGAGAACTGGATTCTGCTTTTGCTATTGTTAGGCCTCCAGGCCACCATGCTGAACATAATGAGGCTATGGGATTTTGTCTTTATAACAATGTTGCGATTGCAACCAGTTATCTTTTGAATGCAAGAGTAAGTACTAGTTTTAGGTGGATTCATTCTTATTAATGTGGCCTTTTGCCAAGCCTTTGTCTCTTTAACTACTGTCCTGATCTGATACATCTATTACTCTCCATGATATAGCCTGAACTAGGTATTAGCAGAATTTTGATTGTTGACTGGGATGTCCATCATGGTAATGGTACCCAGAAGATGTTCTGGAATGATCCTCGGGTTCTATTCTTCTCTGTGCACAGGTAATAGTCTTGATCCTTTAAATTTATCCACTTATTTTATCATATTGGGCTAGTTTTTCTACCTAGTACTATATTCAGTAGGGGAAACAATCCATTCTTGATTCCCATGTCATCCTGGACCTTTGGAAGGCATAAGGTGCATTTATTGTGTGTTTAAAAGGAGGAATTCCAGAAGAAATTGCATGGAAACTTTTTTGTTGCCATGTTTTGTTTGAGGATGGAATCTTAAAATAAAGGAAAGTGGATGGAAACACTTCATCTGGGTCCCACTGCAATCCAGTGACTCCATATTGGAGCGGAAGGCTGGGGAATGTATCAAATTCACATATTTGTCCCAGCTACAATTGCAACTGGCTCTTTATTTTATTTTTTAATTGAGGACAATATTGGAATCCATGAATATGTCACACTGTCCTATTCATATTTTGAACTTTACCTTCATTTCCATATTCAAACAAGAAAATGACATTTTAATTTCCTTACCTCCACTTTTTTGCTCTTCATGTTCCTCCATTCATTTTATATCTCATGTCAAAATTATTGGGGGATGGATCCTTAGAGAGAGTAGATTTCCCCCTTTCAAGAAAGTTAGACTGCCATTAAGATTCTGAGTCTTACAGCTCTTTCTTACGGACTTTGAGAAAAATTGGAAATTGATGAAATGTCATAACCAAAAGATAGTTGAGATCCTCCCATCATCAACAATTGAGCTATGATGATGATGCATATACTGGACTGCCAGCTATTGATGATATATTAGTTCAAATTTTGCTTCATGCGGTAATATTTGCCCCTGGATTTGTTTTAAAATCACTTGTGTTTCTGTGGGTCTGATGCAATGTGCGACCCCACCCCCCCCAGCAGCCCCCACCCCAACCCAACACTCCAGAAAGGTATGAAATGGAACCCCCTTCAACTGAATCAGCAGACCATCTAATCTAATAAAGCCAATCTTCTCCTAGGAAGGCCACTTCAGGAAATAAATCTGCTCTCAGACTTTAAACAAATGCACTAGTACCTGAATGGCATTAATTATTTACAGTTTCCATTCTAATATGTACAAGTCAAATTCATTTTAACATGAAATATGAAGATTACCCCCCCAAGGTAACACTGTTACTCTTATTTATTTCAAAGAAAAGTATAATATTTTTTGTAGTATATCTAAAACTGAATCTTTAATTTCATTAGCTTGCATCAATTTTGTATTGAGAAATTGAAATATTTGTTCAATCTTATTGATAACCTTTTCTCCTGAGATCTCTGTTTAGTAATAGAATAATTTTCCATTATATGCACTTTGACCTAAACCAAGGAATCCTTCATTATATGATATGATATCAATCTTGTTCAAATGTTGGTAAGAGATATATCTATGGAAAAACAGGAATCAAAGTTTGAAGAAGGGAAAGGAGGAATCCCTGGCCTTGAGAGGGCTTATTAAAATTTTTAACTTATTTTCCAAAGTTGAGTTTTGAAATAATTATTTAGATATGCTCTTTTTTCCCCCTGAATTTCATATAATTTTAGATATGTTAAGCTGTATTTCTGTTCATTTCTGGTATTTCTTTCTGTAAGTAATTTTCTATTGATCAAATCGTCGAGGCAGTACTTCCATCTTCTCTAATTGATTTCAAAGTAAAGGTTGAGGTAGCTTGTTGAAACCAAAGTGAGCAGTGAAATGACAGTTCTTTTTATTACTACATTACTTCACTTTCCCCCATTTCCTTTACCATTGTAAATCTTAGCTTAGAAGCCCATTCTAGTTATTATTGAAAGGGTTGCAATTAGTCGTTTTTCTTGTTCTTCCTTTTTTTTTTGGGTGGGGGTGGGGGGTGTAAGGTCCATAGTGCAAAAGCTGGTCCAAGCTCACTAAAGAGTAAGGGTTGAGCTGTGTTCCCATTAACATTACCTTGGATAATGGCCCAGCCTGAAACTTATGTCAACAAATATGGCATTTGATGTATCACTTTTCTTTTTTTAATAATTATATAATAGGTTGAGTAAATTTTATCAATGAAGAAGGAATGTACATGGGATTCAGTTCACTTTACATAACAAAAGAGTGGACTAAACAGCAAAACAAGATCTACTACTTGCATTTGCACCTAAGTGAAAGGTGAAAAGGCAAAAACTAGAGAATAACAATGAAGCACTGACTCTGCAAAAGCACCAAGTACACCCTCTCAAAGCTAACAAAAACATTCCCAAAAGAGTTACATTTTAAAAAAAGATGGATCTAGGGCTCTTGTGGTGGTTAAAACTTTCCTGCAAATAACATCCTCTGAAGAGATCGCAGGAGGTGATTGTGAGAAGTTTGTTGCATATTGTTGCAGGCATGAGTTTGGCTGCTTTTACCCTGGAACTGATAATGGTGATTATACAATGGTAGGAGGGGGTCCTGGTGCTGGATATAATATAAATGTACCATGGGAGAATCCACGATGTGGTGATGCTGATTACCTTGCAGCATGGGACCACATTTTGATTCCTGTCACCAAGGAGTTTAATCCTGATATGATTATAGTATCTGCAGGTTTTGACGCAGGTGTGTTAGTACAAATTTTCATATAAAATCTTTCTCTAATTATTTTCTTCAGTTGCTGCTGTAAGGGGCCCAGTGGCCACATCATCATGGTGTTTTCTAGATTCAGTATGTTCTAATTGTAGCAGTTCAGCCATTGAACAATTAAGTGGATGGATGGCCAGAGGATGATGCAACTAAGGCCAATTTGTGGCTCTGGATTTGGTTTTAGTGCAATTTTATAGTAAAATAAGAAAACCAAATTGCTTGATTGAGTCTGTGGAAATATATAGTCTATCTTGCTGACCTGCCATTTTTTTTCTCTCGTGTTTACCTTAACATGGATGTTTGAGCCTATAAAGTTTTGTCTCAATTTTTTTCCCACTGGTTATCTAATGGATATAATAAAAGTTCTCTTTCATTGTTGATATCACAAATTTATGTAGTGTAAACACATTGACAGCTGCTGGTGATCCTCTGGGGCTATGTCGTGTCACGCCATATGGATACTCTGTCATGTTAAAAAAGGTTAGCCTCTGCATAATAGTTTTCCACTCTGGTCTAAAGGGGAAACTGAAACTGTGGCATAAGCAACCCATAGTTTGTGTCACCTTAGAGATTTGTTTTGTTATTATCTAATTTGACTCCACATATGAAACTAAATTCAACATGTGATTCACAATAACATTACACTAAGAATCTATTTTTGTTCGTTTAGTTGATGGAGTTTTCCCAAGGAAAGATTGTACTCGCATTAGAGGGAGGGTACAATCTTACCTCTATAGCGAATTCAGCTCTTGCTTGCATGAAAGTTCTTCTGGACAGCGAACCTATTACTGGCTCAGCAGAAGCCTATCCATATGAATCCACGTGGCGTGTAATCCAAGAGGTGGAGTACTATGTTGTACCCTGTTTTAGCTCATCTCGCCTTGCTAAGCTTTTTTGCATGCTTGGTCTTGTGTTAAAAACTTCTAAGATGTTTGCAGGTCCGTCAAAAGTTGAAAGCTTTCTGGCCATCACTTGCAGATGAATTACCAACTAAGCTAACTAGCCAGAACACACCCCTTCCGGTGACTATTCTTAATTTTTTTATTCATAATATGCATTCTTATGTTTGGATGCTAGAAGCTAGGGGTTTCTATAGTTATTTTAAGGGCGGATCTTGACTGTGTTTTCATTGAATAAATCATCTGTATTTCTAATCATATATAATATAATAAGGACATAAGCAAACTGGAAACATTAATTAGTTTTCCTCTTGATATGAATCTTTTGGTATACTTGTATACTGATACCATGGACACTTTCTTATTCTTCCCACTGTTATCAACCATATAGTGATAAAGACATGCCTATGCCCATCTGTGTGTCGCTGAGAAAAGCAACCAGATAAAGGAGTCATTGAGCAACTCTAGTCTAAATGGTTAAGAAGGAAGTTAATCCAACTTCCTTTTATTTCATATTCATCCTCAAAATTTCACAGCTGTATGATATCCCATACCATGTTTGGTACATAATATTAAGCAGGATATGTCTGTACTTATTTGTTTATTAGATACATTTGATATTTGTGTAATATATATATTAAAACAGCACATTTGGTATTTAAGGAAAAAAAAAGAAGAAAAAGAACTATACAGTTGAAAATGCAATGAACTTTTGACATTCTCCTTTCTTTTTTAAGTTTCATTTCTATTTCATTGATTCATTTTCATCAGTCATTTTCCAAAATGAGAAATAGAAAATGAGGTCTAAAGATATTTCCTTCTATAGCCCTTTGAGTTCTGTTGTTTTAAAAAAGATACAAATAAGGCAGCTGAAGATGCCTTCAGAACATAATTTAAATGTGGTACATGTGAGAAAAAAAGATAAGATACATATAAAACAGATGCCATCTACATTAATATTATCTGTAAACACTTTATTTTGTTACTTTTTGGTTAATGGAGGTGCCCAACTATGAGTAGATTGCTGTCTTTGGATGTATGAAATACCTCACAGATCCATGCACTGGTGACATATGTATCTTAGGTTATTAGGTAGACACAAGAAGTGACTTTGGCAACTTAAGCCCAAGATGCTATGAAATTTGTCGTGAGAGTTCCTAGATGTTAACCACTGAGTCATTCCTTTAGGTATATTTTTCTCCTACATTGGGTCCTCAAAATTGACATTTTGTTTTTCTAGTGTCCTAAAGCTTCACTTAGTAAAGAGCATTCATATCACTAGACTTGACATAATGGCAGGACTAAAAAAATCTTGAAGCTTCCTCACTTGAGCAAGGAACTCATTTTAGCATTGCCTATACAGTGCTCCATATTTGATTTGTTCAGATATAGTATCTTGTTATGTAATGTTCCAAACATATTAGGACAAGGGAGGAGGGAAAATGTGCTCCCTTCTCTCTAGAAAACTACTGAACCACCTTTCTTCAGTCCCTAAATTTAAACCCCTCTTCTTTTAGGCTCCTCTCTTCCCTGGCTTCTTCCTTCGTTGCCCCTTTCTGGCTTCTTTTCTCCTTTGACTTTTCTTCTTTTTTGTCCATCTCTAATTCTCTTCTTGTTCCCCTTTGCTTACAGCCCTGTTCCTTCTCCTCCTCTTCTGTCCACTTTCTGACCTTCATGATCTTTAAGCACTACATGAAGGGCTCTATGCCCTATGCTCCCAAGGCAGTCCATGAAAGGCTGGCAAATGCATTTTCTTGTAGGTGTAGACAATATCAAAACACATGCACCTCTTTTGGGTGCCATTCCACCTACGAACAAAACCACTTCTGCTTCTCAAAAAACCACCTGCAAAAAGCACTTTTCTTGTAGTTGCTTAACCAGCTCCTCAATGCTTCTATGCCCAAGCTATTGTTGGCTCTAGTGCACGTCCAATTGATGTATGTCTTGATTACTATCTTCCGAATGTGTTGATGGCTGCAGTAAAGTGGAACTCCTTGTTTTGTCTCTTAAATCTGGAAGAATACTTTGGTGGGCTATTTTCTAGGTAGTAGACTTCCTTTCCTCTGCTCAGAGAATCTTAAAGTTCTGTTGGGATAAACTAGGACACTGTAATGTCCATAGGGGTTTTTTCTTCAAATTCACTGATGATGAGACTTTATAAAAATATCCTAAATGCACTTAGGTTCTTCAGAGGTTGTTATTTGGTGTTGGAGAGATGGAAATTTGTTTGCAACTTTCTAAAGTTGAGCCCTACAGTATCCCTTTGCCTGTTAAACTTTGGAATGTCCCCATGGCATTCCTCCACAAAGATGGCTTAAGCTATGCTGGAAGTGCTCCGAGTAAGCCTATATAGGCTGATGCTATTCCTGAAGAAAATGAAAGAATTAAATATGTATGACTGTAAGAGCATTGGTGGAGATAGAGGTTGCTTTGGGTTCACTCGATGAATTTGGTATGGTATGTCTTGATGAGAATATTGTCCAAGTGAATGGGAATATCATTGAATCCCTATCCATTGCAATTTTTGCAAGACTTTTGGTCATAGCTTAGAAACCTGTTTAGAAAATAAACCAATTATTTGACTTGTATAGGGATTGGACATGCAGTTTGCTACAAATATTGAGTTGGCCTGAGAAGTTGATGAAGGTAAGTGTTGAGGGTGAAGATAGTCTTACCAATGAGGTTGATCTGGTTAGAGATAGAGAGAAGTAAAAATCCTGTAGTCATTGAAACCAGTGAAGAGCAAGTGGAAAAAGTTAGCATAGAATCTAATGAAAGTCAAGGAATAGACTGAAAGTTGAATGGAAGGAAACATATTTGTCACCATCCCAGAAGATACTCTATTCACTATCAATATTGTAGTTAAGGCGACCCAGTTTGAGGAGGTTGCATGTCCTTTGAAAGCAGTGGTTTCACCAACCCCTGCTTCTGGGAGGGGATTCTGTATCCTTGCAATTGCACAGTGGAAGCCCCAAAAAAGGAAAAAATCGAAGAAGAAATCCCCTCAAACTGGAGGCAACTCCAATAAAGGGTAATAGGAGGTTTTTGTGTGCAAGACCATTTTTCATATATATTTTTAATGATAGGAGATTAGAATATCGGGTGGCTAAATGATTCCGTCAGCTAATGAAATGAAGAGGATATTGTGTATGGTCTCTCTTTTGGACATTTTGGAGACTAAAATAAACCTTGTGAAGTTGATAAAATTTGGTCAATAATTTGAGTAAAATGGAATTTACCTCACCACCTCAAGAATTTTGGTGGGATGGAATATTTGTACATGGCAGGTTTCTGTTTTGTTATATTGCAAACTATGTGTTGTGAGTGCATTCATCATTAATCTTCTCAATGCTTTGTCTCCTTTGTTATGACCGGAATGATGAAAGTCTTAGATGTACTTTTTGGAGTGGCCACCTTACAATCAAGCAAGGTACTCATTGTGCTTGTTTAGTTCTTGGTGATTTTAGAATGCATCTTTGCTAGTCAAGAAGAAATGAGGTGATCCATTTTTCTAGGGGAATGTAGGAGTTTTAAGAACTATATTTATAACTTAAAAAACAATGATTTGTGCTTTAGTAGTCTTCTCTGTACCTAGGCGATCAAGAGGGATTCTAATCCCATCTTGCAAAAGTCGAATTCTGCCTTAATAACTTGTGAATGGATGGCTACCTTTTTGAACTTGTAAACCCTCTTCCAATTTGGATCACAACTCCATTTTAGTAGAAGTGGACTTCTTTTCTTGTCATAGGTAGGCTCTCTTCAAGCTATTAACTTTTACTTTTTCCATCCATAATTCTAGGGTTTGCTTGAAAGAGTGTAATTTTTTTGTTGTTGGTTCACTCATGTACAATTTTTGCCCTAGTTAAAGCTTTGGAAGCTAGAATTGAAAAAACTTAATCGTACTTAGTTCCCAACCTTGATCAAAGGGTCACAATTGCGCATGAGAATTTTCTCTCTTTTTAAGACTTTTGATTGATCTTTTAGGTAGATGATGCCTTGGATTGGGAGCAGGAAAGAAGGGAATTCAACAATTTATATTTATTGAGTGCAGTTGAAGAAAGTTTCTACAAGCAAAAAGTAAGCGTTAAGTGTTTGTTTCTTAAGGATAGGAATGATTCCTATTTCTTTCAAATCCTGAAGGAAAAGGTAGAGAAGGGCCTTCAAAAATATATATTGACTGAGTGTAGCTGAAGAAAGTTTTTACAAGCCAAAAGTAAGCATTAAGTGGATGTCTCTTAGGGATAGGAATAATTCCTATTTCTTTCAAATCCTTAAGAAAAGGTAGAATAGAAATGGCATATAATTCTTGGTTAGGGATGATGGCTCTTATATCTCTACCAAGGAAGATATTAGTGAAGGGACAATCTCTCCTTTGAAGAGTTTTCTTTTTTGCGCCATTCTCTCTTTGCTAGACCATTATAATTGGTGAACCATGTTTCAAAAAATTTGCTCAATCTATTTGAATTTGTTACTTGAGGATGTCATGGGTGATGGGCTTAGGAATGTTATTCTCTCTGGCTCTTAATTAGGCCCTTGGCCAGGGTAGATTTAATGCCAATTTTCTAGAGAATATTGGAGTGATAAGGGAGGGGGGGATTGCACTGCTTTGACCTTGTTCCTAAAGTGGAAATCTTGACTTCTCCACAGGATTTCCATCCCATAGCATGCTGTAACATGCTCTAGAAATGTATTCTTCGCGTCTTTGGTTGTTCTATTAAGTGTGAAAGAATTGTGGATAACATCTTGTCTCGTAAGAACTTATCTCGTGTACTTGAAGGCGAAGGCACATTGTGTTAAAATTGCCTGAGGCAAAAAGCACTAAAAAAAAAAAGCACATGCTCAAGCGAAACAAGGCACTCGTATTAATAAATTTAGTAAGCTCTCCTAAAACATGAGAATATTGTACTTATTATAAAACAATGTCCACAAAATAACTGTCTTCACATGAAATTAACTTAAGACTCTAATTTAAGTAAGCCAATTCAATAATGAAAGGACACAATAGATTGTCAACATTAGTATTCTAACAATTAATTAGTTCCTTCCTTCTGTTTTTCTTTCCTTTTAGCTATAAAAGGTAATGTTCTTTTGATTTTGATTCTTTTTTTTTTTAAAAGAAAGTAAAGTGTGGTTATTATCATGGTTATGCTTCATAAGTGGTGAAGAATGGGATATGAAATAAATTCAAGGAAGTAGAAACAATCATAATCGGTTGTATGACTTTATAGCAATGTTTAATGATGTGGTTGATGCATAATAAGATTTTACATTTAACTTGTGCTCTAGATTTACACTGGTTCCTCTCATTAAAGCATAAATATTCTCAACAATAACGAGGTGTGCAATTTTGCACTTAAACACTTCTTGCCTTTGAACAAAAGGCGAGTGCCTATCATAAAGCACATTGCCCGAGCATACTTGAGGCTTGCCTCACCTCGTTTGGTTGCCTAAGTGCATGAGGCTTGTGCCTTTAACTACACTAAAATTATTAAAACTTACTAAAAAAAATGAGGGAAGAGGTGTGGCTTGAAGATTTACTTAATGGGGTCTTACAACATGGTTTCTTGGAAAAAAAAGGAATAGAACGTTAGAGAGAGAATATACTCTCCCTTCTCTCCAGCTTTAGCCTCTACCCCTCGTAAAAGACTACTTTTAGGGTAAATTTAACGCTATTTCCCCTTCTGTGCTCTTCCTTTTGGTTCAATTAAGTGTAGAATACTAGTTTAATCCCTTTGTTCATCGTGTTCATTCTTGCTTCCGTCTCATGTCCGATGGAGTGGCAGGCCAGCAGTAAAAAACTAGCCTTTTCCCGCTGGTTTTTTCAAAAACCAGCCTGATGGGAGAGAGAACGAGTCTTTGAAAAATGGTCCACAGATTATCTCTTCCGGGAAAAAAAGAAAAGGTAGCCTTTTCAGATGCTATGCCCAAGGCTGCTGACTAAGCTAAGCTTGGGAATTTCAAGCAGTGTTCCAATGCAGCTTCTCAGTCTTCTCTCTTTTCAAGACTAAATGGCTTTCCTTCCAAAGACGAACATCCTAGTCAATAGACACAAATTTTTCTAGATGATTCCTCTTTCAGAAATACTACTATGGAGGAATTGCAAGAGGTCTTGGAAAATATTGAGACGGGAAAACAACCCTCTGCAAAGCTGAAACAAAAATCTTTTGCTGAAGCTTGTGCAGGGAACTCTTTGACGAACCATGAGGAGCCAGAATTTAAGCTTTTGTTCTTCCCTCTGGAAGCTAAAGGACCTACTGCAACAGTTAAGATGCCCCTGGGTGTAGCAGAGAAAGGGGCAAAGCATTGGGAATCCACTTTAGTGGGTTACTTCCTTGGCCATAGAATCCCATTCTCCTTAGTGAAATCCATGGCTTTGAGGCCTCGGAAGGACTATAGGATCCTAAATATCTTGGGAAAGAAGGATGGCTTTTTCTATTTCGGATTTGCTCCCTCCACAAACTTGGACTTACTACTTGCTAAGCCCTGGTATTTCGCATAGAGATTTTTGGTTCTTAAAATATGGAGAAGAGACATATCACTAGACAAACCACAACCCTCGGTTTTACCGGCCTAGGTTCTCCTATCCAAAATACCATGCAAATACTTCGATGAAGTGGGAATTAGCCACATCGCCACTTGCTCACAGCTTTTAGAGAAAGAGAAAATCAAGCAAGAGTTAGGACGAGGTTATTTTTTTGGTTTCGGTTGAATACCAATGGCTCCCTTCACGATGCCTAGTATGCAGAGTTTTTGGACATACTTGTTTGTCTAAACCTTAAAAGCCTATGAAATTCGCTAATGAAGGTCCTTTGTCGCCTAGGGAAAGAGGGAGAAGGAAAAAATATAAGAATCGTGAGGAATCCCCCACTGAAGATACATTCCCTTCTACTTCAAGGCAAGAACAAGGACATGTGTCTAGTGAGGAGGTTATTTGCCCCCTAAAAGTGGCTAATGAAGCCACTACTTGGCTTAAGGACAAAGTCACCTATTTAAGTTGGACCACAGTTGGACAACCTTATGCCATCGCATGTCTCAAAAACACTTGAGCTAGGGTTAAAGGAGGGGTTTCATTCTAAACCTCCAAATCTTGCTAAGCTTAACAAGGAGGAATCCTCACCCAAACCATCTCTTGCTGTGATTAGAATTGGAAGTAGGGTACTTCATAGGGAAAACACTATGGGTTCTTCATCAGGAAGTGGAAAAAGTTCCTCTAACCATTAAGAGGAGGAGAAAGTTTTTGAAGCCCTGCAAGCGCTCCTTTACTTAGTACTTTTAATCCTTTGATATGAATTTTGCGGCTTGAAATGTAAGGGGAATTAGTAACCCAATCAAGGTAGCTGATGTAAGGAAGGTGTGTAGCGACAATGGAATATCTTTGGTGGGGCTACTTGAAACTAGGGTAAACCAGTCTTTTGAAGAGTCTATTAGACAAACTATTAGTTGTTCTTGGAATTTTGCAATTAATAATCTTGCTAGAAAGCGAATTTAGATTTGCTGGGATGCTGGAATTTGGGATGGTTTTGAAAGAGCATGCTTAGTTTAGCCATTGCTCCTACACTAATCTCCGAGCTAACACTTCTTTCCTAGCTACCTTTGTTTATGCTTCAAATTCGGTAATGGAAAGAAAACAACTTTGGGACCAGATGGAGAGCATTTCCACCACTATGGTTGGCTATCCATGAGTTATCCTTGGAGATTTCAATGTTACCAGATTTACGTTAGAGAATTTAGGGTGATGTATGTAGGAGACTCAATCAAGGAATCCTTGACTTCAAAAAAACAGAGGTGGAGGACCTTCGATACATAAGAAATTTCTACTCTTGGTCAAATAAGCAGGTACAGAACCCCATCCTAAAGAAAGCTTGATCGTGTTCTAGTTAATGTGGACTGGTTGAATAAATTTCCAAAATTAGAAGCCATTTTCCTGTCTTTGTTGCTATTTGACCATTCAATGTGTATGGTCCTTGGTGATTTCTCATCTTGTCTTAGAAAACCTACCTTTAAGTTCTTTGAGTTCGGGATAGAAGCAGATGGATTTGTGAGCTTGGTCTAAATTGCTTGGACAACCAAGGTGGAAGGTTCTAAACTTTTCTAGATTGTGAGAAAGCTAAAAATCCTCAAAGTTGACTTGAAAAAGTTGAACAACAAGGAGTTTTCCAATATCTCGAATAGAGTTTCCCAAGCCAAACAAACTTTATGCTCTATTCAATCTTCCATAAGTTAAGGGGATTTGGCTCATTTGCAAGAAGAGTGTGTAGCATTTCAAAATTATTACACTTTGAGAAATGCTGAGAAGTGTTTTTTTAAGCAAAAATCCAGAATTAAATGTTTGATACTTAGAGACAAGAACACCTCCTTTTTTCATAAAGCCATGTTGCAAAGACACAACAGAAGTTCTATCCCCTCTTTGGAATGAGAAGATGGTTCTTGGGTAGTGGGTGATGAAGCCATTAAGGCAGAAGTATTGTCCTATTTCTCTAACTTGTTTGGAGAATTAGAAACTAAACGCAACATCTTGAATGTGGAAAATCTGGTGGCATGGAAACTGAATGACCAGCAGGTTGAGTTCCTCAATTCCCCTTTCTCGAATGAAGAAATTAAGGCAGCTTTTTTTAGTGAATCCAATAGCAAAGCTTTGGGTCTAGATGGATATTCCGCAATTTTTTTTTAAGGTTGCATGGCCTATAATTGGGATAGACATCATCGATGCCATCAAGGATTTCTTTGTCTCAGGGTTCCTCCTTAAACAGGTAAAGCCATCATAGCTTTGGTTCCAAAAGTTCCTAATGCATCTAAGCTATCGGATTTTAGGCTTATCTCTTATTGCAATGTCATTTACAAAGCCATATCTAAAGTACTAGCCTCACGTATTAAAGAGGTTTTAAGCTCTTTAGTTGGGAGAGAGCAATCCGCCTTCATTCCAAACCGGAAAATCACAAACAATGTTTTTTTAGTTCAAGAACTTGTCCATGGGTACCACAACCACCAAGGCCCTCCTAGATGCGCCATCAAAGTGGACATCATGAAGGCGTATGACACATTGAGCTGGAGTTTCCTATAAAAAATGCTATTGTGTATGGGATTTCCAATGCATTTCACAAATCTTCTGGTATAGTGCTTCACAACACCGAAATTCTCGTTCAACTTAAATGGAGAATTGGTGGGATTTATTCCTAGTTATCGGGGATTGCAACAAGGTGACCCTATTTCACCTTATTTGTTTATGATATTAGTGGAAGCTCTTTTAGGTCTATTTTGAAGGATGTCTTGAAGCCCAACTTTCTCCTACCATTAGAGAAGCAAGGGGGAGCAGATCACCCACTTTTGTTTTGTTGATGACCTCATGGTCTTTTGCAAATGTGATCTTAATTCTATTCTGCTTGTTTAATGGGTTTTGTTGAAATTCCATGCCATCTTAGGACTTAAAGCTAATTCGGTCAAGAGCAAGTTCTTTTTTTCAAACGTTGATAATCCCACTAAGGAGGTGGCACTTAAGGCTTTTGGTTTCCAAAAAGGAGAATTATCCATTCAATATTTGGGTGTTCCCTTTTTCTTCTCTAAATTAAAGAGGAAAGATTGTGATTTACTTGTATCAAAAATCTTTGTGCACTTGGATGCTTAGACCAGTAAATTTCTTTCATACGTGGGTAGACTCCAACTTCTAAAGTCGGTCATATTTGCCATGCAAAATTTTTACGCTTCTATTTTTATCCTCCTAAAGAAAGTGATAAGGAAGATAGAACAATTGATAAGGAATTTTCTTTAGAGTGGATGACCCAACATTGCAACAAAGGTAAAAGTATGGTGGGATAAGGTTTATACACCCATGATTGAAGGGGGTCTTAGCTTACCTTAACTTGAAACTTGAAACAAGGCAGCATAGCTCAAACACGTATGACACCTATGTAATAATAGTATTAGAGGCATTTGGGTGGATTGGACACATGCCCTTTTTCTAAAGGGCAAAGCTTCTGGTCGGTTAAAAGTCCCCTCATCATGCTCTTGGACCTAGAGGAAACTCCTAAAATTACATGACCATATGGAAGGTGGGAAATTGCCTCTTGATTTGCCTTTGGTTAAAATTTTGGTTACTGCAAGGTCCAATTAATAGCATCTTTAGTGGTAGGGAGATTGCCTCCTTCGATTTCCCTCCGAATGCTAGAGTTTGTTTTTTAATTGGAGATGGAGATTGGGTCTTTCCTCACGGTCCATTTTGGAACAACTTCAATATTCCACCCAATGTGTTCCTTAACCCATCATTGGAAGACAAACTCCTATACAAGCTGGCCTCTAATGGTATTTTCTCTATCAAGAGCGCTTACAACTCATTTAATCCTCCCGTTATCGATTTGCTTTGGTCAAAATTAGTGTGGAGCAACAAATCTATTCCAAGACATAGCTTCATTCTTTGGCTTGTAATCAATGGCAAGCTATGCACTCTTGACAAGTTGAATATGTGAGGAATCACAACTCATTCATCTTGTTATTTTTACAACCAAAGCACGGAATCCCACCAACACCTTTTCTTCTAGTGTACTTTCTCATCAACAATTTGGACCCAAGTCATTTCAATTTTGGGGTGCTCATCGTCTTACAACTCATGGTAGGGAGCATTGGACGGATTGTTCCAATCCCCTTCAAACTAGTAGATGGATAAGTGGAAGTTGCCCTCTTTGTTGCAGTTTATTGCATTTGGTATGCGGGGAACACCTTAGCAAAACTAAGTTTGAACAGATTGGGACAACAGATTCCTAGTGTGAACAGCTTAGCAAAACTAATTTTGAATTATATATTTGTACTAAACAAAGGCTAATAGTGTAATTCTAAATATTTTGTTTGATAGCCTAGTGGCTTTGACCTAGTTTCAAGCTTGTACATAGTGGCCTTTACCCCTTTCCTTCCTTTGCGGTTGTATATCCTTCCTTTTGGTTAAATGAAATCTTGAATTAACCCAAAAAAAAAAAAATGGTTTCTTGGAATTTTCTTAGTGTATCACTTGGTACAATGAATTTTCCTCCATGGTTTATGAGATGAATCATTGCTTGTGTCACAACCCCTATGTTTTCTATTAGTCTAAATGGAAAATTAAGAGCCCTTTGACAATGGAAGCCCATATCCCCTCATATTTTTGTGGTTGAAATGGAGGTATTCTCTAGTCTCATGTGGGAGAATGCTAGAGAACTTAAGTATTGTTGAAGATGTAAGAGAGAAAACTAATGCACATATGTTTTGCAAGTGATCTCTTCATATTTGGTAAAGGCATGTTTGGCTCCTTAGCTTCGATTGATGATGCTCTTGAGGAATTCCATTCTTGTCTGGAAATACCAATTATAGTCAAATTTTCTTCAGTGGAATCCCAGCACTAGTTCAAGGGCAAATCCTTAGTTATCCTTTTCTTGTGGCTCCATAGCTATTAGATACCTGGGCATTCCCCTTATTATTAGACAAGTCAATTCTTTCCTTATGTTGTTAGTGTCCAATTAATATAATGCATCCTGTTCTGTTGCAAGTTTAGGGGGCAAGCATCTTTATATTCCCTTAAAAGAGTCCTAAAGGAGATAGCTATAAAGATGCAAAAGTGTTTATGGAATGGTAATGATATGAAGGTGGCATGTGCCTAATTCTTGTGGGTAACCATGTGTAGGAAGAAAGAGTAAGGTCTTAGAGTGATTGATATTCTAGAATGGAATAAGATTGCTCATCTTAAACACATTGTATTATGTTCCGGTCAATTTGTCTCTTTCTAGCCCTAGTTGAGTCAAGTCTGAACTTCTCAAGATGAAAATGTTTTTGGCAAGTGAAAGTGTGTGGTAATGCATCCTGCTTCTGGAGGAAAATTCTATAGCTAGAACTATGGCTGGAAGCTAGTGTATGGTGACTTGATTGATCTATGGTATAAAAACTGGCAACCAAAAGATCTGCTTGTGTGGGGTGGCTTGGTGAACGCACAGTATACTCACCAGGCATCCCTTGCTAGGCTTGTGTAAGCTCTATAGTTGATGGTGCAAATTGGGACTTTTCCCATAGAAATTTTGTGGAGCCAAGTTTGTTAGGGCACTAGAACCCAATTTCCTACCCAATGCGAACATCAGTGATGTGCTATGGTGGGCTCCTAAACCATCGATACCTTTTCCCATGAAAGAGGCCAATAAGGCCTGTGCTAGTGAGGGTTTCTTAGGTGAAGTTTATTTGGTTCAAGAAGCATGTTCCTTGACATTCTTTCATCTCCTGGATTTTGCCATTCCAAAAAGACCATTTGTCTTAGGTAATTGAGCTGGGGAATTGTTACTAGGTATATTTGCTACTTGTGGGAACATTCATGTGCCTTAGAAAAAAGGATTTATGCTGGAAATTAATGACTAATGCTACTATTTACTATTTTTAGAGAGTACTTATATGAAGGAGAGTTGGAAGTACGGAGCGGTCACCATTCATCAGTATGCACAAATCATGGATTCCATTTCTTTTGATCTAAGGTGCACAGTTTTTGATGAACAATTTGTGGGGTTCTTTGCTTTGCAGATAATCTCATGGTATTTTGTAAAGGAGATATTAAATCCATCATGATGGTTAAAGAGGTATTGTCAAAATCCCAATCTATATTGGGACTCAAAGCCAATCCAGCCAAAAGTAAATTTTTCTTCTCAAATGTGAATATGACTATGAAGGAAGCTGCACTTAAGCATTTGGATTTCAAGAAGGGAAATTGTCAATACGCTACTTAGGGGTTCCTCTCATTTCAACTAAATTAAAAAGAGAGGACTGTGACTTGCTGGTATCAAAAATAGTATTGCAGTTAGAAGTCTGGATGAGCAAATTTCTTTCATATGCGGGGAGACTCTAGCTTCTAAAGTCAATTATCTTTGCAATGTAAGTGTTCTGGGCTTCAATCTTTATACTACGAAAGAAAGTCATGAGGAAGATAGAACAACTAATGAGGAACTTTCTCTAGAGTAGAAGACCCAACATTGCAATTGTGGCTAAAATAAGATGGGAAAAGGTTTGCACTCCTTTGGTTGAAAGGGGTCTAGGCTTGCCACAACTTGAGCAATGGAATAAAGCAGCTCAACTCAAGCATATATGACGGTTATGCAACAATAGTGTTAGAGGTATCTGAGTAGATTGGATACACACTATCTTCTTAAAGGGAAGGAGTTTCTGGTCGATCAAAACCCTTTCATCATGTTCTTGGTCTTGGAAGAAACTCTTAAAACTATGTGATCAAGCGAGGCCTTTACTTGAATGGGGAGTGGGAAATGGCTTTTCAATATCCCTTTGGTTGGATTTTTGGCTACCACAAGTCCGTTGGATAATGTAGTTAGTGCAAGGGAAATAGTTTCCTCGGGTCTATCCAAAATGCTAGAGTTTGCAGCCTAATTGAGAATGGAGAATGGGCCCTACCTCAAGGATAGTTTTGGAACAATTTCAATATCCCTTTAGTTTTAAAAGATCAACTTATATGGAGACTACCTTCAAATGGTGTTTTTTTTTTTTATTAAGAGTGCATATTCAACACTTAAAGCCTTCTGGTAATACTATGTTTTGGACCGAATTAGTATGGAACAACAAATCCATACCAAGACATAGCTTTGTCTTATGGCTTGCAATTAATGACAAGTTATATACTCTTGATAAATTGAATCAGTAGATAATTACAACCTAGACAACATGTTTTGTTGTGCAATCTAGGCATGGAAAACCATCAACATTTATTTCTCTAATGCTCATTTTCGCCAGTAGTTTGAAAAGAAGTAATGTCTAGTTTGAGATGGCCAATGTCCCATACTTCATGGTAGTAGGTTTTAGATGGTTTATCCAATACTCCACCAATCAACGGATAGATAAATGGAAATCAACACTAGTGGCTACAGTCTATTGTACTTGGCTTGCAAGAAACTCGACTCATCTAGGGCAAAGAATCCCTAGTACAAATAGCTTAGTAGGACTTATTTTGAATTATATTTATGTATTTAGATAGGGAAGAATAGTATTAACAATTTTCAGTGCATATGCTGTAATAGATTAGGGGTTGTTATCCCTAACCAAAGTTTATAAATAGTGGCAATGCCCTATATTTGCTTTGTGGTTGTAAATTTCTTTTTGGTCGAATGAAATTACTAAATTAACCAAAAAAATTTGTAGGGTTATCATTTTGGTCTGTGGTTGTAAGGTTTTGAACCCTGCACCAATAGTTTTAGGTTGCTGATTTTGAAACTGGTAGAGTTGTTATTTTCCCTTGCCACCTCGGTTTTTGTGTAAAAGTAAGCTCTCCCTGTACTTATTATTCTTAATTTTAATTACAATTACTGAATTATCAAAAAGATGTTTCAAACATATTAATTTTGAAAGTGAAGCACTGGATGTTTCATCCTGTCATGCTGTATAACCAAATTTAATGTTCTCCAGTGAGTGAAGTTTTCAGGCACCAGATAAATTATACTATAATGCCTGTGGATGGGATTTTTTTTTTGTATGGCTCCAAGTTAATTAATGGATATGATTTTCCTGCCGGTCTATTGCTATTAGGCTTCATTCACTTTTTACATTTTCTTTTTTTTTTTTTTTAACAATTTATAAGCGTATTGCATTTTTCAGTCTATTTCCTCTAAAACGTGCCAGGTCGGGCTTTAAACTGAGAGAATGGAAAAGACTACTTAGGAAATTTTATAGATATCTATAGTTCTTAGAAGAGTGCATGGGATATGTCTATAGGTTTTGGGATGAACTCTCTCCATGATTATGATCATCAATATGAAAGTTCTTAATAGTGGGATTTTGAATCGCTAGAGAGTCCTTTGCTAGTGTGTATTTGATCCTTTTATTATTTCTGTAGCATAGTCCATGATGGATACAACAGTAATGTTTTGCATTTATTAAGAGTGTAGGTGTATATGTTGGATGATCTTCTGATTTACGACTGAGCTAAGATGGAAGTTGTGTACTATTTGTCCATGTCTATGAAATAAACTAGGACATTTGCTAAGTTGACCCGTGCAATATCTACCACTTGTGAGGTATATACTCAATGACGTACAGGTCTATAGGTTTTGGAATGAACTCTAAAAGAAAATGATCATAAAAGCAAAGTTTTTAATAGTGGAATTATTAATCACTAGAGAGGGCTGTGCTCATGATATCTGATTTTTTTTAATCATATTTGCATCATGCACTGTAATGGTTTTTGCAGTTATTTATTGTTGGTGTACATGTTGGATGGTCTTTCAATTTAGTAGTGAGTGAAGAAGGAAAATGTGGCTTATGATTTTACTGTGAAAATCAATATATTTTTGTTGGATCCAGGAAATCTTTATGTGATCATTCTATTTATTTGATCCCTTTTTTCTTTCTTTTGCATCACCTACTTATTCACCCTGTTAAAATAGCTGCTACATAAGTGTAGAAAATTATGTTTTCAAGTTGTGATTCTGATGAGGAAAACGTTGAGGAGCTTCTTCAGGATGTTATCCAACCACTTTCGATGTTGAATGTTGATGACAACAATTGTGGTAATATGACAGTAAACATCAAGTCTCAGTTTCTTTGTTTGCCTTGTTTCAAATAATGATATTCAATTTCATTGCAGTACCAAAAAAAGGTACCATATCCTGGAGATCTGATTTTTCTAAGGTAGATGTCTGGTATGCCTCATTTGGATCAAACATCTGGAAACCACGGTTCCTCTGCTATATCGAGGGTGGACAGGTATTTACTTTCAGCTGATATTAGCTAGTACTTTAAATTTATCAACCTCTGGTTGTTAATGCCATCAACATGAAGAGTGAAATCACTATCTGGATTAGAAACAACTTTATGTTATAGCAAGAAAAGTGAGAACTCTTGGAGTAGTGTCTAATGTGGATCTAATAAAAAAACTGGATAATTATATGAAAGGGCTTATATTTTGCTTACTTTTTTATTTTGGGGTTGTTTTACGTTTTTTACAATTGGAGTCTTTTAGAGAATAACTTGAAGAGGGTTTCCATTCGTGCTTTCAAAAGTTTCAGGGTCTGTGTTCTGGGAGAATTTAAAAAAACAAAACCGAAAAGAAAACCTCGAAAAGGGGCTTGTTACTATGTCTCTTGTTTGCCAAAAACATAGACCCCCATCCCAAAATGAAAAAGTGGGGAAACATAGGCCTTCTTTTCTTGAATATAAACAAAGCTCGTGGTCTTTCTTGTCTTTGCATGTTTTAAATTGAACAAATAATAAAAAAAATAGCAAAGAAAAGCCCATGAACATAGACCCCCATCCCAAAATGAAAAAGTGGGGAAACATAGGCCTTCTTTTCTTGAATATAAACAAAGCTCATGGTCTTTCTTGTCTTTGCATGTTTTAAATTGAACAAATAATAAAAAAAATAGCAAAGAAAAGCCCATGCAATAGACTATTAAAATGCTCCTGCCAACTTTAGGCATTTAGTTAATTACCCAAATAAGTTCAGGCATTTTGTTAATGATGTTGATTTATCTGATGACTGTTGAAGCATACAGTCAACTGCTTCAGCTGCCATACATTACCAGGAGAGAAAAAAAAATGCTGTACAGATTCACTTGCATGATGTACTAACTACCCTTATAATCTAGTTCAATGACCGGTAAACATCAGCTGTCCTTGGAAAGCTCTCCATTTCTTCCGAGAAATATATTGGCAAATGGAAATGAAAGTATAGTTAAGAACAGGTTCATGATGACTAATGTGCTTCCATTAGCACTAACTACTTTGTGAGAACCCTTTTTTTTGAGTTCATCTCAACTGGAAGGCATACTATTCCTGTCTGTAGGACATCTGGAATATTTAAACGATGATACCAAATATATATTCAAGAATAGCATTACTCCTAAACCTGATTACACTAAAAATGATCAAACCACATTGTTACTTCTTTAAATGATGTGTTTTAAATTAAATTTAGTGAGTTTCTTATTTTCCTTTTATTTGCTGACACACATGATTTGCTTACATAAATGGCACCTAGTTGGAAGATATGCATGGGCGATGCTCTGGCTCAATGGACCGAAGGCCACCAAAAGAGGTCTTGTGGAAAACCTTCCCACACCGTTTATTTTTTGGTCGTGATTCCACACAAACATGGGGTCCTGGAGGAGTTGCATTTTTGCATCCTGAAAGTAATGATCAGGATAGAACTTACCTTTGCCTGTACAGAATCACGTATGCAAATTTCTGTAGTTGCTGTTTCCAGTTCTTGAATTTTTTATGGGTCTCATTCTTTTGTGTGGAACAGAACTTTACATTTAGTAAGATCCCTCTGTAGGACTCTGGATCTTGAAGCTGATTGTGCTGTCTTCCTGAAGGTCTTTCCCTTTTTTTTTTTTTTAGGCTTGAGCAATTCAATGATGTTCTGCGCCAGGAAAATATTTCAAGCTGTGACATGGCTCACCCTTTATTTGATCTTACTGATTTGACCTCTGTTGTGGAGAATGTATCCATTTCTTTGGAAGTTATTAAGGTATGAGTCCCAGCTCATTTCTGTTTTCTTTTGAATATTTTCTTTCAATGAGGTAGGAAGCTGTTATGGTTAATCCATCTGTCACTATAGCTCAAGATAGATTAAGAATCATTTCCTTTGTTAATATATATAGTTCCAACAAGAGTTGCCAGCTTGCATAGTATTAGTGTTCTAGTGCTGATGTGTATTGTGTGTTGTGTTATATATGCTATCATATGTTTTGTTATTGTGTAAATAGTGTGTATCAGGTGTAGACGTGATGTGATCAGGCATGTGGGTCTAGGTCAGTTAGTGTGTATAATTTGAATTAAATGCCAGTCATTTCTAGCAGCTGTAAGGGTAGTTTTATGGGAGAAAAAAAAAAAAAGGAAAAGCAGTTGGGGAATGCACTGCCATTATACATATTTTCATTTACTGGAAAGATAAATTACAAAAAGGTGGCTTGTGTTTTTGGTCATTAGCAAAGAGGTTACTTGTATTTTGTTTCTTTGACGAAGAGGTAACTTGTGTTTCTTAATTTTGTGTTAATAATAAATAATGATGCGTATCAATATTCTATAATGGTTGGTAAATAATTTAATTAAATAAAAGGGATAATATCGCATTTGGTATTTGAATTTTTTTTATTTTTACAATCAATTACCTGAAATTTAAAACTGTAAATTTATTGCCCGATATAAATCCTACCTTACTTTAACTCTGTTTACTTCGTTAGTTTATGTAGATTCTTTGACCAATTATAACATGGCAAGTGTCAAATATTATTGACTTGACATAATAAATGCCATGAGATATCCAAGTGGAATAATATGCAATTCTAAAACTGTATGTATACTTACCAAATCAGATATTTTTAAAATTAAAATGAAAAACTATCTCCTTGAAGCTCATGCATTTCCATTGCTTCTTCTTCTTGTCCTTCTACATTAAAAAATTCAAATGTATCTTTTAACTAGTCTGGAAAAATGATACTATGATACTAGCAAAGTTCCTCTTTTATCAGCTTCTCATCAAATGGAATAATGTTACAAATCAATTTAACTCAAATTGCACATGACAAATATGGATCTGCTGCATATATGGATCTACCCAAAACAAACCTCAATTGGGGAAAAAAAATCCTGTCTTTAACAAAAGCATCAATCTGAGAACAAATTTCATCAATGCGAATGGACAACCATAAGTATAACATGTACTTCAATGTTGTTCCTTCAGTGATTTTATTTGAACTTCAACCATAAGCAATGTTGTCTTTTATTGATAAAAATCCGTACTTTATTGCAAATAAGTTGTTTTTACCGCCTGGGTTCTTCAACTTAAGACCTAAATAACTCGTAAATTAACTATTTTCATTACCTGGGTTCTTAATTACCAACCCGGTCTTCCAATCATAAGTTCATATTGTCTCCGGCAACATCATATTTATCACCGGGGTTCTTCAATTGAGGACACAAATAACCTAGAAGTTTTTTTATTTTAAAAAAAAAAAGAAGGCGTAAGCTTTTTTACTTATTTTTCTTGAATTTCAATAGGAAAAGTTAATAAAGGTGTTTACTTTGTCTGATGTCTCCCAGCAGAATACTTTTAAAAAGGTGGTTTTTTACCAATTAAAATTCATGGTTCTTATTAATGAAATTTGATCTTAGATTGGTGCTTCCATTGATGGGTATGTTTAATTTATCATATTAAATCTCTTATAATTTCCAAGATTTTGTTTTTTAATTGAAATTTGTATGTGTAGTAGATCCATAAAGTAAAATGAAGGAACAACCATAGTTAATTTAGTCCTTTATTCAAAATAAGCTAAAGGATAAATGGGCAGACTGTATTGTCTAAGAAGAAAAGCCTGTATCATCTTCTTCGTGAGTTAATTTGTGATAGATGGGCATTGTATATTCTTATGCAGCTTTTTGTGTTAATGAAGTTTTGTTATTAGATCCGTAATGTTGACCTTTAGTGATATTTATGTAAATTTTTAGTTAATTTGTGACATTTCATCTTCATGGATGTATTTAATATTCATCTGCTTGGAGTTTCGAATTCTAGATAAGATGAAAATTCAGGAGCTTGAAGAAAAGGACTATTTATTTTAGTTTTTAAAATCTGATGGAGTTGTCACTTTTACTGCCTAGATGGCCATGTAGATATCAAGGTGGAGTATGGTGATTAAATTAATGACATTTGACACATGGCATGTTGATTGGTCAAAAGATCCACATAAACGGAAGTAAACAGAGTTAGTTCAGGTAGATGGTCTCAAAAAGTTAGATTGGGTGGTAAATTAGTACTTTTAAAAGTTTAGTAGTTAATTTAAAAATGGATAAAGTTAATATACTAAATGCGACATTATTATCCCTTAAATAAAGTAATATTAGTAAATTATATATTTTAATAAAATATATAAACAAATTCTAGAAAATCAAGAAGAAAAAGGAAAACAATTGAGTAGCTAATAAAATATTGATGTGTTATTATTTATTATTAACATAAAATAAAAAAATACAGATTACTTTTTTATCAAAAAATAAAATATGGATTACCTTTTTACAAATGATCCAAAATACACAGATTACCTTTTTATAATTTATTACCCTAACTGAAAATTTCAATGAAAATAAAGCAAGTCCAATCATTTTCTAAAAATTTGGAATTATCAAGTTCTAAAGGGGATTGCAGGAGTCTTCCTTTACTTAAGTCTTAAAAAAAGATCGTTGGATTCTTTTTTAATGAGTAAAAAATTACTGTTTTTTAATCCATCCTGTAACAGAAGCTGGCAGGATCTCTCTGATAATCTGATTATAATTTTGTCAGTCTGTTCGGTTAGTTAGTTCATTGACCAAGACTGCATGATCTGGTTATTCTTTCTGCAGAATGATTGGTACGGCAATGTTGTTTACTTGGGGAAGGAACAGGATGTCCCTATACTGACCATGACGTAAGTATAGAATTCCTTTTCCTTTTCTTCCCTTCTTTTTCACTTTGCTCTTATCTTTCCTGTTGCCACATCTTTCATGAAGTAATTCTTCCATTTTCTTGTTGAGTTGCATCTAGGTGCCCGCTCTCACATATTGAAGCCTTCAAGTCAGGGGAAATTCCTTTACGTGCACCAAACAAGAAATATGCGAACAAATTGATAAGGGGATTGGTTGAAGGAGTACAGCTATCTGAGGAAGCGGCTATAGCCTATATAGATGAAGCTGCTACGAAACCCTTATGATTGCAACAGTCAGTTGCTATTATACTCTTGCCATTAAGTTTATTATCTGGTATACAATGTAAATCTTGTGAATCGAGTCCTAACTAGTGAACAATGAGATAGAGTAGATACTCTTTCTCTCTGCAGAGGTACTCTCAGACGGTAGCAAGAAAAAATATAGTTGTTGGAAATATCTGAATTAAGCTTTAGGGAATCAAGAGTGTATATAGCTTGTTGCTTCCCATTCGTCCAGTGTTAGGTAAGTTGATGTTGATATTATTCAGTATTGTCTAAGGGATCTATTGAATGTTGTAGACATTCAACATTGGTGACAGATTGAATATTTCAAAAGATGGGCTTTCGACTTATTAGTGTTCATAGTCCGAGAAATGATTTGCTTGACTCATTTTGTAGAAAATCCAGTCGTGGATCCCTAACTTATTCTTGCATAGCCAGAGGATATCAGTCGTAACAAACTCGGAATTTCGATTGCTTAAAGACGAGAGCCTTAAGATATGCGACAAGAGCTTAAAGATGGGTGCTGCACACGTACTAACTCTCTCCAAGTGAAAGAAGTTTTCACGCTTTCATATATTCACCTTTCTCTTGTTCTTTTAACATGCACGTCTTCTATGAAGCCACTTCAAAATGTCCGTATTCCATTATTATATATTTTAGTATTTACTGTTATATTATCTGAATTTCTTTTTTTGCTTTTCTAACAACAAACGAACATTTCCACTAATTCATATTACATTGTAGCTTTAGTCGAACCGCGCCCATCCCTACCGACAGCAATTTCAATCTTAATCCTATGAAAATTACAAAGATGTACTACGCATTTTGATTTTCAACAAATTTATAACCCGTGTCTTATAATTTTTTATTAATTTAAATTAGACACACTTGTCAACATTTGATTGAACCACTGATATTATAAAGTACATTTAACAAAACAATATAATAGAAAGAGAGAGAATACAAGGGAAAAAGAAAGAACAAGTAGTAAAAAAATGAAAACGGAAGGAATGTCACGTTCTATTGCTTGCAGTTACAAAGGAAAGCAAATCCAAGATAGGAAAATAATAAATGTGACGGCACAATAGCCATATCTGTAAAGAAACAAAGTATGTGGAATTGAAATCACTTGTGCGTCCACCTGCTAGGAGCTGCCCAGATTTGGAAGAAAGAAGACCAGCGTTCCTGGTAAAATCTCCAATGGCGCTAATCGGAGAGAAGGCGCAAGAACAATGAAGAGATCGACGTTTTAATGAAGAACAAGATGAGGCAGCATTAGACCAATAGAAAGTAATGAAGAAAGCTGACATGTTGACTTGAGAGACACCCGAGCACCGTGTCTTTTGAAAGCGCAAAGTCCGAAACAGGGGATGAAAAAGCCGACTTCCAGAACGACAACACACATGATTCAAAGCAAAAGAAAGATGTAGGAAGAATCACCAAGTTAAAGAACCGTGGAAAAAGGTACACTCGAGACTTATAAACTCAAATAACCAATTGAAATGGAGAAAAACTCAAACCTAATTTTCACTCCTTCTCATGGTATATTTGTGCATAGATGAGTTTTAGTATCCATTACTTTGTAAATATTTGACCTTTTTAAGTAGTTGAGCTACTAATGATTACTTTTTTTTTTTTTTTTTTATTTTTCCATTTCAACAGAGGAAATATGATATCAGCCACTAATTATTATTATTATTATGCTTCATACTTCATTCGATTGAGGTCTAGTCACTCTAACACAATGATCATAGGATGGAACATAGTCAATTTCTTTCTAAACATGTTACATCCTTTTATAATGCTAGCACTAATAAATTGTTAGTTGGTATATTAATAACCCATAACCAAAGAACAACTTGTTAATATATATATAACCAAGCCCATCTTTCATAACTGAGAAGAGTTGCAATCCAATTCCAATACCTAAAAAGCAAAGTGATTCATATGTGTTCATTAACAATAATCTTAATTCTCATCATCATCCCCTAACATTGATGGCTGAGTGGCCCCATCTCATGTTGCTGTGTTTCTTAACAGTGTAGAAGAGAGTCCCAAGCGGTATTTCTATAGTGTGAAGATTTATCATCATAAGTTGGAATAACAAAAAAAAGATTATAGACCATTCTTAGTATTTTCATCTTGATCACAATATTTAATAGGAAATAGGTTGTTAAAAGTGCTAAATCTTTGGATAAAATACTTTATGCGTTTAAACTGTTAGTGAGTGAGGATGAATTCTACTCTATCTATCTTGAACCGAATTTGATTTTACCTTCGTTAGATTTATATATTTTTTTAATTACTTTTTTTTCATGATGTGGGGGAAAAAAGAATTAAATACCCTTTTATAAAATAGAATTGAGAGTAAAGAAACAAAAGAATAATCAAGAATTGTTTAATTAATTTTTTAAGTTTTAATACTTTTATTTTATAATTAATTTGATTTTATACGTTTATAGTATAGTGATATGAATATTAGTTTCTCATGCTGAGAGACTAGATTTAATTTTCCCTCTTTTTTAGTTGTAATAAAAGTTGGCTGAAAAAAAAAAAAAGTTGAGCTATTAATTATTTTGTTTAATAATTCTTTTTTTTTTCCAACTTTTTAAAAGGAAATTTGCTATGAGTTAGTAATCACTTGTTACATACTTCTTTTTATTGAGTTTCAAGAATATGATTATTAAATGTTAGTTTCTATTTGAAATTGGAGTTTTTTCTAGGTTTGGTCTGAAAAAATTTTAAATTAAAATGTTTGATTTGATGTTGACTTATATGATTTAGAAACTGAAAAGAGCAAACAAATTGAAAAATTGAGTTAATATGTTATTTTTCGTAATAATAATAATAATAATAATAATAATAATAATAATAATAATAATAATATTATTATTATTATTATTATTATTATTATTATTATGAATTCATGGATGGTACATAACGTTTACAAATATATAATTACATATATCTCAATTTCATTATATACACATGACACATAAGATATAACTTTATATCAGACATGTTATTCATAAATAGTAAGTTAAACTATATAGAAATATATAGCATGTAGCCATGTACTACACAATTCTATAACAATGTGGTAATACAAATGTAAAGATAAAAATATAATAAGTACATATGATTGTCGCATATAACCATATAGCTTGTATAATGTCAAATTTAATTGCTAATGTATGTAATTAACTAAATGCATGTTAATAATATATGCATACATATAACTATATGACTATATACATATGAGAAGATTTGATGAAATCATTTAAATCTAGGACTGATTGGTATGGATGAATAAAGTATGAGATTCTATCTGTACCATGTCTTATTTGTTAAAGGTTTGTAAATATTAAAATTAAAATATGTCTTGTAGCAACTAAAATTATCCTAGAACTTATACTATAAAATTATCTTATAAATTTTACATGATATAGGGTATTCTTATAAATTTTGTAAATTTTGTTATTTTTTTTGTAAATTTCAAATTTATGTAATATTACAAGTTATTGAGATGCAAAACATATATAACTTATAGCAATATATATATATATATATATTTTTTAAAAAATTTCATACCTTCGTTATTTTAAATTTATGTCATCTTAACACTTAACAAACAAGAAAAAATAAAGAAAAAAAAAAACATAAAGCTTGAGAGAAAAATGAGAAAGAACAAAACAAAGAATAAAGCCTTAAAATGAGAGAAATGACATTAAGTTTAGTCGGTTGGGATTATTAACTTATGAATTTATACTTCTTCTTTTTTCTTTTTTTACTAAAATATTTATCGATCGAAAAATATATTATTATTATTTATTATTGATTTAATAATATTGTTTAATAATTTTTTATGGGGTTAGTACAAAGTACCATAAAACCTATATCCTATATATTTTAAAATATAGACTCTATGATAGGTATTAGAGATGTTCATAGTTCAGTTCAATTCGGTCTAGTTTTGTTTAGGGGCTAAATTGAACTGAATCAAATTTGAAACGGTTTGATTTAAACTCTTAATGAATCGTATTAATTTTAATGGTTTTAGGGTTTTGAATTGAATCGTTTAAAATGTGGTTTGATTCGGTTCGATTTGGTTTGAAATAGTTTTAAAAAAAACTTATTTTAATTAATAGTTTTAATATTCATTGGTATTTTCAATAAAATATTGATATTTAAATTGAAGAATATTGTGTAAGAATACAGATAATATAACGTTATATCATGATAATATTACATCTTAAATGATAATAAATGTACACTAATCTACTTAAGAGATGGGAGACGAAAGTAAATAAAAAAAAGGAAATGAACTATGGAAATTAAAAGTGAAATAAGTATTGACAAAAAAGAAAGGGTAAATAAAGTTAGAAAAAAATATAAATAAGATTTAAAATTTAAAATATTTCTTAATTTTTATTTTTTAATAAAAAGCGATTTGGTATGAGTTCAAGTAGTTCGGTTTGGTTTAATATCTTGACCAAACCATAAACCATTTGAACTATCTAATAACCCAATTGTAAACTATATTTTGTGATTTGGTATGGTTTGATTTAGTTATTGATTCAACTTGATTAAGTTTAAACTGCCTTAGTGGATATAGTGTATGAAAGCCCTATACTCATACCTCATTTTGTGGGAATAGCATCAAAAAAATTAATGCTTGCAACCTATCTTATTATGTGATTTTTAATATTTATTAAGAATGTATTCAATCAAGCAAATTATACTGCAAATGATAAAATAAGGTTAACTACTCATTTCTGTTTAAATTAAAACAAAATCGAAAGGTTGAATTTTGCTTAAAAAATTTCAAAACCGAAATGTTCGATGTAGTTTAAAGAATCAGTGAAACCAAGCTAAACCGAAACATCGAACCGGACGGCTCGACCAGGCCGGTTGTACTGTCACTGGTCATTGTTAGTTGGTGATCACCAACCTCTAGACGAAAACCAACTTGACAAAAGAAAAAATACATAAAAACCAAAATCAAAATCCATTTTTTAAGATCTAAGAGTTACACTCCAATTCCAATACCTTGAAAGAAACGTGATTCCTTTCGATTCATAAACGAAAACCCTAATTCTCACACTTTGTAAGTTCCCTCTTCTATAAAGCTCTCACCTTTCCTCTTGTTTTCAGAGAAAAAACCAGAAAAATAACAGAATGACCTCCAAAATAAAAAATCAGTGCTCTTATTCAGTTATTCATGTAATGCTGCTTACTCATTTACAAATTATGGTTGATTTCGTGTTAAGTTGTTGAATCTTAATTCAATTTACACTTTTCATCGTAAAGTTGGCATTTTTTTTTTCTTTTTGGTTGTTAAAGGTTAAATTTGTAACTTTCCTCATTTAAATTTGTGATCTTTTTATTTTTTAACACTTGATTTTGATGTTTTGATGGTTAAATTAGGTATTTTCATGGAGGCATTGACGAATTTACGGATTACACCTGTTCGCGTTCATAGTAGACGGTTAAATAGTGCTTTTATTCCTTCATTTGGATTGAGATTGTCGAAGAAGTCGGTTGGGAATAGAGTTGCTTTTGCTATGGATTCAAGGAAGTTCGATTCGGTTTCAGCCTCGGTTCAGCCACTGGAGAGCTCACCAGCTAGCCGGTTCGATAACACGTTGCCCACGAAAGGTCATCGATATGTTTTAATCAAGTATTGTGAATGTATGCAACTGCAGAAACACTTTTGTTGGTTCCATCTCTGTTGTAATAGTTTCGATCTTGTAAAGCAGTTCTTACTCTTAATTCAGTTACAAAATTTTAATCGTAAGGTTAATCTTTTCTTGGTATTTGTTGGGGGGGTAGGTTTGTCTATCTGTAGAGATGGTATTATATTTGTAGAAGGATATATCATCTTAGAGAATTGGATGGCTGGGCTCGGAAAATTGTAAAGATATTGCTAATTTTAATTTGAAACTCTCAGAAAACGAAATTTCTTGACATCTTATGAGTTTTGGTTTTGAATTATTATGTATGTGGTTCTTATTCTGCCACGCTATTTTGTGTAGAGATCCTTGATCTATGGAGAAGTGCTGATGCTGTATGCTTCGATGTTGACAGCACTGTTTGCCTTGATGAGGGAATTGATGAACTTGCAGAATTTTGTGGAGCTGGAAAGGCCGTGGCAGAATGGACAGCAAGGTAAGGTGTTTTTTTCAGCTAATAGGAAATTGTTCAGCGTTTTTTTTCTAGTGTGGTGGAAGTACTGAAATTCGTTATTCGATGGCATTAGAGCAATGGGTGGTTCCGTTCCTTTTGAGGAGGCTTTGGCTGCCAGATTGTCTTTGTTCAATCCTTCCTTACCACAAGTTCAAGACTTTCTTGAGAAGCATCCCCCAAGGTTTGAGACTTTAGTTAAATTTTTTCATCTTATCCTTTGCTTTGTGTTTTACTCTATTGCTCTGAAAGTTTAACGAGAACAAGTGAGGAGGCTATTGATTATGTTAGTTTCAGACCGAGAATTGGGGTTCAGGCTAGTACCAGAAAAAGATTTTTCTTCCTGAAGACAATTAGAGCACGGATTTTGTGTAAGCAACATAATTTGAAATTTCACTTTACTAATAAAATTCTTCAAGGAATACAACTCCTAAAATTTTTCTTCCTGGAATTGATCTTTATTATTTGGTATTTACATGGATTTGGGTGGGTCGATATTGAGACACCAAAATTCACTCGACCAGTTCGTAGAAAGAAAATTAAAGAGCATCATGAATTGGAGAATAGTTTAAAAACCAACATAAAGCATAACCAGAAAGGACAGGTTTCAATGGAATCCCAGATCTACCTAGTACTCTTGCTCACTCATACCGGAAATACCAGTTTTCAAGTGTAATTTGCAAATACACCTACAGAATTAGAAGCAAGGAGTAGGAAGAGCCTAATGCTAAGAGCTGATGACTGGTATGCCTCAAGAAGCAGAATCTTATGGTTGATTCCTTCAGATGAAACGTCATAATGAAGTAGACATGCTCTATGGGACTTTCTGTGCTGCTCTTTAAAAGGGTTCCTCATCATCAAAATATTAATTTTGTCATTCCATGCTGATTTTCTGTGTCATTATGATTGTGTCATCTAACATGTATTAAAACTGTTGTGTACAAATGATACATCACAATTCCAGATGGCCATCATGTGAAGGATATATTATATGTATGAAGAAATTTCAGTTGAAAATAGATCTTTTCTTTACTGGCATTCTAGTATTTGAGGCAGTATGTCATTTGCAAGCTGGAACCATTTTTCTCCAGAGTGTCATACTTAGACCCCTACTATTAATGTAATTCACATTGTCTGAAACACCTTCAGAATGGTGCCATAAAATGAAAGAGTTGTCTTTTTAAAAGGAAAGATTGTTATGTTGAACAATTCAATGATCATCTTTCAGCAGTTTCACTGTGTCAACCGAACTAGTTATGGTGCTTTTTGTTAATCTGGTTATTCCTTATTCTTTTTTAACAATCTGCCAATGTAAAAGCGGCTACCAATTTAGTAGTTTACAAGGATTCGTCTGTTATATTTTTGCATTGTAGGTTTTCTCCAGGCATACGAGAGTTGGTCGCAAAGTTGAAGGCTAAACATAAGGATGTTTATCTGATTTCAGGAGGCTTCCGTCAGATGATCAATGTAAGAAATCAGCCTGTGGAAAGAAAATTTCTTTTCATTTCTTCCTTTCATTCATATGGTTTTGCTTATGTCAATGAGCATATAGAATGACACTATGCTATTGTTAGTCATTTTGGTTCAAAGGCATACACAAAATGAGCCTGGAGGTATTAGCTTTCTGCAAAGATAGGTTCCGAGGAATAGAAGATGCAACAGCTGTTTTACTTACTAGTTTCAATGTAGTTTAGAAGCCTGAAAGATAGTATTTGGATTAATATATTGTGTTTTTTCTGTAATGATCTTGTGGATCAATATCTGTATTTCTTTCTTGGAGCACATATTTGTGTCTAAATATATGCTGTCTTTCTATCTTTTCTCAAATGTTCCCTTTGGTGGGTATGTGTGGCCTTATTTAATTGAACTATTTGCTTGAAGCCCATCGCATCAATACTAGGAGTTCCTTTGGAAAATATTTTTGCCAATCAATTGCTATTTGGAAGCTCTGGTGAATTTACTGGCTTTGATACAAATGAGCCAACTTCAAGGAGTGGTGGAAAAGCTAATGCAGTACAACAGTTAAAAAAGGTGAGTCTAATTTCAGTAGAAGTACGGTCAGCTTATGTGTGGCTTGGGACATGCTGATTTTGTTGAATTGCTTTGTTTACAGGCCCATGGGTACAAAAAATTGGTCATGATTGGAGATGGTGCAACAGATCTTGAGGTGAGTTGACCTATATGACATCCAAAATTTCCATGCTCTGTCTCTTTGGTAAAATCAAAATCAGGATTCTGTTCTAATATTGTAGATATAACTTAATTCAATCTGAAATATCATATTTTCTTTCTATTTTGTCTTTCCATCTGCAGGCCCGTAAACCAGGGGGTGCAGAAATGTTCTTCTGTTATGCTGGTGTTCAACTTCGAGATGCTGTAGCGGCTAAATCTGATTGGCTGGTTTTTAATTTCAAAGATTTGATAAACTCATTGGATTAGTATTTCTTCCCCTAGGCTATTTTGCTAAAATATTTTGAAATTTATTTTTCCTTTTCTCGTTCTTAAGCTTGTATTGCTGCCGTTGTAATACTAAATGGCATAAGCGAAGAAATAACACAGGAGATGGTCTTGTACTGTGAAGCGAGCATCAACCTTTTTCTTTCTTTTCCTTTTTCCACGGTGCATTGTGAAGGCTATCGATATCAAAACATTTGAATGAAAATTCTGCTACTTGGAATGGTGTCTATGCTATAATTTTTCTGTTCATTAGATCCTATTATCTCTTGCTGCAGCTCGGTGGATGGATCGTGCTAAAGTTGATGAACTTCAAGGGTAAAGTTCTAGGTTCTATAATTTACATCGTCTGAAGTTTTATGTTGACTAGGATTTATGCGCAGCTTCCATAACTTGCATGACTCTACATTACTGCAAGTGCATGCAGACATGAGTTCTACTTAAAGAGCAAATGATCAAAACTTGATACATCATGAAGATTGTCGTAGGCTTTAACATACAATGCAACACAAATTCCTTGATTTCATGGAAGATTTTATCAAAACCGAACTCTAGAGGAAAGATACTATTAACGGTTCAAGCCCACACGCATTAATAGATGGAGCTTTCAATTTATGAGCTGTGTAGACAAATAGATCGAGAGAATGATAACTAGACTTGATAGAAATAATGCTAGGGTCAAGACCAAGAGGAATGCAGCAACATTTCCATTTTCACATTGATACTTGGTGCGACACTTATCAGACCAATGAGATTGGTGATGCAAATAGTTCATGGGAGAAAACTGAGGACAAATGCAGCAACATTCTATGCACACATGGCACAATAAACTTTATGTAGAACTTCAGCAACCTCCAGCAGCATCACAGCCTCCAGCAGCTTCGCCAATGCTGTTGCCATCACAATTGTTGACTTGGTCGCCACTGCCAAAAATAGCCACTCAGTAATACCGTCAAAGCCAGTTGCCACTTGCACCAGCGCCACTTGTGTGATTGAGATTGCCACCAGCACCACCGGTTCCATGGAAGTCAGAGGTACTGCTGCCACAGTTACCACTAGCTACATAACCACCACTATAATTGCCACCGACACTTCCTCGTCCTCCACTTGTGAAAGCATCATTAGGAGCTTTGTTATTTCCACAAGCTCTTGCATTTCCGTAACAATCTCTAGAAGCATCGTCAACAGTAAATCCACCACTTCCACCCCAGCACCATAACCACCGCCATTATTTCCACCAGTACCACCAGAGCCACGGATGCTACCATATATTTATCACTTTCTCGGTTATCCATTAGTGGCATTGTTCACCTTGTTTCGCCTATCATGAAGATCCTGAGAGAAAAGGATAAGAACAGTTAAAAGCCTCGTCGATGTAGAGAGTGTCATCAAGAGACATAATCAAAACGAGTGCATCATGCTCCAAATTTTCAAACAACATCAGCCCAGATGCATATTGAAATAGGTGCCCTTCCCAAGAGTAGCATGCACGAAAACCAGCTCCAAATACTGGAGATTTCCAAGGGAGGTGATAGCTACAAGCAAGAGAGCAAAATGAAATACCAAATATTCCACTCCGCTTCCAACCCCAGCACCATAACCAAAGCCTTAGTAACCGTCCGTATAGCCATCAGGTCTCCGTTGTCGTCATAATCCCCCTTTTCGCCGTCCTAAGAGAAAAGGATAAGAACAATCATATGTCGTTTCAATATGCAAAATGCTATCGATAGACATAATCAAAACGAGCCACCATGTTGCAAATTCTCAAGCAACATCAACTCAGCTGCACATTGAAATAGGTGCCCTTCCCCAAGATTAGCATGCACGAAAAAAGGCTCCAAACACCAAAGATTCCGAAGGAGGTGATAGCTACATGCAAGAGAGCAAATGGAATACCAAATATTCCACTCCATACACATTTCCCAACAGAAGCAAGCAACGTATACCATACTTATCTACAAGCTAAGCTAAACCCACCTCCGAATACGAGACTGATGAAGACATGCATATTACAAAGCCCGATAAAAGATGGTTGTGGTGCAGAAAATTCCACATTTGTTTCAATTTTGATTCAGTATAATATAATAAAAGTTTATCTTCGTGCTATTCTTAATAATTCTATCGTTAATTATAACACTTAATGTAACACTTATATTATATCACACATACATATAACAATCAAATATGACAATTATATTATATATATATATATATATATAATAACCGATTTCACAAAATATTGATTTATAACATTAATATAACACATAAATTTTTAACATTAATTTACTATAAGTATTACAATACATGTCAATGTGCATAATAATTTGATAAAGATATACCCTCATATCATATATATCAATCATACAATAGGTTTTAATAATTTACACTAGATTGACATATATTGTGTTATTATAAAGCACAATTCAATTATAATTTGATAATTGATATTTCACAAAATATAGTGATTATGTATGCTCACAATTTTACATATCGGTCTGGTAGTATGATATTGTAAAAGAACATTTTTAAAATATATCTTGGTAGTATGATATTGTAAATCACTATTTCAAATTAAATAGCATAGCAGTAATATATTAGTATGAAAAATTATTTTAAATATATATTTTCTTACATATTATACAACGTATCGGCAATCAAATTTCAAGAAGAATAATTTTTAATATACATATGTATATATTTATTATGTATACTAATATATTATATATCAAATAATGTATTGGAAGCATAATATCACAGAAGATAGTTTTTAGTATATGTTTTCTTACATGGCTGCTTTGTTATTATAACACAATACATTGAGCAACACATTAGTAATTTAATATCATACAAAATAATTTCTAATATACGTTTTATGATATAGTTATTACTTATACTATTACATTACACATTAAAGAACGTATCGATTATCAACTATAATATACAATATTATGTTCCTTCATAATCCATAAAGCGAATAAAGTTTGCCTGTCTATATAATCAATAATTAAAATCATATATTGTAATGAAAGAGTTATATTAGATTGGGAATCAACATTTTATTTCATATATAAATAATTAATCATATTCCAACTATCTCATTGCAAAAAATAATGTTTAGTATATGTCTACTCAATTATTTGTTATATGTATAACTATGTATCATATCAAACAATATATCGGTAATGTAATATAAGTTATGTAAAGTTACATTATCATATTAAGTATGATGTGAAGATAATACTTTTATTAAATTATTGTGTATACTAACATTTAATACTTACACAATGTTAAAATGTTATATTATGTTACTAATTAATATCATGCAAGATTTTACTAATTAGTATTTTGAAAGATCAATTAGTATATGTTATAATATAAATGTTATTTTAATTGTTCACGATCTAATTGAGTGAAAAAAAAAATGTTTTACTATCTTGGTATTATGTATATTAGTCTATAATATAATATATTCCACAACATATTTGTATTATATGATAACTTATTAGAACTTACTATATAATTAAAATATTCTATCATTGTTATTTCAATTATAATGCGATCAGAATGATTTTTTATATACATTTTCTCATTTAGTTTTATGCCTTTGACTAAAAGTTTGATGGGTTTTCTTTCGTAATTAATTATCTATATTCATGTCTCGAAATTCTACGTTCCAATTATATGATTAGCTATTTTCTTCATCATAGTAGTCAAGTCATCGACTTTAATCATCAACAATCGTTTTCCTCTATTGTTTTATTATGATTTGAAAAATAGAAATATAAAGGAAGAGGCGATAAAAAAACAAATAACGACCTTTCATCTTGATGGAGATGGTGGTGGCCGATACGCGGTGGGTGGACAATCGCTTCCTAGATGCTTGATGGAGAAGAGGACGTTTTATTGGATGGAAAAAAAAAAGGTATTATAAATTATGTAAAAATACGTTCAATAAGTTTTTTTTTTAAAGGTTTAACCATTGTACAGATTACAAATTAAAGAAGGAAAAAGAGAGAGGACAATTTAGGTTAAATAGCATTAAATATACAGTTCAAACGAGTAGTAGTATTATGTAATTAGTATAATAAAAGTCTCATTATGTCACATTAATATTTGAGATCACTAATACAATTATATCATAGTATTAAAGAATTTACATTCACCAAGAAGAGATGAACCTGTATGTTCCATTTTTAAGAAAAGAAATTCATATATATATATATATAGATTAGCAAACAATGTAAATGCAATGTGTATGTACACAATAAAAGAGAAATATTAATTACTAAACCAACTAAATAAATGGGAAGAAAAATACCCAAGTTCATATGGTCAAAAGTTAACATAACACTTTAGGGATAGAAGTGGAATCCCTTATTGCGATTTTTCTTTTAGTGAAGTGGGTGGGACTGGGAGGATAACCAAACCGGTTAAAATAAGGACGTAGTGAAAATAAAACAACTGAAGGCTCTTCTACTTTTATATTAACGTTGACTTTTAAAATGCTAGAATTTGGTTTAAATGTATTTGTATCATGGAAATAATTTAAAATAAGAATTATAATAATGATGGGAAAAAAAATCAAATAGGAAAATACTTTTGAACCAAAAACTGACTGTAAAAATAAAATTCCAAATGACATAATAGGTGTTGTGTTGCCTAACTTTATTATAAAAAAAGACAAAAAAAAATCTTAAAAAAAAATGGTTACAATTACATATTAAACATTCAGTATACTCCATAATGAAGTAGGAACTCTCCTAAGAGTACAAAATTTTCAAACCAATCAATAACTGAGCTGACATGTGGAGGTACATGGGTGATAGGTGTAACATATCAGTGTTGGATTTGTGGGGATGAAATCCTATGCCGACTTTTACTAAAACATGGAAATAGCAGATTTTGCAATTGGCTTTTACACAAAATTCGGATTCCTGGATTACGGATGCTGGGGATTTTTATCAATTTAGTTGCACAAATATTTCGTAAAAAGTAATAATTTGACTAGTGGATTTATACATCCACATTTGCTATCTCAAACTTTGCTGTCACAATAGCATCTCAGTCAATCATGATTAGATGTTTCATTTACTCGGGTCCTAAAATATACTTAATAGAGACAAAACTGAAATACCAACCTTGAAACAGCAAATACCCATTTTCTGAATTTAGCGATGAGCAGCTACGGCCAATAGGATAAACGAAGAATAAAGAGAAATACAGGCTTTCAGGTTTATGGGTAACCGATTCCAAGGGTGCGAATAATGCTGAAAGGACCCAATAGCTCATCTTTTTTCGCCACATAATCCAACGGCTGTGGATGGGGATACGGATATAAGCCGCCTATAACAGGCTAGAAGTCAATTAATTCCCGAGACTTGACAAAAACCTCCGAAAAGATGAGGGGTCCAGAGGGCACGAAAGGAAAAATGCAGCAACTATTCCATGCGCACAGTAAACTTCATTTCTACTTCAAGAACAAACAATGAGAGAGTACATCACTGTCCAGTTCCATACATGCAATAACATGAAAATAGTCCAGGAGGAGGCTGAGAGAAGAAACAAGAAAATGGGGAAAAATATTACTAAAACAAAAATGGTCTGATCGTATTGGTAAATGGAGGTCCATTCCAGTCAGCAGTTCTTTCAGGCTCTTTTTGCATAGTTAGTGTCTGGATCTTCATCATCGTCTTTAAAGTTGTCATTCAATTGTTCATCCTGGTTAAATCCTTCAGCAGCATCACTCATGCTGTTGCCATCACCACTACCGACTTGGTTGCCACCACTAAACTCCCACCCACTACTTCCATTGAAGCCACCTGAGGACAAGTTGCTGCCTGCACCAGCACCACTCATGTAATTGTCACTGCCATCAGCACCGCCAGCAACACCAAACCCAGTATTTCCATCAAAGCCACCTGAGGATAAGTTGCTGCCTGCACCAGCACCACTCATGTAATTGTCACTGCCACCAGCACCACCAGCACCACCAAAGTCAGAGGTGCTGCTGCCATAGTTACCAGCAGCTCCATAACCACTACCATAGTTACCACTGAGGTTTCCTCCACTTGAGAAACCATCACTAGAAGCATTGCTGTTTCCATAACCATCCCTGGAAGCATTATTGCCAAAAGATCCTACACTTCCATCCCCAGCACCATAACCACCACCATAATTCCCACCAGCACCATAACCACCTCCTCCATAGCCCAAGTTGCCTCCACCATAACCTCCACCAGGGCCATAGTTGCCACCCATATAGCCACCAGTCCTTGGTTGTCGATCAGTTGCATAATTTACCCTGACTCGTCGGCCATGAAGATCCTAGTGAAGAGGATTGGAAAATGTCAGAAGTCATACCGCAATGCTAAATGGTGTTAAGATAGAGAGACAAAACAAGTCTATTGTAATTCAGATTTGCCTGCAATATGAAGCCCAACTTTAATGGAGTAAACAACTTGAATATTTGATTGTCACAAAAATTCCTTGTTCAAGGGAGGTGGTAACTACATGCAAAGGGCACATGCACTTACAAAAATTCTGCTCCGTACAAAAGCAGGCAACAAAACACCATAGTTTTTCAACAAATTTTATATTTTATATCCAGCAGCTCCATGGAGAAATTAAATCAGACACATCTACCTGCCCATCCAAGGCTTGAATGGCACTAGAAGCCTCCTCGTTTGAAGTATAGGTAACAAAACCAAATCCTCTAGACCTCCCAGTTTCACGATCCATGATTACTCTGGCTGCAATACCAGTGAGAAAAGTCAGCCACTGCGCTCCCATAAAAACTTAACCTACAATACATTTATCATGTGTTCTTTTTAATTTAGAAATAACACCATCAACCACATCCAAAGGAGTAGGCAACTGTGACGTTTAACACCAGCAAAGAACAGTGGTCTGACAATTCAATTACTAAGATGCAATTTCAACATGAAAACCATTAGATACAAGGAAGGAAGGAGAGCAGAAGATTAAGACTTGATGAGAAGTAGTAAGGAACCAAGATTCTGATAAATGATGTGATCAGCTTTATTACCTTCAATGACTTCACCATATTTGGCAAAAGCTTCCCTCAGGCCTTGCTGATCTGTGCCATAGGAGAGACCTGCAACAGAAAACACAAAAAGACTGAAGTTGAACATCAAATTGTCACATCAGCAACTTAAGGATAGACACAGCTTAGATCAAACCCACCTCCAACAAAGAGTTTTGATGAAGACATGTATCTTAGAGCTTGATATAAAGATGGTTGTGATGCAGAAAGCTCCACAATGATTTGTCTGCTTGCCACTTGCTTAACTATGTTACCAAGTTTACCAAAGAAAGCCATATCTACAACCTAACAATAAAAACATTAAAAATACCATTTCTGTTAGTAGCCTGCACACCCTATTTTCTTCAAGAAGACTAATAAGCATGACATCAAGAACTCACAGTATGCGCAAGGCAGTACTATGATTTCCTATACATAGGCCTATTAATAGCTATTACAAGTAAGACACTAGCACATAACGTATCATACTAGTGCCTAAACTAGCGCTAAGCCAGAAATCCTCTGATTTTCGCATTCAAGCAATTTGGCAAACCATAGAAACACAAAATCAAATAAAAATAATGCTTGCACATTATTTCTTTCTCCTATCTTATTATCTTGAAATGATAAATACTTTAAACCACCTACAACCCCATCCCACCCCCCACCCCCCACCCCAAAAAAAACAACAATCCCACCAAAAAAAAAAAGCTTTCGAATACCCGTTAAGTTGCTTTTTGCTAGAACAAAAAAGTTTCAGATTTTCCCATTCAAAAGCAATATATACAACACATAACAAGAACCCCCTTATACATAGATGACTCACAGTAACCCCTATATTAGCTAAAGATACAATCTGTAAGGGAATGACATGAAAAAAAAAAAAAAAAACAGAACTTAATTCCAAAAAGCCACCATCTTCAATCAAAGTAGAAGTATATAAACAAATAAGACAGGAGCCCTAACAAAAAGACTTTACAGTTACGAGCTGAACCCTAACAAAAGATTCAAAACGAGGACGAAGATCAATACGCAAGAACGTGAAAACAGTGATCTTCTGCAGTTCTGAGTATCAGGGCTAGGGTTAAAGTTGAACCTTTTGATTGCGATCTCTTTCTTTCTTTCTTTCTCTCTCTGTTGATTTCTCGCGTTCTCTTTCTCTTGGGTGTTGCGAGGAGTTAAACCCTAAGAAGGTTTAGGAGCAATTTTGGAGGGTGGGGTTTAAGAAAGAAAGCAAAATGAAAATGAATTCTTATATGAAGGGGGCAGAGATTTTGAGCCGTTGGATTTTATGATAGACCAACGAGGACCGTTGGATTAGGAGGACGGAGACAAGTTATTAATATATACAGCAGGAAAATATCTCATTGGTTTCCCTAAATGTCGGTTATACCCTTTTAGAAGGCCGCAAATTGCAAATATACGGTGTACGGAGCATTAAACATTGGCGTTTATGGCCTTAACGCGATGATATAAATTCTAATGTACGGATAAATCGGGAGTTAAAGGCTCCACTGCCGGTTATATGAAATAAAGTTGGAATTGAACTTTTAATTAATAGGAATTAAATCGAAATGTAATAATTATTAGATCATCTTTATTGGAGTTTCTTGATATAATATTTTGGGTCGAATAATTTAAGTTAAGAACTCCAATCAATAAACCAAATTTCTTAACTTTGCAAAGTTATTTGTAAAGAAGCTCAAAAATAAGATCTTAAGGTTTTTTTTTTTAATTTTATTTTTAAAAAGTTTGATATAAAATTTAAAAGATTTTAAAAAATTATTAAAGCAATCATATGATATCTCATAAAAATTTCTAAGTAACTCATAATAAAGATATCTTATAATTCTATTATATTACTTAGTTGGTATGAAAACAATACAAAGAACTGCATTTGAATAAAAGCAAAATATCCCACTATAATCGACCAAGGAAGCAAAACCTAAGTAATTTAAGGCCTTTTCATCTTTTTCTTAAGGAGCCAACTCCTCTTCCTTTTTATGTTCAACCCCTTCCCAAATGATACAAGATGACAACACATCACTTGCACCATCGAGTCTTCCTCATAACAAGCTATACAAATTTTCAAAAAAAAAAATATATATATATATATATATATATATATTATATGTATATTTTAAATATAAAATATAATAAATTATGAAATATAACTTAATGGCAAGGTATATATATCTTTAAATAAAAGATGACTCCCATAAATATAATTTTACCTTTTCTTATGTTGTATTTATTCTTATTTAATTAGCATTCTTTTTTTTTTCTTTGTTTTCCATTTAATACAAAATCATAGCTCATTAATTGATTCTCTTGAGTTTTATTTATTCATTAATTGCGTATCATGCCAATACTATGAATAATTCGATTTTATTGCATAAAGTATATATAATTAATAATAAGTATATAACTCGATGCATTTTACTTGTAATTAATATTATGAAAATAAATATACACTATTGCATGACTAAAGACTAATAATTTTTGCAATATCATTAATATAAAATCTTATAAAGTCATCATTGAAAAGAAAAATGAAACATAATTATATTTATACCATTTTGTTTTTTCTGCATTACTTATTTATTATGTACCCTTAATCATTTTTATAGATAAATAAAAATTAAAGTTTTTTTCTTATTAAATATTAGAAAGTATTGTGATGCTTTCGTATATATATGTATAAAGTTATGAGTAATTATAATATTAACTTAAATATAGTAAACCTAACCCCTCTAGTCCTATAGTTCTATTTCCACCCCTACTAAAACATTTAACCATATCTTATAAATCTCACTAATGACAAAATCAAATTCCTTATAAGGACTCTCGAGCCATTGTCCTCTCTCTCTTCTTCCCACTTTTTCTTCTTCTTCCTCCTCCTCCTTCTTCTCTCTATTATCATCTCCACTAAAGAACAAAAACCAACAAAAGTTTCATTTACATTATTAAGATCTACTCATACATCTTAACCTAAATCATTTTAGGAAGAGGTAAACCACTTCTAAGCTATCAATAGCATCTCAAACTCTGTCTTAATACTCTAAACCCAAGTGAGATCAACCTAAGATAGGATTAACTTGGCAAAACATGAAAACACCCACAAACACATGTCACAAGAGATTTAACCCTAGAATTTGAACAACAAAATGAGGTTTTGCTATTATAAGAACTTGTTGGCTCAAGGAAACCCCTTACCCCATGCCTAGCCGACATGCCCTCTTTGACTATAGGCGGCCAAAGCTCCAGTGAATGGCTACCCTCATTTCTACTTGTATCTCCTTCATTTTTCTCAAAATGTCTTAAAATTTAGTAATTTTTGGTATATTCATGTATTTTTGTATGTACAATCACGTGATATTTTTAAAATTTTAATTTAAAGTGTCAAACCATGGGCTTCTTAATTAGGGCATTGATTTAGATGGATTTTAAACCAAATTTTTGAAAATGTAAATAATGTTGTTTCTAACCCAATTTTCATAAACAGGCTTCTACAACATGAAGAAAATTTTCATAAAGTTAGATTTTGAAAAGCTATAAATAAGCCTTACATGTGCCGTTTATGGAAGATTAAATACAATGAAAATAATCTTTGTTACAATTTTCCGTTCAAAAAGTATTTATTTTGTCTATTTAAGCTAATTTGATAGTTTTAAGACTAATTTCATAAAATTAACAAAATGAAGGAAATTTATTTTTGAAAAGAGTATTTTTAAAACTTATATTTTAATGAGCCTACATAAATTTTTGGGAATTATTTTAGTTCACTTAATATTTTTTACATAAGCAACCCTTATTTGATGTATTTTAAGATATTTAGGTACTAAAACGATTGATTAGGAGGTTAAGTGTTAGTTACACGATATATTGGTATTTCGTAGCTATTGGTGGATTATGAAGAAAGCATAAATTTTGTCATTAGTGGAGTACTTACAATATTTAAGCTTAAATATGGAGTTTATAATAATGTAAAGATAAGTAGGTTAGCATAAAGGGCATTTTTATAATTTTTGTCAGTCACGTCCTATAGGGGACCCTAGATGTGACAATTTTCCATGGTTACCTAACTCTCATTAAGCAACCATGAAGTGTCTAAACTATTATTTTAAAATCTCCTATCAAAATTGAACAATGAAAGGAAAATGCCTCATATAGGCTTTCATTTTATATTTCCTTACTTGAAATCTAGATATTTAAAATTCCAAAACCACACTCAAGGTTTTCCCTCATCTGTTTATCATACATATTATCTAGAATAGACATCATCAAGGTCATGTTACACAATGTCCCAAAATTTCACTAACTCAACCAAAATAATCATTACATAATATATTACATTCCTCGAAAATAGTTTAAAAGGAATTATACTCTATCTTTTGATCCTTGCTCCCAATTCTAGTTCTTTCCCATTGAGGAATTACGTACTTAGGTGATGAGCTTACCTGAAAGATTTACACAATCGTGACTTGCATCATAAAGTCTAAAGGGAAGTGAGTAATTATTGCTCAATAAGATAAAAGTGCAATCTCTTAATATTATACACACACACAATTAAGTTAAACAGGTGTTTCACACATATGTTATGCATGGACATCAAATGCAATGCAACATCACACTCGATCTTCCAATAACCAGCATAAAGTCTAAGGTTTAATGCACCTTTTGACATTGGGTTGGGGATTCTCATATCTATCAGTGCTTAGGTATCTTAACTTGCTTAGCTTTTATCTTATTACTTTATTGATTATCTTAAAGTTTTTAGAATCTTAAGCTCTAAGTGTCTTATTCACATATCGAGTACACACCCTTAAGGATAGGCAAGACTCTCCAGTTTGGTTTCGTTAAAAGCTCGACAACTCCTTGAGTCACTTAGTTCGCCAATGGTAGAACAATAATATCTACACAATTACTTTTTGCATGTCTTGTAACAGTGATAGCCTTTTATTCAGATGCAATATATCATGTAATGCATGTTAAATTTTATTTAAGTCTTATTCTTTAATTATTTAATTCAAGGTGATCAAACATTAGATATTCACAAACTAAATCACAAGGCATATTACTTAACATGTATTTAGACATCCAATGAAATCCAAATCTAAATAAGCATCATGAAAGTTAAATTATTCATTATAGAATAACGATTACAACGCACAAAAATCTAGTATAATCATATGTAAATAGATATAAATTTAACTATATACACTCTACCTTTGTGTAATTTTATTTCAGCATTGGTGCTTTGATGTAACTCTTACTATGATTTATATCATCATCACTATGGTTATTGTTAATTGTTATACATATATATTAAAGAATTTATTTATTTATTTAATATATCTATTAAGAAACTTATTTATTTATTATTCATTCATTGATTTATATAATATATATATATATATATATATATATTATTTTATTCCTTTTTTTTTTTTTGCACATGCGCCATACATCCAGTTACATGGACCCATTAGTAGGAAAACACCCACATGCCTCACTAACATACTTGCAAGCACACATTGGTACATGCTACACTTTGCAACACACACACACACAAACCTTACGAACCTACTCCACACGGACACACATGTACACTTTTCACCATCACATGCATGTTTGACACACACACTTGCTTATCATAGATGCGCACACACACACCTACAAAACAAACGCACATACACAACTATGGGAACACACACACATGTATAGATGAACACATATAGAAAAACACACACATAGACACACTCATACACTTGCAGAACACACACACACATACAGATATGCACGCACCTACAGAACACAGGCACACATGGACACACATGCATACATAAAGATGCACACACATAAACACATACACACTTGTAGAACACACATGCACTTGTAGAGCATACGTATACACACGCTTGCACATAGAAATATATACACCCATAGATGCACACACCATACAGAGAAACACACACATATACACTTGCAAAATGTACACATGCATAGATGAACACACACACACATAGAAACACCCTCATAGCTGCACACAAGCATTTACAATCACTACAAACACACTACAACACAATAGCACCTTCTTGCACAAACAAAGCGTACACACTCCCTATACAGTAAACTACACATTAGGACTTACACATGTTAACACTACTACACATTATAAACACACATAGACACAACAACAATAGCTACTCTACAATTGTCTCCATCATTTTCCTTCCCTTCCAACCTCAAATCAATAGTATTTCTCAATCTATAGTAGAAGCATCCATAATGTATAAAATATATGACCAATTTACACGCAATAGAATATAATCATTATAGTAAATTATTGAGTTCCCACTTACCTTGATTTTATTTCTCTCTTAAGGTGCAAAATAATCCTTGGGTTATTGAGTTAAGTCAATTTCCTCACCTAAAATTCAAGAAAAAAAGTGTTATTACTTAGTACTTATATTAGGATCACCTTAACTTCTATATTTCTAACTTTTTTCCACTATTTTCTAAGCTTTAAAATCCTAGTATTACACTTCTAAAATTGTATATGAATTTTGGAGTTGAAAATTTACGTTATAAGGGGGTTGTTAACTAAATTTTTTTTTACATGAAACTTTACAACTAAACTAAATAAATTATCTTGAATCTAAATATTTACTTGAAATTTTCATCTAACTACCATAAGTTTATAGTTTTAATTTATTTTATCTTTTATTCTATAATTTACTTAATTAATCTATTGAATAACTATTTCCCTTAATTTAAAATGGTAGGGGTTAAGAATAAGACTTTTAAAATAATTATTAAACTAATTTGGTATTAAGTTTTAGCTAAATTGTGGGGTTTCACATCTTCCTCTCTTTAAAAAGTTTTGTTCTCAAAATTTTATAGCGTACCTGAGTTTTCAAATAAATAGGGTTACTTTTCTTTCATTTTGTCCTCTTTTTTCTAGGTAGCCTCTCATTTGGAGTGTTTGCATCATTGTATCTTGACATAACGAATACTTTTGTTATGTAGTTCTCGAGTTTGAGTATTAAAGACTTTAATTAGATGCTCCTTAAAGGTCAGATTAGGTTGGAGCTTCAAGATATTCATTTCAGTGGTTCGGTTTGGATTTAGGATATGCCTTCGAAGTAATGATACATGGAATACATTATGGATTCCTAACAACTGAGGGGATAAGGCCAATTTATAAGCTACTCCTCCAATTCTTTTCGAGACTTCATATGGTCCTATGTATCTGGGACTTAACTTTCCTTTTGTTCCAAATCTCCTTATCCCTTTGATTGGAGTGACCTTTAAGTATACATGCTCACTTGGCAAAAACTCTATCTCAGGTCTCTTCAAACTCGCTCAACTCTTCTATCAATTTGGAGTCTCTTTCATTTTGTGTTCAATGATAACCACTTTGTTTATCATCTCTTATAACATGTCAAGTCCAACCATGACCTTAGGGATTTACATCTTCTTCCGTATAAGGCTTCATAAGGTGCCATGTTAATTAATAAATGGTAACTATTGTTGTAGGTGAACTCGATTAATGACAAATGACAATCCCAACTGTCCTTAAAGTTTAAGGCACAAACTCTTAGCATGTCTTTTAAAGTTTGGGTAGTATTTTCTAATTGTCCATCAATTTAGGGGTGATATGCCTTACTGAATTACAACTTCGTCTCGAGAGCTTGGTACAAACTTCTCCAAAATTTTGACACAAAACACAAATCTCTATTTGACACTATACTGACAGATACTCTGCGAAGTTTTACAATCTTTTTAATGTAAGTCCCAACCAATTTATCTAAAAAGTAAGTTATATTAATGGGTAAGAAATTAGCAGACTCAGTCAGTTGATTTATGATTACCTATATTACTTTGTGCCTAGCTCTAGTCTTTGGTAAAATTGTAACAAATTCCATTGTGATTTGTTCCCATTTTCACTTGGGAATTGGCAATGGTTGTAATAGTTCCCTTAGTATCTAGCGTTTAGCTTTTACTTGTTGAATTATAGAACATTAGGAGATAAATTGTGACATATCTCTCTTCATACCTTCATACCAATAACTTCTCTTAAGCTCTTGATACATTTTAGTTCCTCTCAAGTGTACCGTGTATCTAAAATTGTGGGCCTCATTCATAATCCTATCTCTTAGTTCCTTATTTTTCTGTATACACAAGTGTCCTTCAATCTTGAAAGCTTCATTTTGATCTAATTCATAATCTGTATAAGCTTCTTATTTCACCTTATACCAAATATCCATTAATTTTGTATCATTTCTTTGCATTTTCTATATTTTATCCAAAAGAGTAGGTTATACCACCAAGCTTGCTATTTGTGCCTCTTCTTCATACTATGTAAATTCAATTCTCAAAATTTCAAATTTTTTTACCAATTCTTGTTGTTCTGTCAATAAAACTGCTACTTGATCATAATTCTTCTTACTCAAGGTGTCGACTACCACATTAGCCTTTGTCGGATGGTAATTGATACCGAGATCATAATCCTTAATTAATTCAAGCCATCCTCTTTGCTGCATATTCAATTCCTTTTGTGTGAATAGCTATTCCAAAATCTTATGATTCGTATAGATCTCACACTTCTGCCCACACAAATAATGCCTCTAAATCTTTGAAGCAAATACAATAGTTGCTAATTTTAAATCATGCGTGGGATAATTCTTTTCATGCAGTTTGAATTGTCTAGAAGCGTAAACCATAACTCTTCTATTTTGCATCAAAACGCATCCTAATCCAACTCATGAGGCATCACTATATACACAAAAGGGTTCTTTAGTATTAGGTAATGTTAGAATGGGAGTTGAAATCAACCTCTACTTTAACTCTTAAAAGCTTTTTTTCACACTTCTTATCCCAATCAAACTTTACGTTCTTTTAAGTTAATCTTGGTAATGGTTTTGAAATTTATGTGAAGTCATTTACAAATCTTCCATAATATCCTACTAATCCAAGAAAATTCCTTATTTCTGTACTATAATGGGTTTCTTCCACTCAACTATTGCCTTAATCTTTGCTAAATCCACCAATACTCCTTCTCCAGATATAATGTATCCTAAGAAAGCTACTTGATTCATCCAAAATTCACACTTTGATAACTTTGCATATAACTTACGTCTCTTTAACATTGCCAAGGCAATTCTTAAGTATTTCTCATGTTCTCGCTTTGTCTTGGAGTATATTGAAATATCATCAATAAAAACTACCATGAATTTATCTAAGAATGGCTTAAAGATTCAGTTCATCAAGTTCATGAAAGGCAACCAGAGCATTTGTTAATTCAAATGGCATCACTAAAAACTCTTAGTATCTATATCTAGTTTGAAAGGTCGTCTTAGATATATCTTTTGGCCTAACACTCAACTAGTGATAACCGGATCATAGATCAATTTGGGAAAACACACTTGCTCTTTGTAACTGATCAAGTAGATTATCAATTCTTGGCAAAGGATATTTATTCTTGATGGTCACTTTATTTAATTCTTGATAATTGATACACAACCTCATAGATCTCTTTCTTTCTTACAAATAACACCGGAACTCCCCATAGAGAAACACTCTATACTAGGCTTTACTTCAATAATGAAGTCTGTTTCTCTTTGTGGAGGTAGTCCTGGTAATTCCATGGGAAATACTTTAAGAAATTCATTTACTATTGGTAACTCCATTAACCTAGGCAACTTTACATTCACTTTTATAGCACATATCAAGCATATAGTCCAATGTCCAAGAACTCTTTCTTTTATTTGCCTAATGCTCAAAGGAACTTCTGTGTTCATTCTCAGCTATCCTCAATATGCCATCAAATCTATCCTAGGCTTTGTAAATAGCAGTTCTTTCTTTTTATAATCTATACTTGCAAAGTGCCTAAATAACCAATCTATCCCCAATATGACTTCATATCCCTTCATAGATAAAACAATTAAATTTATAGGCATATTCCTCCCTTTAATTTCTACTGGGCACTCCTTTATTATCTCCTTAGTAGTGGCTTTCTCTCATGTAGGTGTGTTAATCCTTAGAGTCATTAGGGAGGGTTTGTTTTTCAACTTTCTTTGTTGGACTACGGCTAAACTTATAAAAAAATGCGTAGCTTCTTTATCGAAAAAGATAAACGTTAGTTGGGTCATGATTAGAATAAATTCTAAGAATTTATATGTTATTGGTGTCAAGTTCTAATTTTGGTCCTCTTAAATCTTTTAGGTGAAAGCTTTTATAATTTCAAGTTTTCTTATTGATCTTATGTAATAAAGTCTTAAGTAAAATAACTATATAGAGACAAGTTCAAATCCATGTACCTATTACTACATTTCCTTCATCCTCATATCTTGTAGCTGCTAGGGCAATATCTTGATAGTGTCTGGCTTCTTCTTCGGCCCAATGCACGGCATCGGTATCCTCAATAGCAAATACCCTAGCATTTATAGCTTGTTGGCTAGCCCCATGACTCCCATGTCCAAATGGATGGCTAGCAGGCCTCCCAATTGTAGTCTAATGCGCTGTGATCTTTGCTCTAATTCCTAGTTGCTTATAGGGGCAAGCATTCACGTAATGCCCCTTTTGACCATAAGCAAAACAGGTGGTAACTTTCCTCTTCAGACAATCTTGAACCTTATGATTATTAGCTCGGCATTGGTAGCACTTACCCTTTAATTGTGGGCACACCTAATGGTAGTGTCACCCTTTGCATTTCTAGCAAATTAGATTCACAAGCTTTGCTTGTGATGTAATGGTCGAAGGTTTATTGGTTGATGGCCTCACACTTCACATTGACCTCTTTCCTTTTTCACTCATACTTGGGTTAAATAGTGGTCTTTTATTGATAATCTCTACTCGGTACTCAATCGAGTTTTAGCCTTTACCTCTTCACTTCTCCTTTTTGCCTGCTCTAAAGCTTGAGCCTTGCTCACTACCTCCGCATATGTTTGTACTTCAAATTCTATTATTCTTTCTTAGGTATTCACATCTAACCCATTCATGAATAACTGCTTCTTCAATACATCCAAATCTTTGTATGCATCTGGAGTGAATTGTAATAATCTATTAAACTCATTCTTGTATTGATACATGGTCTTGTTCTCCTTCTGTAATTGAAATAACTGCCCACTCAACTTCGTCTTTACACTTTTTAGAAAGTATTATCTAAAGAATTCATCACGAAAAGGCCTCCCATGAAATGGGCTAGGGTAATGCCCTCTATTTTGCATTGCTCTCATTTTTAGCATATATGCTGCATAAGCCACTTTCTGGTGGCTTACTACTTTGTAAGCTACAAAAGATCTTTCTATGTAGGCTATCCAATCCTTTACATCCTCAAGCTTTTCCAATGTCCCATCAAAATATCTGTTGGATCACACAAAATTAGGGAATATATCCCTTTGCATTCTTTGACTAGTTGCCCCCTAATTATACTTGTTTTGTCCCCCTACATGCACTAGTGGGACAACCAAATTTAAGGGAGGTGGGGTGGCACTTGGGGTTGTGGTGGAGCTAGTACAGGTGGTGCTTTCTGTAATTAAGGTAGAGGTGGAGGTGGAGGTGGTTGTAATGGAGGTTGTCCTCTTGGCATTAAATACTGCATCATTAATGTTTACTATTTTGCCATTTGTTGCATTGCCTCTTCCAACCTCGAAATACTATCCTCTCTCTCCATATCTTCATTAGGGGGATTCATTCCCCTTTGGTTTTGTTTAGGCGCTCTTTTAGGCATCCTAGGTTGTATTTCTAGAGTCTCATATCAGGTCGGGAAAGGGGTCTTAGCTCGGGGAGGTAGGTCTTGTGTGTCTCTATATTGAGCTGGCATTATTATCTTTCTTCCCTTACTCATGCTTCTACTATACACCAATTGTACAATACACAAAATATGTTAGAACAGTTTCAATGATGGGTATCATTCTTGACATCAATATCAATAAAAGTTATATAACACATTTGTATAATTGCACAAACGATTGTAAATATATAAAGTTACAACACTTAATACATTTTATAGTGTTTATACTTCAAGGTCCTTTGTCACACCTCACTTTAAGGGCTCCTCGTGACAACCCGCTATGATTGCTTAACCCCTCGTTAAGCAACCGTGAAGCATCTTATCTTCAACATTGACTTATTAATTAGGGTAATAATATTCCCTACTCACAAGATAATTAATTACATAAAATATCATTGGGCCTTAGATAGGTCTCATTTCACCACTACAGGTACACCCAAGACCATAGCAGGTCACTCAATTACAATTTCATCAATTACAAAAATCTATCCTAAAGAGGTTTACATTCAATTTAAGCCTCACCACCTTTCCTGAACCGTGCCCACCATTGATGCGATGAGTACTCATCTTGGTTCATCGGTTCATCATGAAGTTTAGGTAGTCTTGACTTGCAAGGCAAAATCTATAGGAGGGTAGGACAAAGCTTAGTGAGATAGGGTGCAATTTCTCAGTGTTGCAACAAACATAAACAAAATTCAAACAAGTGCTATGCATGAACAAACACATGAATGCAACATCTCACGTGGTCTTCTGGTAACCAATGTGAAGTCTAGGGTTTACGCCCCCCCCCCCCCCCCCTTAACCCTAGGTTGGGGATTTCAAAGCCACCATCAGTGCCTGAGTCTTACTTACATTTTTATTATTCTTATCACTTATTATTGTTGTGTCTTAGTTATAATGTTTTAGGCTCAGGTGCCTCAATACACCGAGCATTACACCATCAAGAGACAGGCCGAACTCAAAATCGTCAAGGCGTGACAATCTACTAATCACTTAGTTCGCACTTGGTAGAACAACGATCCTGTGATCACTTCTAACGCATCCTATAGCAGTGATGGCCTTCAATCTCATGCAATGTCTCGTGCGATGCATGCTAGGTTATTAATTAAACCTCATAATTAGTTAAAATTTTGAGGGTGATCATACAGAATCAAGTATAAGTGCAATCGTCAATCATGCGAACAACTAATCATAACACATGAAACCATTTTAGGAGCAAGGCATAACTTAATACAAACAAGAGAACAATACACATGCAGACGGCGTGATGGATTATTAAGTTAAGGAGTACTAATACAATCTCCATCATTGCACTCCTCTTTCCTCACTCGCCCTCTATACTTTACGCTCATGACTATAACTCCATGTCTTATCTTTGAGTATGCCTACATAGATACCATTAGCGCATAGATGTTGAATTTGATTCCCATGCCTCCTTTGGCCATATACATCTCATGTGGATCTATGCATGTTGTATTTGTGGTCTTGTAATACCACTCCTCTTACCTCATAACTATATACCCATAACATACTTCACATGCATCATCTTATCTTTCCATCTCACTTGAGCACCACATACGTACATACATGTGCAAGGACTTAGATCATTGAAGCTTAAAATTCCTTCCCTACAATTAGTGATGCGTGTTATGGCTTGACTACATTTTTCACATCAATTATAACTACCCGCAACAACATACATGACATAGTGATTTCCTTTCCTACTACTTGCAAGTTTACACCTATTCACAATAAGGGAATAAACTCCAATTTACATATCCCCACATGTTGTCTCATAGTCTTATTCATGGATTTTCTCCCTTCTTCTCATTCCTCAACACACAACTCACAAGAACTAACACCCATACGATCTCCACTCCCAACTCCATTCCATATAGAGTCTACGTCCTCAAGTGAGCCATCCAACTCCACTTCCATCTTTTACTTACGGATATGAATATGTATAGTTGCCGACTTTCACTAGCAATGGTGAAAAACAAACAATAATCCATTTTGTATTCTCATGTACTCTCTCACATTTACTCGCAGCTCATGGAAGGGGTGTTTCCTCTAAATTTGGCCAACAATCTCACAAGAATACATGCATATATATTCAATCCTACACACTATCTGCAGCAGGGGAGAGAACTATACCAACGACAAGCATCGATAAAGGACTAGGGAGGTTGAACCATACTCCGTTTCAGCCAAGGTACCTATATATCTACATACATATACGATCACCTACAGCAGCCCTTCACACTAAACACGTCAAGAACCAGTAGGAAACAAGAACACACCAAGGGCACAGTAGCAACGTCCACATCCCAGCTGCGGTGAATATGTATATACACATATATATAAACCACATATAGCAGCACATCATGCCTTGGTCAGACCATACATACATACACACACACACATACACATATATATGAGTTAAGTTGGCACATTCCCCATCTCGTACTGTATCGTGGAGGGGAAATAGAAATATAACTTTTGTTAAGTCAAACATCCTCCTACATAGCCACGGTCCAGCAGCACGCCATACATATGTATACATATATAAATATTTACACGAAAACGTTTTACAACGAAACACCACAACACAGCACACACACGTATAATACAACACATCATGAAGTTCTACTTACCTCGGTCTTATTTTGTTGGGATTTACTCGAAATAATCTTCAGGTATCTCCAAATCAAAACCCTCTTCACTTCGAAAATTGGGGAAAAGTACATCAATACTCTAAATACATAGTCTAGATTACTTTACCTAGTGTTTCCTTAACTATTACAACTAATTTTAAGTAAAGTACTAATTTTTATACCTATTTATTCTTTGTATATAATTTTTAGAAACAAACTCCTTTTCGCTCTCACCTCAAGGAACACGTGGATGGTTTTGGATCGTCAATCGGAAGTCTTACGTGTGAGTTATGATTTTTTTTGTTTGGTTCCCTTTTTTGTTTTCCTTTCCGTTCTCTTTGTCCTACGTGGTCCCTATCTTCACTGTTTACTCTCTCTTTCTCTCTTTTTCTTTTCTTTGGCTTTTTTCTAATTGCGTGGCCATAGGTACTTCACAGTCTCCTCCTTATATTATTATTATTATTATTATTATTATTATTATTATTTAACACGTTATTAGATTAAGGTTTTAAGGGAATTTTAGGGTATCTTTACTCGCGCAACGGTCTCGATAAAATTTAAGACTTTAATATTTTATTACGAATTTTTATGCTTAAGCTAATTTAATTATTCCGAGCGCGAATATTCACTCGAAATTCCTATTTAAACAATCCTAAATCTATGATTTTAATCTATTCCATCGTTTACCTAAAATTTTCTTATAGTTTGCCTCTAATACGCTTATTTCTTTTATTATAACTTTATTCAAAGAGTGTTTTAAGGCTTTTAATATAATCTTTTAATTATTCCGCTATCATACACAATTAAATTTCGCAGGTTTTACATTCTCCCCTCCTTTAAAAGTTTTATCCTCAAAACTTTAGGGCGTACCTAGTTCTCTGAAGAGTTGGGGATATCTCTCCTTCATCTCATCTTCCTTCTCCCAAGTAGCCTCTCGTTCCAAGTGTCGACTCCATTGGACCTTAACGAACCTGATGGTCTTGTTGCATAACTTTTGAGATTGAGTATCGAGAATTCGAATAAGGTGTTCTCAATATGTCAGGTGGGTTGAATTGCCAGAATGTCCATCTCAATAACTCGATTAGGGTTTGGAATGTTTTTCTGGAGTAACGACATATGGAAGACATCGTGAACCCCTGATAGTTGAGGTGGTAAAGCTAAATGATAGGTCACTTCTTTAACTCATTCCAATACTTCATATGGCCTTACATATCTGGGACTTAGCTTCCCTTTCGTTCTAAACCGTCTGGTTCCCTTAACTGGGGTGACCTTTAAATAGACATGTTCTCCTAGCTTGAATTCCACCCCCCTTCTCTTCAGATCGACCCAACTCTTTTGGCGATCTTGGGTTTCCTTCATTTGTTGCTTAATAATGGCAACCTTGTCTATTGTCTCTTGTAGCAAATCTGGCCCAAGTGCCTTGCATTCTATCTCATCCTAATACAACGAAAATCTACACTTTCGTCTATATAGAGCTTCATAAGGGGCCATCTTGATCGATAAATGATAGTTGTTATTGTAGGCAAACTCGACCAATGGCAAATGTCGCTCCCAACTATCCTTAAAGTCCAATACATAAGCTCATAGAACATATCTTCCAAGGTTTGGATGGTCTACTCGGATTGTCCATTTGTTTGAGGGTGATATGCTGTACTAAATTGCAGTTTAGTTCCTAGAGCTTGTTGTAGACTTCTCCAAAACTTTGATACAAACCGGGGATCTCGATCAGATACTATACTTTGTGGTACTCCATAGAGTCTCACAATTTCCTGTAGGTAGATCCCGACTAACTTTTCTAATGAATAAGTCATATTAACAGGTAATAAATGGGCGGATTTGGTTAATCGGTCTACGACTACCCATATTGCTTCGTGTCTTGCCCTGGTCCTCGGTAATGTCGTAACAAAGTCCATTGTGATTTGTTCCCATTTCCATTCGGGAATTGGCAATTGTTGTAGCAATCCCCTAGGTCTTTAATGTTTGGCATTAACTTCTTGGCAGACGGAACATTGAGAAACAAACCGTGCTACATCCTTCTTCATCCCTTTCCACCAATAGCCTTTCTTAAGTTCCCGGTATATCTTATTCCCCCCTAGGTGCAGGGTGTAACCAAAATTATGGGCTTTGTCGAGGATGTCATTTCTTAACTGTTGATCCGACGGTATGCACCATCTACCTCTTAATCTTAAGACTCCCTCTGGGTCCACTTCGAAATCAGTGCTAACCCCCTGTTCCACCTTTCCTCGAAGTTCTGTGATCTTTGGGTCGACCAGCTGTAATTCCTTTAATCTATCTAAAAGCGTAGGTCATACCTCCAAAGCTGATATTTGAGCCTCTCCTTCCTCATGTCACTTGAACTCAATCCTAAGCTTCTCAAACTCTCGTATCAACTGTTGTTGTTTCGTTAACAATGTTGCCACCTAGCCATGGTTCCTTTGACTCAATGCGTCGGCCACTACATTGGCTTTTCCCGGGTGGTAGCTGATACTAAGGTCATAGTCCTTAATGAGTTCAAGCCATCTCCTTTGTCACATGTTGAGTTCTCTCTGAGCAAATAGATACTTTAGGCTCTTATGTTCGGTGTACACTTCACACTTTTGCCTATATAAGTAATGTCTCCACATTTTCAAGGCAAACACGATCGTAGCCAACTCTAGATCGTGGGTGGGGTGATTTCTCTCATGTATTTTCAGTTGCCTGGAAGCATAAGCCACAACTTTCTTATTCTGCATTAGCACGCAACCTAATCCATTTTGGGAAGCATCACTATATATGCTAAAAGGCTCTTTCGTGTTAGGTAATGTCAAGATTGGGGCTGTAACTAATATTTGCTTCAACTCTCGGCAGCTTCTCTCACATTTCTCATCCTACTCAAACTTCACCTCCTTCTGGGTTAATCTAATCAAAGGTTTTGATATCTGTGAAATTTTTTTCACAAATCATCTGTAATACCTGGTTAACCCAAGAAAACTTCTAACTTCTGTCACTATAGTGGGTGGCTTCTAATCAACTATAGCCTCGATCTTTGCTGAGTCTACCATTATTCCTTCATTGGATATAATATGTCCCAAGAATGCCACTTGATGCATCCAGAATTCACACTTAGATAGTTTCGCATACAATTAGTGCTCTTTTAGTAATCCCAAAGTGATTTGCAAGTGTTCCTCATGTTCTAACGGCATCTTAGAATAAATTAGAATGTCGTCGATGAAAACTATGGCGAACTTGTCCAAAACCGGCTTAAAGATCCTGTTCATGAGGTCCATGAATGCAGTTGGAGCATTCGTCAATCCAAAGGACATAACCAGGAATTCATACATGACCATATCTTGTTTGGAAGGTAGTTTTGGGTACATCCTCCAAATTGATCCACAATTGATGGAATCCGGATCGCAGGTCAATTCTTCAGTTGATCAAAGAGATTGTCAATCCTTGGTAGCGGATATCTATTCTTGATTGTCACTTTGTTCAATTCCCGATAGTCCACGCATAACCGCATAGATCCATCTTTCTTCGTGATAAATAATACTGGGGTTCCCCAGGGTGATACACTTGGACGAATGAACCCCCTCTCAATCAATCCATGTAACTGCCTTTTCAATTCTTATAATTCGATCGGAGCCATTCGATAAGGTGCCTTTGAGATTGGTTCGGTACCTGGCTTTGTCTCAATAGAAAAATCTAATTCCTTCGAAGGTGGTAGCCTTGGTAGTTCTTCAGGAAATACGTAAAGGTATTCATTAACGATTGGTATTTCCTTTAACTTCGGTGATGCCTTCTCCACCTTCACCGCACTTATTAAGTACATGTTTCAGCCTGAAAGACTTTTCGTTTCCTCCTCAATTTGGCTAACTGAAACTTTACAAGTCTCTTTTACTTGCCCTTGATACACTATCGTTTCGATCCCTAGCCTGCTAAACTACACCTCCCTGTTCTTGTAATCTACATTGGCGAAGTTTCTGGATAGCCAATCCATTCCTAAGATCACTTTGTAGCCTCTCATGGCCAAAACAATTAAATCTGCAAGCATATTTCTTCCCTAGATCTCAATCGGGCAATCCTTCACCATATCTTTAGCGATAGCCCTTTCTCTAGTAGGGGTATTGATCCTTAAGATTCTTGGAGAAGGTTGAACGTCCAATCTCCATTATTGAGTCACGACTAGGCTTATGAAAGAATGTGTAGCTCCTATATCGAATAGGACTAGGGTTGGTTGGGTAGCGACTAAGATAGATCCTATCAATTAGGTAATATTTGATTACTATACTTTATCTATTTAAATCCTCTTAATAGTAGGCCTCCATATCTCCTAATTTTTGCAATTATCTCTTATTTATACTGTACATCTACAAAACATCATCAATAGGTAAATTTCAGTTTCGACATACTTGTCACCACATCTCCTCCCTCAGAATACTCCATGGCAGCCAAATCAATGTCTTAGTATTGTTCTGGCTCTTGTCCTTCCCATTCTTCGGTTGCCATACCCTCTATGGCAAAAACTTGAGCATTAGGGGCTTGAAGATTCGTTCCTTGTACTCCTGGTCCTGGTAGTCTATGGATTGGTTTTCTAATGGTTATTCTAGGTCTAGTGACCTTAGGTCCAAGTCCTTGATACTTCTTAAGGCATGTGCTGACTATGTGCACTATTTGTCCACACACATAACAGATCGCAGAGCTCTTCTGTGGACATTCATTGGCTTTGTGCTCATTTGCCCCACATCTAAAGCATTTCCCTTTCAGGAAAGGCCAGCCTCTAGGATAATGCGTCTTTCTACACCTCCAACAAACCACTGTTATTGGCTTTTCCTGAGGGACAATAGACAACGGCTTTGTACCTGTAGGCCTTACATTCAACATTAGCCTTTTTCCCCTATCACTTGGGGTGGGTTAGGATAGAGGTCTTTTCGCAGGAATGTGAGGTCCAACACTTGATCTCACTCGGGCCCTCTACTCCTCCACTTTCAATTTAGTCTGCTCTAGGGCTCGAGCCTTATTCACTACCTTCGCATACGTTTTTAGTTCAAACTCCATGATTCGTCCTTGAACTTTAGCATCTAATCCATTTAGGAATAGCTGTCGTTTCAACTCATCTGAATCCTTATAAACATCTGGAGCGAACTGTAATAACCTGAGAAACTCATGCTCATACTGGTCAATACTCCTCCAGCCTTTCTTTAATTGAAATAGTTGCTTGCTTAGTCAGGTTTTAACGCTCTTTGGGAAGTATTCCTTAAAAAACTCATCTTGAAAAGTTTCCTAAGAGATTGGTTGTGCTAATTCTCTTTGGCTTACGTCCCACTATATTCTAGCTCTGGCTTTCAACATATAAGAGGCATAGGCTAACTTCTGAGGATCTTTTATCTCATACACAATGAATGACCTTTCCAAATAGGCTATCTATTCCTCAGCTTCTTCTAGCCTCCCATACGCCCCATCAAAGAATCTATTGGAACGTATGAAGTCAGGGAATGTATTCCTCTGAATCTGACCGCTTCTTCTTCGGTCATTTCTAAGTTCACTTTTCGTTGGCGGTACGTGGGTCGTTAGAGCTACTGGCACCGGTACTGACTCTCGTTGGGGTTGTTGAGGTGCTACTAGTGGTGTTGGACGCACTTGAGATGGTGGAGAGACTGGCTGTGACGATGGTTGGCTTCTTAGCATCAACTGTTGAATCAACAAGGCTTGTTGTTGTGCCAATTGTTGTACGGTCGCTTCAAGCCTCGCCATACGCTCTTCTCCACTCCCTCCTTCTTCAATGGGAGCCTCTGCAGCTCTTGGTCGCCCTTATCTAGTCACTCAGCTTGGCATTGCGGGTTGAATCCCCGGATTCTCTTGCGGGGCCACAGGTGGTGTTTCTGTTTCCGGGATTCCTTTGTCCTCCTGCCACCTTGGTGCCACGACGACCTTCCGCCTTCTACTAGTAGCTCCTTTGAAATTCCCCATTACAACGTGTCAAATGTTAAGTCATTCCAAGGACACATATATCATGAGTGACACAATATCAACAAGAGTCCATAACATATCTCAAATTTTCGCACCCAAGATTGTAGGCATACTAAAATCTTGATATTTCATACATACTTTTCACAAGTTACACAATTTAACACAAAGGGATATATATACACATTATTCTACAAAATTTTTCCTCATAGGCCTTACAAAAGAGCATATACATTACTAATCTCCAACATATGTTTTCTAAAAGACATCATTTACAATTACTTCTTCATCCTAAGTGACACTTCAATATTACTCACTCATATACTCATCGCTTTCTAACTCCTTTTCTTCTTCCTCTTCCTCTTCTTCCGTGAGAGAATCCGAAAGCATAACATCATCTTCTAGGGCACCATCCATATCCGAGTTTTCTTTGGGAGATGTGTTTTAGTATATTGTGTTATGTAATTTCTTTTCATTATTTTCTTTATGTTAATTTTTCCATATTTAGTATAGGTATAAATACTTGTTATTTTAGGGTTTTGGACAACACTTTGAGATAGAAATTTCACTACATTGTCGTGAGGGAGATTGTTCCTTTTCACGCAACTCTTATCAATTATAACCTAGAGAATTGTGGCGAGTTTGGCTTAAGGATTTTTGTGAGTAATATCAATCATTCTTAAGTCCTTTCCAATTATCACTAGTGTAATATCCAGTACATAATTGGATTTTATTTTGTTCATCTTTTCATTTCACGCAAATTAGGGTTTTTTCTAGCTAGGGTTCATGTAATTGGTTAGAAGTTGGAATCAATTGTTCTTCCTTCTTTGATTTGTATTGAATTACCATTGGAGCGCATCACAACCCACCATGGTTACTTAACCCTCATTAGACAACCACGAATCGTTTAAACTATCATCTCAAAATATCCTATAAAAATTGAACAATAAAAGGAAAATGCCTCATATAGGCTTTCATTTTATATTTACCTGCTTGAAATCTAGATATTCAAAATTACAAAAACACATTCAAGGTTTTCCATCATTTGTTATCATACATATTGTCTAGAATAGACCTCATTAAAGTCATGTTACACAGTGTCCCAAAATTTCACTAAAGTCAACTAAAATAATCATTACATAATATATTACATTCCTCCAAAATAATCTAAAGGGAATTCTACTCTATCTCTTAATCCTTGCTCCCAATTCTAGTTCTTTCCCATTGAGAAATTACTTACATGGATGATGAGCTTACTCGGAAGATTCACATAATCCCAACTTGCACCATAAAGTTTAAAGGAGAGTGAGTTGTTATTGCTTAGTGAGATGAGAGTACAATCTCCTAATACTACACACGCACAAGCAAGTCAAATAAGTTTTTCAAACATATGTTATGTATAGACAATCAAATGCAATGCAACATCGCACGTGATCTTCTAATAACCAGCATAAAGTCTAGAGTTTGACACTTTCCTTGACCTTGGATTGAGGATTCTCATAGTCATTAGTACCTGGGTATCTTAATTTGCTTATATTTCATTTTATTACTTTATTGGTTTTCTTAAAGTTTTTAGATTCTTAAGCTCTAAGTGTTCGATTTGCACACCAAACACACACTTTCAAAGGTAGTGAAGACTCTCCAACTTAATTCTATCAAAGTGCGACAACCCCGTAACTCACGTAATTTGCCAATGGCAGAACAATAACCCTAACATGATTACTTCTTGTAAGTCCTAAGTAGTGATGGCTTTCTCTTTAGATGTAATGTATCGTGTAATGTATGTCAAGTTTTATTTAAGTCCTATTTTTAGTTAATTAATTTAGGGTGATTAAACATTGGATATTCACAAGTAAAATCACAAGGCATACTATTTAGCATGTTTTTAGATATCCAATGAAATCTAAAATAAACATCACAAAAGTCAAATTATTCACTAAAGAATAATGATCATGATGGGAATCAAATCCTTCAAGTCATGGGACCACTCACTCGTGCTAGAACCAAAGGATTATAGAACCTTACATTGAGGGTTCTACTTGATCAGATGGAACCCAAGGAAAATCATATAGTCTCTTCATACATTTTACATGATTGTTTTATTTTCAATCAAATATACTTGTCATTGCTTCAGGACAACAATTGATGATTTAAGATCGGTGATATCCTATTTAGGTTAGCCATTAAGGCCAGCGGTGTAGCCAAAGAAAGCCGATGGCTTACTCCATCTAAGGCCAATGACTTGCTCCTTCAAGGCCAGTGGCTTACTTCTTTAAAGCCGACGACTTTCATTTAAACCGATTTATATCGACTTTTGTTACAAAGCTTTGTATCTTATATGCATTTTGGGGCATTGAAATTAAACATATCATGGACCATTGAAATAGACTCTTTGAGTTTTCCTCTCAACTCTTATTGATCCTTAGATTGTGGTGAGTAACAGTGTCGGAATTGTTGTGTATTGTATCAACCTTTCCATGCTAAGACTAATCCTTTGCTAGTGTGTAACATTTGGTAAAGGTTTAGACATTGCTTATTCTTGTGTTTGAATTGTTTAGATTGATTTTTATGATTATCGAAATTGGATTTGTGAGTGTTGGATCCTAAATTTGGAATTAGGCATATCAGATCACAACGTACAAAAATCCGATATGATCATATGTAAATGGATACAAATTTAACTATATACACTCTACATTTAAGTAGTCTTATATCAGCATTAGTGCCTTGATGTAACTCTTATTATGATTTATATCATCATTACTATGGTTATTGTTATATAGATGTATTAAGGAATTTATTTATTTATTTAATATATCTATTAAGAAACTTATCTATTTATTTAATTATTCATTCATTGATATCATTATATATATTATTTTATTCCATTTATTTATTTACTTATTCATTGTTTTGCACATGTGCCATATATCCAATTACATGCACCCACTAGTAGGAAAACATACACATGCCTCACAAACACACTTGCACACACACACATTAGTACATGCTGCACTTCCTAACATGCATGCACACCTTACAAACCTACTCCACATGGACACGTGCACACACTCTTCAACGTCACATGCTTGTTCAACATAAACACCTGCATATCATAGAGGCACAACACACACCTGCCAAATGAACGCATGCACACACACAACTGCGGGAACATACAAATACACAAAGACACACTCACACACTTGCAGAACACACACACGCACACACTTGTAGAACACACACATGCACCTGTAGAGCACACACATAGAGAGACGCATACACACATGCCTGGACACAAAAATACACACACCCTCAGATGCACACAGCATACACAAAAACACACACACATAGAGAGAGAAACACACTCACACTTGATCATAGGCGTCTATAATCATTGCATGCACTCTAAAACGTATCAGCACCTTCTTGTATAGACAAAACACACACCCTATACACAACAAACCACACACTAGGTTCTACGCATTAACACTACTACACAATATAAACACACATAGACATAATAGCAGCAACTACTCTACAATTATCTCCATCATCTTCCTTCTCTTCCAACCCTAAATTAACAATATTTCTTAGTCCATAGTAGAAGCATCCGTAATATATAAAACATACGACTAGTTTACACGCAATAGAGTATAATCATTGTAATAAATCATTGAGTTCCCACTCACCTTGGCCTCATTTTTCTCTTAAGCTGTAAAATAATCTTCGAGTTGTTGAGTTAAGCTGATTTCCTTACAAAATATTCAAGAAAAAGTGTTATTACACACTACTTGTACTAGGATTACCTTACCTCCTATATTTCTAGTTTTTCCCACTATTTCCTAAGCTTAAAAACCCTGGTATTACACTTCTAAAGTTGTACCCGAATTTTGGGGTTGAAAATTTACCTTACAAGCGCGGTCTAAATTTGTAGAGTTCACTTTAAAAGTCGCGTTGGTGGTCTCAGATTGTAATTTGGTGCTTGTACATGGAAGTTACAGATTTTTTTGTTTTTTGAAAATTTAAAATAGTTGACTTTTGTATAGGGAAAGGGAAAGAGGAAGGAAGAAAAGAAAGAAAAAGAAAAAGAAAAGGGAAGTAAAGGTCGAATGAGGAAAGAGAAAAGGTGATGGAACTTATACGGTAAAGGAAATTTCAAATTTCCCAAGTTCATTTAACATACATGCAATAATCTTAGTTAAAAATGTTAACTAAAATATTTTTACATGAAACTTTATGAATAAACTAAATAAATTATCCTGAATCTAAATATTTATTCGAAATTTTCATTTAACTACCATAAGCCTATAGTTTAAATTTATTTTATCTTTTATTCCATAATTTACTGAATTAATATATTAAATAACTATTTCCCTTAATTTAAAATGGTATGGGTTAAAAATAAGGCTTTTAAAATAATTATTAAGTTAATTTGGTATTAAATTTTAGTTAAATTGTGGGGTTTCACACTATTAATCTAGTTAGTTTTGAAACTTATAATATTTGAATAATTTTCAGAATAATGATCATAACAATATAAAGAACATAAAAGTCAGATAAGAAATGGAAAAGATATAGTAATTACAAGTTGAATATTTATGATAAAGTTTGTATTGAGGACTTAAAGTAACTTAGGGAAGTCTTTTATATATTGTAGGTGTAAACACCCCATTTTTACCCCTAATGATCAATAATAATCAATTTTCAATTTTTTTTTCATTTTTTACAATTTTTCTTCTAATTTAGCAAAAATAGGAAAAATATTCAAAAAAATAAAATAAATAGGAAAAATATATCAATTTTGGAAAATAATTGTAGAAATAATAATAAAAGGAGTTAAATAATTTTTACAAATTTTTAGAATTTCAAAATAATATAAAAAATAAAAATTGCATAAATAAAAAAAAAATAAGAAGTGGGCTAGCCCAGTTGGTCTGGACCATGGCCTCACTGCGCGTGGGGGACGGCTTATCACAGGTTTGAAACTTGGAGGAGGCATTTCCGCATTTTGCCCGATTTTTATTTTTGCTTGGGATACGTGTCAGCTTCTGATTGGCCGACACGAACGCACGCGTCGGGCATGTGACCTTCTTCTTCCTTCTTCCTAGATCGTCGCCGACGGGGAAAAATAGAATTTCGGCTGTTTTGATTCGATTTTTTGCACAAATCCAACAGATCTTTAACTGAAATAGGATAAAGATCATCCAATTAGAATCAAATCGCAACAAATTGAAGGATTTACACAAATCAGAGATGGGTTTTTCAACCGAAATCCGATTTGCCTCAATCAAAGGAAATCCGAGCTTATCCAGCTCGATTTCTTGCGTCTATAAATAGGAATTGAGGGGAGGAAGCCGGAGCATGGATCAAAAGTGAGAAAAAGAGAGAAAATAGGAGAAATCGAAGCCTTAACTGGAGTTCCTCAAGCCGTGACCGCCGACCAAGCTTTGAACCACTACTAAGAGGCATTTATGGAGAAATCCATCACCACCATTGGATTCCACACCCTTAAAAAGCTAGGAAACGACCTCTCAACCTCCTCAAAAGGCCCTCGGAACGCCACCACCGAGAAGCTCCAACCGCTGTGATCGACCGACCTGACTTGAATCGTGTCGACCCGACCTGCGCACCGACCTAGATCTAGATAAGTTGGATTTTTTAATTTTTTATTGTTTTATTTATTTATTTATTTATTGAATTTTGTTATTTATAATTAAAAAGAATAATATTAGGAAAATGTTAGAATTTAGATTAGTTTTTTTTAGGGTTTAGTTTAGGATAAATAATAGGAAATTATAAAAAATTACAAAATAATAATAAAATAAAATAAATAAAAATAATAATAAAATTATAAAATCATAAAAAATAAGAATATTAGGAAAAATGGTAGAATTTAGATTTTTTAGTTTAGGATAGATAAAATAATAAAAATTAAAGAAAAATTATTAATTAATAAAAATAAAAAATAAAAAAAATTAATTCATGAAAAAATAAAATAATAATAATAATAATAATAATAATAATAATAATAATAATAGAGGTAGGTTAAAAAATAGGGAAATAAAATTTTATCACTTAGAAAAATGCTTTTCTTAAATAAATCCAAAATTGGTTTTTTCCTTAAATTGCTATTTTTCAAAAACATAAAATAATCAAGCTTAAGCTTAATTTTTCCAAAAAAACACTAAAATGATAAAAACGTAAACTAGAAGTAATTTCATAATTAAAGTTAACAAACACACTAAAGTTTTTCATGAAAAGCGAACTACGGCTTGTTTAATCCTGAATAGCAGGTATGTAGGCACTCATTCGGGGCAACTCTAAAAAGAATAAAAAATCATTTTCCATAGTTAGAATAAGTTGCTTTTAACCAACATTCAAAAACACAATAAAAAGATAACAAAAATAAAAACAAAATAAAAGACATTAGGATAAGGGTTAGATTTCAAGAGAATAGGGTGGTAACTTTAAGGTTTTAATAGGTTAGCCTCTGAGTCCAGCAACTCTGGTTTTCTCTTTCCTTTTTTCACAAAAATGAAAAGAGGAAATTTCGTTGATTAGTTGTCTAAATTAGGATTAATCTTCTCAATTAGTCCTAATTCAATCTTTCCCAACCATAGTTGGGTGGTGACTCTAAAATAGAATAAAATTCCTAGTTCAAGTCGAGGATCTATATTAGATGAGCATAGGGTCTAGTATAAATCGAATTAGGAATGAAAAATAAAAAATTAGACTCGACAGGATGGCGACTCCACTGGGGATATCTTCTCTAGTAAGCTAGCCACCTGAATCTCCTCAAATCACTTTTTCCAAGAAATGTCTTTTGATTGTTATACTGTTGCTGACCTTTCAGGGATGTGACTAGATTTAGGTTTCAGTTGTTTACTTTTACTGTTGAGTCTGCATGCATGTAATCGTGTGAATAGATACGGTCAAACCCGGGCCGTCTTAGGATCCTAAGACGGGGGGCCATTGTGTAGGTTTTGGGCGAAGTGATATGATCACCGTCCGGGACTGAATAGGCTACCCCACCCAATGCTTCGATATAGTCTGAGATCCATTTCTTCGATAATGCGGGAGGCCATAGAGCTTGGGGACCTGTTAGAACCCACCTATCTGCATACATGAAGTCATGGGCTGGCAATTGATTAGTGATGTAATACTTTTGTTTTGTTCATGGAGTTCAGATACATTTCCCTATAATAACATCATGAGTACGTTGTAAAGAGTTTTTTGTAATTAAAGATTTCTATTGTAATAGATGGCTAGTTCTACAGTCGACCGCCTCCTCCGCAAAGAGATCCGAGTTTGCAAACCTCTCGACCCGAAGTTAGTACTGGACCATTGGTTTACCCTATACAACCCTGAAGAGCAAGCCTTTATCCAGCAGAAGATAGGGCCCATCCTTTCACTGATGAAGATGGAAATGAACTTACCTTTGATACGGGCCATCCTCCATCTATGGGAAGTAGAGCCCGCAGCTTTCTTCATTGGGCCATATGAGATCACTCCCACTCTAGAAGAGTACACCCAACTTCTGTAGGCCCCATCATTAACCGGCGAAGTATATGTGCCAAATCTTGAGGTTGGGCCAACCGGTATCTTCAACAGGCTTTTGGGTATTCACAAGACAGTAATCAACAAGACCTTAGCAAACTCCAACGGATATTGTATACGAATGGACGAGTTAGAAGCCTGGTTCATAGCCCGGGAAGATGACGGGGATAGGAAAAACATATTATGTAGGACCTCCAAGAGCTACAAATAGAGGAGGGTAAGTGCTTTCATCCTGACAGCCTTCACCACCATAATCTTCTCCACCGGAACCTTTTATGTCCACTACAGAGTTGCAGAGCTGGTGGCCCAATTCTTAGAAGGGAAATCTTACATCCCGCCTTTACTGGCTGAACAGATCTAGAACTTGAACTTTGTCAAGAAGAAGGGCCACGAAATCCTCCGCTCAAACATCAACCTCATTCTGATCTGGTTTGTGAGCCACCTCAAATGTTTTGGGTTGAACCTGGTCCGGAAAACTTTAGCCCAACAAGTGGACCTTGTGGACTCATGCATAGAAAAGATAAAGTTTCTCGATGACCTTACTAGCCACAATTAGGTGGAAGTGCTTAAGAGCTTTAATGCCGACGACGTCCTATGGACGGCTAGATAGAGTTATTGCAACAAAGTCATCCTAACTTGCAGAAACCTTTAGGCCGTACCTTTAATCGGTATCAACGGATGTATAGGTTATCATCCAAACTCGGTAGTCCGCTAGTTCGATACCATTCAAGACATAGTTTATCGACCATTACTAGAAGCAATCACGTTTGAATATCAAGACCCAAATTTGCTGGTAGCTGAGAAGTTTGCCAAGCTGGCAGAGGTCAAAGCCCTATGGGAAGCCCGAATCGAGAGCCCTAATGTAGACCTCGGAGAACTGGATGGCGAAGTAGGCAAGCACCGAGCCACCAAGGATTTCGTGATCTATTAGCTATATCAAACAGGGGAAAGGGCATACCGAGTCCCGGATATCACCCAACCTGAGCCAGACAAAGTAGATCCAGAGCTGAGAACCTATTTGGAACAAGTCAGGACTTGGATGGAAGTATACTTTGAAGCCGCAGACTACAAAAAGGATATCTAGAAGGGCCGATTCAAAGAGTCTAATCAAAGGAACAAGGCCTTGGAAGCTCAACTAAAGAAGACCCAAGCCAGAGTTGAAGAGCTAGAAGCTATCATTAGCGGAAAACCGACACCTGCGCAGCAGAAGACGAAGAGAACTAGGAAGTAGATTACTATTGTACTTTTTCTTTTTTTTTTTTTAGTATCGAACTCCAAGTTTCCAATATTAATAAAAATAAAGTTTTAGTATTATATCGTTAATCAATTGTTGGCCCTTTTATTTTAGCATCTGTGTGATACATGCATCATATCTACATACATGCATTAAACTAAGAACAATGCGCGCCAGGTATCAAAGATAGCTCCCAAACAACCGAACCCTCCAAGGAGCCCAATTTGCACCTGCTCAAAGACCAAAATGGCAAACAGTGGCAACAACAGCGACAACCGCAACAACACCAGCGCTAAAACCGCCTCAGATCCTAGGATTGTATCCCTGGAACAAACAGTCTAGCAACTGGCTACACAAGTCCACCTCCTGATTGAGAGTATTGGCCTCCTTCGCATCACCTAGCCGACTCAGGAAGAACACTCAGGGGCCAGAAAGGGGAAAGTGGTAGAGGGTTAACCTCTAGAATATGAAGAGATTAATTCCCACCTCAACCCGGCTTTCGAGTATGAACCGAAAGTCAACCTGGGTCCAACCTCTGACGACATAAAGAGGGAAATGGAGGATAGGCAAAAGGAGATAGAAAGGAGACTTTTTCAACAACTGGCTGATAAGATGAAGACAATAGAGGGGCCTGACGGTTTTGATCAGGCAGGGATCACTAGCTTACCAATATATGGAGAGGAGGTATACCTAGAGAAGTTCAAGACCTCGGCATTTGAAAAATATGATGGTACTGGGTGCCCCAAGATGCATACAAGGCTGTATGTACGGAAGATGAGCAAGTATGCCCAATATGACCAGCTCATGATCTAAACCTTCCAAGACAGCCTTATAGGCTCTACCCTCGTCTGGTATGCACACCTAGACTTTAACCAGGTTAATACTTGGGAGAGACTTGCTCGGGCATTCTATGACCAGTACAAATTCAATATTGAAGTTGCCCCTTCGGTAATCGACCTGGGAAGTCTTCGAAAGAGACACATTGAGTCTTTCAAGGAGTATGTTCAGCGCTGGAGAGCTCAGGTTGCTAGGGTAGCGACCCCAATTTCTGAAAAAGAGTTGACATTCATCTTTGTCAACACTCTGGATAAGACTTACTTCTCACATCTAGTGGGACAGACATCATCTAGCTTTGCAGAAGTAGTGGCACCGGGGTGTCGAATTGAGAATGCCATTACATCAGGGAGACTCAAGCCTCAAGTGTGATTATCATATGGGTCAAGAGGGGCATTCTACAGATAGATGTTGGAGGCTTCGAAACAAAATTCAAGATCTGATTGACGTCGGAATAGTGTAGCTGGACTTTTTTAACACACCAGCACCTAATGTTAACACTAATTCGCTACCCAACTATAAGCCCACTGTCAATATGATCACATCCGAAGAGCTGGACTCCAAACAATCCCTAAAACAACAAAAAGCAACAGTGCAACGAGAAATTCACCTACGCCAAGTCCCAAATGAAACCCCTAAATCACAGATCAAGAGGAAATGGTTAGTTGGAGACCCAACAGTCGGTACCCTAGGTGAATCGCATGGGAGATTTAAGTATCTAGTAAATTACTCTTTCACTCTAACCGACTATGGGCCACCTAGCCAATGGGGGCTCGAGTTTGAGAAAGAGGACAACCCACCAAAAGAGGGGGAGAAGTCTGTGAACATGATTAAATTGGACCAAAAGCCGATAGTCATAAAGTGCTACGAAGAACAATCTACTGAGGTGCAAATTCCAAAGAAGAGGTATGTATTCAATGTCCTAATACCCGTAGAGAGGTATAAGGCGGCACCATTTGACTATCGGGCTCTTGATCGAGAAAGACCCCCTATCATAGGAAGAATCACCCGTTTTGGGGGAATTTATGACCCAAAATACAAGATCTCGACTGAAGAGCCCAACACCAAGGTAGGAAAAGAGGAAGAAGAGGGGCTCTCTGCATTTACAAAGATGGTTAAGGCAAGCGAATATAAGATCGTGGAACAATTGAGCAAGGTTCCAGCCCAGATATCACTTATGGGCCTCCTCACAACCTCTGAGCCTCACAGGGAAGCACTCTTCAAAGTGCTCAAATAGATCAAAGTACTAGAGGTCATCGCAACAGATAAATTGAGCCATGTGGCAGATTCGATCTTCACCATGGACCAAATATCTTTCTCTCCTGAAGAGCTGGGAGAAGACAGAGACCAACATACAAAACCACTATTCATAGTGGTGAAATGCAACGATACAATCGTCTCCCGAGTACTCATTGACAATGGATCTTCTCTCAACGTGTGCCCATTGGCTACCCTTGACCTACTGGGAGTCGATCTAAGCAACATCAAACTAAGCTCAACGGTGGTTAGGGCTTTTGACGGGTCGAAGAGAGAAATAGTAGGGGAAATAAACTTGCTAGTGGAGATTAGCCCATAGGTATTCCACATCTCCTTCCAAGTCCTCGACATTCCAAGGTCTTTTAATCTGCTTTTGGGAAAGCCGTAGATACATACTGCAGGAGCCATACCCTTTAGCCTCCATCAGAAAGTCAAGTTCATTGCAAATGGACAAATCATCACCGTGCTGGGAGAACAAGATTATGCCATCTATAGAGAGACCGTCATACCCTACATTGGGGAAGATGGTTCCGAAGACTTTGGCCTCCAAATATTCAATGAGGTGAGTGTGGTAACCAGCAAGGAGGGCCATCGGTTTAAGGAGGGACAACAAGGGACGTTTGGACTAAGGTATGTTCCTATGGCCTAGGAGGAGGCACAAGCCAAAGGTATCAGAGGCAGAAGAAAAGAGAAGCCAAGCGATACTCAGATGCGTTTTCCACCCCTCCAACAATCATTCAAGCAAGCATCTACCATTCAAGAGCCAAGGATAAGCAAAGCTGACGTCACCGATGAGAGCCTGACCTTTCACATGTCCGAGCAGCATCTGACTCTCAACAATTGGTTCTGTTATCTTATTGATTGCACTAGGTCAGCTCAAGGATAGGGAACAATTATTAAACAATTTTTTATTGTGGTTTCTTTTCAGACTCAACAAATTGCAATTCATTTGCTTTTTGCTTATATACATACTCTCGTTTCACTTCACCCACGGATTCCCTACCATCGAACGTTGGGGACATTTCGCGCAGGTAGGAAATGAAAACACTGATATCGTTTCCAATACTACTGGGTCAGCCGTTGGAAGCAGTGTCCTTGACCACGAAATAATACAAGAAAATTGGTAAAAACATGAACAACGTGGGATTTCAATAGACGAGCCGATGAAGATAGTAAATCTAGGAAGCATTGAGCAACCTAAAAACCTTAGGATCGGGACCAATTTAAGTGCCGAGCAAAAACGTGAGATAGTTGAGCTGTTAACAGAATATGTAGATGTGTTTGCCTGGTCATATGGCGACATGCCGGGATTAGACCAATCAATAGTAGTTCACAAGCTTCCCACAAGGGAAGATGTCGAACCTAAAAAATAGAAATTGAGAAGATTTAGGCCTGACATCTTACTAAAGATTAAAGAGGAAGTCAAGAAACTACTAGAAGTGGGGTTCATCGAGGTGTCTGACTATCCAGAACGGGTAGTGAATATAGTCCCCGTTCTAAAAAAGAATGGAAAAGTACGTGTATGCGTAGACTTCCGAGACTTAAACCAAGCCACGCCAAAAGACAACTTTCCTCTACCTCACATTGATGTCCTGGTAGATAACACTGCAGGAAACCATCTCTTCTCATTTATGAACGGTTTCTCAGGATATAATCAAATAAAGATGGCTGGAGAAGATAAAACTAAAACGACATTCATCACAACATGGGTAACTTTCTGTTACAAAGTCATGTCCTTTGGTTTGAAAAACGCCGGGGCAACGTATCAGAGAGCCATGGTTGCAATACTTCATGACATGATGCATCGAGAAGTCGAAGTATACGTCGACGATATGATAGCCAAGTCTAAGGAAGAAGAAAGCTATGCGGTGGTTCTGAGAAATTTGCTCAAGAAATTGAGAAAGTTTTAGCTCAAGTTGAATCCAGAAAAGTGCACCTTTGGGGTTACAATAGGCAAGTTGTTAGGGTTTGTCATAAGCCGAAAAGGCATTAAAATCGACTCTGACAAAGTAAAGGCCATATTGAAACTACCCTCTCTACGTATTATCGAAGATGTGAGAGGTTTGCTAGGAAGGTTGAATTACATAGCTTGTTTTATCTCACAACCCACAGATAAATGCCGTCCACTATTTCGTCTGCTAAAAAAGAATGCCACGGTAGAATGGGATGATGGATGTGAAGAAGCATTCAGGACAATTAAAGATTATCTCATGAATCCTCCAGTCTTGATAGTTCCAAAACAAGGAAAACCCTTATTCTTATACCTCACGATACTCCCTAAATCCATGGGGTGCATGTTGGGACAGAAAGATGAAGAGGGAAGAGAACGTTTCATATATTATCTAAGCAAGAAATTCACAGACGGGGAACAGGGGCATTCAGAAATAGAGAGGACTTGCTGTGCTCTGATTTGGGTCATTCATCGATTAAGGCAATACACCCTTTACTATCACATTGAGTTGCTGACAAGACACGATCCTCTGAAGTACTTAATAGAGAAGCCCATTTTGTTAGGGAGAATCTCCAAATGGAAAATTCTCTTATCAGAATTTGACATCATATATATAAATCAAAATTTGATAAAAGGGCAACTTTAGCCGATCAGTTGGCAGAACACCCAGTTGAGGGAGATCTCCAAGAATCACAAGCCTAATTCCCTGATGAAAATCTATTAATAGTGGAGGGCAAGTCAGCGGAAGACTGTAGGATAGACCAAAACCCTAAGTGGAAGATGTTCTTTGATGGAGTTGCTAATGTATTTGGTTGTAGGATCGGGGCAGTGTTGATATCACTAGAAGGAACACAATTCCCTTCAGCAACAAAACTCACATTTCCATATACTAATAATATCGCGGAATATGAGGCATGTATCTTTGGCCTCAAAATGGTTTGCCACATGGAAATCCGTGAATTAGAAGTATACGGAGATTCTTCACTCATCATATTATAGACAAGAGGAGAATACAAAACTAAAGACCCCAAATTGGTACCATACCATTAGCATTTGACAGAGCTAATCAATGAATTCGAAGCAATCACCTTCACATACATCTCGAGAACTCAGAATCAGTTTGCAGATGCACTCGCCACACTAGCATCTATAATTCAGATAACAGGGGGGTCGAAGTCCAACTATTGAAAATAGAAATCGAAAATCGGCCCACCTACTGTTTGGTAATCGAAAAAGCACAAGATGACTACTTGCATATTTGGTACCGTCATTGTGAATTTACTTAAGTAAATTAAATGACTCAGTGATTTGATTGGTCCATATTGTTGTTTGATATGTTGAATTGCGATACAATGATTGGTACTCGTGTATCTATTATAGTTGTAGCTAGTAGACAATAATTAATGTTAGGAAGGTACACTTAGTATGTAGTGAAACGGGATTGTTTTAATTACCTTATTATAAATCATGTTTGTTGACATTTTCTTAGTTGTTAATAATTTTTTCAAGGAATAACATTTATAAATATTGGAAGCATTCTCTTAAATATTAAACATGGCTTGTTGACAGTAATCACTGTTACATATGAATGCATGATATGGATGATTATTTGGTTTAACTGATATGTTATAGTTCAAGCCTATTAAATATATACTAAATTGTTGTCAACTCTCAATAATTGCTTTATTACATTCATGGCATGGCATGGAAAGGGTCTAAGGGCTATATTTTTAAAGCTTTGTTTTAAATAAAGAACTTAAGGGTTATATTGAAAGCTTGGTTTGCAAAATTGGACCTAAGGGTTTCATTTTTTTAAAGGCTTGGTTTTACAACATATAGATTTGCATGTTTGGTTCGAGCCACAAGTGTTACTTTTATTTATTTGCTCAAGAGTAGCTAAACGTCGTTTATATTTATTTACTCAAGAGCTACCAAGCGTCTCTTATATTATATTGCTCTGGAGCTATTCAAGAGTTGCTCATTCTTTATTTAGTTAGGATAATGGCTAGTGCATGTCATGTGCATCAACATGACATATTATTGCATACATAATTATCTACTAGATGCTATAGTAGATCCTTATGAGAATATGCCTTTATTATAGCTTGTTGTTTATTATTTATTGTTTGCTCACTTAACTTTGATCTAATGATTTAGTGTTGTTCTGGCCTCAAGTTTTGAAGATGAAGATGATATTCGAGCTTAGGCTGAAGCTGAGGAATCGTTGAGAGTAAGAATCTACTTATATTTCTAAATAATTTATGAAATTTTTTGTTATATTTTATTTTAAAATAAAACTTTAAATTATGTTGAATTTAGGCAATGTAACACCCAAAAATTCTATAACTTGAAAAGATGCTTCCACTATGTTTTGTAGTTTTGTAATATTTATGAATTTTAATTTGTACTTAGTTTCTAATTAGTGTTATCCTCAATTTGAGGATAATATAACTACACTGTCTCCTAAGCATCACTATGCAGATTAATAAGCCTCGAGAGGTGGGGTGTCACATACAACCTTGTATACAAACAAGCAAAAGTCATAAAGAAATGAAACAAAAATTACTCTTTTGTTAAAATTCAAAATTTTGAATAATTGTGTTATTGAAAAAGTTGAAGCATGAGTATGAAATATTAAGGCTTGAAAGAATTTAAATAAAAGTTTAGATTCCAAAATTCTATGATTTTACAAACATTCATCTTATATATTTAGACCACTCCATAATCAAGTGAAATCAAACTAATTGCCTCTAATATTCAAGCTACAACAAAAAATTTTAATGACCCATTTCATAAAAATAAGTCTAATTCAACTCCAAATAGAAAAAGGGTTTGATTTCTTTAGTATAACAAATTGATAATACATTAAGTAAATGAAGAATTTATAAAAAAGAGAGCAAAATAGAGAATTGGATCAATCGAAAAACCATTAAAATGCATGAATTACAATTGAGTTTAAGGAAAGAGTTAGGAAAGTCATTGAAGGTGGTTGTGCTAGTTGGTGATGGAAGGTCAATGGAGGTGGTTGAGTTCACCAATGGTGGAATCAAGTGATGTTTTCAAAGGTAAGGGCATTTATATGAAGTATGCTACACTCCTGAGGGTACGTTAGATGTAACAGTTCATTGTACACTATACAAAAATCTAAGAATAACTCCCTTATTATTTAAAGATTTTCCATATGATATGTAAGGCACAATTACATCCAGTTACTCTGAGCCAAGTTTACAATTTTAGGTAGTAAGAGAGCAACAATTATAATAAGTTCACATTACTTCATGTCATAATACAACTTAGGTCCCACCAAATATCTATAGGTTAATAGTAGGTACTGGCAGTAATAATAAATTTAAAGGCAATCTAGTTATCTACTCATATTACAAAACATATAATAAATAAAGAGAGTCTTAATAATTAGTAAAACAATCTTTCATGCTCTCATCTTGCTTCACTTCTTCGCAATATCCCACATATTGACCTCTGGCATATGTTGACAAAGCTATAACCATATATTCTCCTATAACAAAGACATACTAACTTAGTGAGATATTCCTCATATTGTACTTTCAATTAATTATCATACAAATTAATCAAATAAGCATATGAATGCATGTCACGCATATGAGATACAATAACCTATACAACCATCTAGAAGTTGTATATAGTACTGATTTAATGCCCTTTGTTGCCTGGATTTAAAAATAACAACCAACACGTTAGCTTCAGGTTTCAATCACCCAAGCTAGGTTTCTTAATTTCACATTTTCAAAAGATTATAATATAATATAAATTTTGTAAATAACAAAGTAATATCAGCTTTGCTACATATATAGATATAATTATATGCTTGTAGGGTTGTGGATGTGGATGATGCACTCAATCTCACCCACACCAAAGGGTAGCATTTCTTGATAGTCGATAGTTCCCAAAAGTTAATATAAGGTTACATATGGAGAATCACCTCCATATGAGCTCTTCATACCACCATGTGATATTGACGGCCTTCTATATGCAGATTATGATATGTATGGTCCAATTTATTTTCCAAGTCAAATATGATTAAGTTTATTTATTTAGGTGATCATCAAAACTTCACTAACACTTACAGTCCTATCAATCTAATGCATAACCATCATATTTGAGTACTTTTAATATATTAAGGTAGCTTATCATCAATTACATCACAATTCAATCACATGCAATCCTTGATCCCCACCATCCACATTTAACATACATTTATAATTGGGTGCCACTAATGTACAATTACAATTACAATTCAAGCATAATAATTATAAGAATACTCACTTAGTCATATCTGCTATTGGTTGTAGTAATTTAGGGGTAGCTTAAACTCAAAATCAAGACCACCTAATGATAGAAATAAGGTTTTTTAAGCGTATATATGCTAAACTATATGAATTATTTAATTAAACTTGATATGGTTATCGGTTTTAGGTAGTTTCATAATTTGACTATAACTTTCTCATTTTAAGTTCATTTTTCACATTATTATAATCATTTCAAAGATTTTCAAGTTTACTTTCAAATAATAAGGTCAATTTGGTCATTTGAGGTGTGCATTTTTGGGGAAAGGTTAGATCAATTCGGTTGGTCTCTCCTTTTGATCCTAATTAGGCTCTAAACTTTGTGAAACTTATCCTAATTATTCTTTAACTTAAATTAGGCCTTTATTTAGCATTTCAAAGGAGGAATTTTTGGTTGGGCTTGCTGGTGGTTTTGACCCAAACAAAATTTTGTGGGCTTTTTATTAATTTTGCACATTTCCACCTAAAGGCCCTAGTTTGAGTATGTACCTAAAATGCTTTGACTCTACTCTTTTTCTAATATTAAGTTATCATCTTTACATGCTGAAAATTAATGAAAAACACATTATTTTTTCCTTTTGGATGTTGGTCCATGTATTGAAGAGGGAAAATCTTTGCTTCCTTCAACTTAATCACTCTTAGGCTTTTTGAATTACTTCCCAATGCTACTTAATGTAGCAAATCACTCAACTAACTAAAGTTTGAGTCTTCTAGGCTTCCTTTAAGTCTCAACTAGCAAAAGAAATGTAGGTCCATTCATGTTTTCTTCAAGCTTTTCTTGGTTTAATAACATCCATATATTCCTATTTACCCTTTAAGGCTAGATAATGTTTTAGGATGCCTAAGTAGTGAAAGATTGGAGCTTCAAGGGGCATTAATGTTTTTAGCTAGCTAGAGTAAAGTATAGTTGATAAGTTTTACTTCATGTTTCCTTGTTTAAATGTTGAGAAAAATCTTTTTAAACATAATGATTATACATTTGTATATGAAATCTTACATTTTCACAAAGGAATAAAACCTTACAAGAATAATCTACACGTACATCTAATTTTACAATAGTGATTAAGAATATAAATATAGATTTAATCTAAACTTAAGTAACTAGACTTTTACTTCCTATTACTAGAAGGTGATGGAGCTTGATGGGTATTGGTTATCTTCCCTTCTTCATCCTTGGTCCAAGCCCCTTGTTTAAGCTTTGTTGCCCCTCTATCCTTCTCTAACTTTCTTAACTCCCTTCTTTAACTCTTGCTTAAAGTTATTGGCTTGGTGTTTGAGGGTGATGTTAGGATGTCTTAAATGAAAGTGGAAGTTTTTGGGGTAGCTTAGGGTGATTTGGCTAGCTTAGGTTAGTGGGAGTGGAAATTTTCTATTTTAACTTGATAATGGTTGTTGATGGTGGTGAAAGATTGATAGAAGGATGGTGGTGATGGTGTCAAAAGTGGCAATGGAAATGTGTTGGTGGATGTGTGTGCTTGGCTTATGGTGGGGTTCTTTGTGTAAAGGAACTTTTTCAAAATTTTCCTTGGTTTCAAAGAGAGATATTTGGGAGTGTAATGAGAGGAAATTTTGAAAGAAAATGAGGAAGGGAATGGGAGTATGAACTAGTGACAATTGGGGCTTATTAGGCTTCAATTTTTTCTCGCTTGGTTCAATCTTATTACCCACTAGTTAATTAGGTTAGTGGGATTTTGTTATTGTGTAGTGGTTTTTAATATAATTCTAGGTTAAATCAATTACTACTTTAGGTAAATTCCCACACATGCCTTGACACGTGTCTACCTAGCCCCCTAGCCTACTAGCCTAAATCCCCTAAATTAAGCTAAGCCTTTGAATTATGATTAATTGTCAATTGATGAGTGCTCAAGAGGGTAATTGATGGTTATAAGGGGAGTTTAATTGTGTTTTTGTTTTACCCAATGAGTTTGCATGTAGCTTGATTAGTGATTAATTAAGTATAATTAAGGATAATTTAGTTTATCCTAAAAAATTATTGATTAGGAATCAAAATGCCCTAGTTATACTAGCTTCTTGGTTCATGCCTCATTTAGGTAGTGTGATATTGTATGTTTACTCAATTAAGTTGATTAATCCTTAATTGGTAAATGATGTTAGCTATCAATATTGAATTATGCAATTTAGGATGTTTTATGGAATAATTTCAACTTTAAGGTGTGATTTAGATTTAAGGCTTCGATTGAGCATTTTAGGGCTTTCATTGTGAATTAGGACTTTGATATGTCATCTTAGGGTTTATCGTTTGATTTAGGGTTTTGAATTTTTATCTTAGGGTTTTTCAAGTCGAATTAGGGTTTTAGTTAATCATTTTAGGGTTTGGGTTTCCTTTTTTTTTTAGGGTTTAGGGCTATAGAGCTAACATTTTAAGGTTTGGATTTGATTTATGGTTTTAATTCATAGTATTAAGGTTTTATTATGTATATTAGGGTAAATTGGGGTAACCTCTAGGGTTAGGTTTGAAATCTTATTAACTCTCAGAAATGTCTCTAGAGTATCTCTAGGTGATTTCCATTATAATTTGAAAATTTCTTGAGGCCTACAGAGTATGATGAATAGACCATTAAATAATAATTAATAAGAGTGTGGGTGTGAATCGCTATTTAATATTTTACTTAATAACTATTTATGAAAAATAGTTATTTAGTGTCTAAAGTATAATTAAATATTGTAATGGTAATTTCATATTGAATAGGGGAAATAAAAATAGGAGGGATTATAGGGTGTAACCATTCAAAAGTGACATATAGTGTAGTTATAGTATATCACCTCGAACTACAATGTATAAAGCTCATTAATAGTTTTTATGAAAGCTGTTGATAATATCAAGGATGTTGTCGACAATTTCATTTATATGATTAAATAGACTTTATATACTGTAGTTCGAGATGATATATTGTGATTATACCATATGGTTATTTTTAAGTGACTATACCTTAGATTTTCCCTATAAAAGTTATTTCTACTAAGTGAAAATGCAAGTGTCTAAACTCCCCATTTTTTCATAAGGAAAATTTGAAAAATAGATTGTCCATTTTTATGTTTGTACGTTTTACTAATCTATGTTTTGTCTTTTTATAAATGCGTAATTTGTATTGTTTTGTTAAGCAATCATCGGATCTCGATTAAAATGACAACCCTTTAGCATTGCTCTAGCCAAGTAGAGTTGTGAGAACTCCTCTTGAAAGTGAAGGGGAGTTACAATAATTCTTTTGGTGGAAGGGGTAAAGTGAAATAAATGGGTTTGTAGGTTTATTTTCCCTTTTATATAAATTGGTAAAATTGTTACATTTTCTTTTAATTAATTTTAACTTATCTAGGTGCCTATAGGTGTATTAATATCATCATTTGATTCATCCCTTCTACTTAGTCTAAGCCTAGATTGTAGGTTATTGTATAATAATTTTGACATATTTTATTTAGATCATGTTTATTATTATTTAGATTGGTTGGTGTCATAACTAAAATAAAGTGAATTAAGTCTTCCTTAAATACATAGTATAGCTAGGTCAAGGAGTAATTGGCATAATTGTAATCTTTTCTTTCTTTTTTTTTTTTCCCTCAAGAAGAATACTTTTATTAGAAAACACCATTGGGAGGATGACTAAACTAGCCTACAAATAACAAATGAAACAATTGGGATGGGGTTTAATAGCTTAGTACTACAACACATCCTTGTTTTGCCTTGAATTGTAATCCAATCAACATATGCATGTACTTTTTAAGGAATGAAATTAAAACTACATGAGACCAACAAGTTTTTAAGGGATTTGATGTCATATACCATCCCTTTTATTTTCAAATGACGAAGTTCATTCAAAGAAATACACTAAAAAATAATCTTAGAATTTGTCTCAACTACAATCTTCCTTCACCATCTCCTTTTAGCATTTTGCGAACCCTCTCTAACCATAATAACTTCAACCATTAAATTATTATGTCCACTATAATATATAGTAGTTGCTTCAAGCAAAGAACCTATTGCATCTCTATATACAATGCTAAACCTAACTCTACCTATTCTCACATCTGCTGACCCATTAAATTTTAATTTAATAATAATTGATGATATTACATATGCATATTTTTATGTATATAGTATCATTTTAAGTATTTAATGGTTGTATTTTTACTTATTGGTATTGATTACATATGTCTTGTATTCTATTTTCAAGCGTTGCATTATATATTTGATCTTGAATTATAAGTTTCTGATAAATAACACATTATTTCTATAACTTAAATTCATAAATAATAATATAAGGTATAAATGAACTTATTTTTAAAATAAAAATTTATGAGATCACTTTACCTAACTTTTGATGAATGATCATAAAGTTTGAGCTAAAATAATTTGGACGTGACTATCTCGAACGCTAATTTCTCAAGGTTTATAATAGGTGAACACACAACATATCGAATGACAAATATTCCATAATATGTTTATGGGCAAAGCGTAATTAATAAATGCTAATTATTTGGATTAGTAAGCGAATTGAAATGATTAGGTTTAATTTGAGATGATTAAGTTTGAATTAGAGGGTTAGAAATTGTATTCCTTGTGAAGTTTAATGCTTTCTCAAGAAGCTCAAATGTTGAACTGGTTTCTTTATGGTTTTTGAGCTCTTTAACTTCTTTCTTAAGATCATTATAGTGATGTGATGCATTCTGTAAGTCTAATTGATCTCATCCCTTGAGAACTAAGACTATTCAATAGTGATTATTAATCGTTCTTTTCCTATAAATACATATTAATATCTCTTGGTTAAATTTTTAGACATCTTTCACATACTTGCGATCCTTGTTACTTGATTGCAATTTTCACTCTCAACTCTAATGCATGGAGTCTTCCTTGTAGTTATTCAACTCTTGATGCATGCAAGTATTGGGTATGCTTTCCTCTCTAATTCATATGCCTCATCATATGCCATAGTGATGAAACCATTTCAGCATTGTTCATATGCAATGCAAACCTTTATTTTTTTAGGTGGCAAGTATGATGCATATAACGTGTATATGACATATTTATCATAAACCTATACACTTAACAACTAAAATGAACTGAATAAATTTATCATACCAATCAAGAATACAAAAAAAAGCTAGTTTTCAGCTGTCACTTTATAATAAAGGAAACTAGCTAGTAATAATATAAGTACCAATAGTCGTACTAGTAGTGCACATTTACATGTAACATCGTGTGACTTACTATTCATATGAAATAGTCTAGACTTATAGTTGCATAATAATCAAAGGTTCTTCAATTTCATACATATTTAGCCAAATATCCCATATGTATTAAATCTATTAAAACTAAAAAATGAAAATTTTCTAATGGGTGTACTATGTGACTTGTTTAGATCTAAAAAATATTTTTCACACTTTTCAAAATTGATTTTATACTTATCATTTAGCTTTTTACATCATATTTTGCAACTTTAAAGGAAAGAAAGATGGGTTTGAATTGAGTGGAAATAAAAAGAATTATGATTTTTATTTGGAAATGGATTTTCTAAAGTATTTTTTTTTCTTAAATTTTCTTAAAGTTACAAATTGATGATTGAGGTTATTTTGATTTCTTAAATATCCAGTGATATCAACATGATGTTACATATATATATATATATTTATAATTTTAACTATATATTATATGTATTAACATCTTAAAATGATATTTTAAAAAATAAAAAAATTATTTTAAAGGCTTCAAATCCATTTTAAAATAAATATGATTCCCATCACCTGACCAACCTAAAGCGGAAAACTCTCGGTTCAGTTTTGCATTTCGGTTTAAGCTCATTTGAACTGGATCCTCGACAAAGACGACACCGCTCTTAGGTTCCCCTTCAGTCATACTCCCATCACATACTCACCTCTCTCTCTCTTTCACATTCTCTGTCTGTCTCTGTCTCTCTCCCCCACGCCCCCCGGAGATGGCGAAATCCGCCTCTTCCATCACCCAGACCCTAAAGCGCTACCTGAAGAAGCCCTGGGAGATGACCGGCCCATGCGCATCGCCAGAGTACAAATCCGCCATCCCAAAAGCCACGGAATACCGAGTCCCAAGCCCCGCAACTTCCCCAGTCAAAGCCTGCATTCCCACATCGAACCCGGAGACCGTGTTCGATATCAAATACTTCTCTCGCGATCAGCGCCGTAACCGGTCCCCGATTCGCAGGACCATTCTTAGGAAGAACGATGTGGTTAAAATGATGAAAGAGAGGACTGGATTTGAGGTCCACGAGTTTCCTCCTGTTTATTTGACGGTTACTGTGGAAGAAGATTATAATGCTGTTGGCGGCGGTTATCAGAAATGAATAGGTTTGTGGCTTTTTGTGGACTGTTTTTGATTCAATTGTGGTTTTCTAGGGTTTCTTTGATTCTGTAATATGTCAATTGGGACTAAGATTGGATTTTTACGTATCTGTGGTTTAGTGGAAATGGTATGTTTGTTTGTTTGTTTATTTGATTGAATTGAATATTGTTGCAGTTGAAATTTGCTGGATGAGAATACATGAATAGCCTATAAAATGAAACAGATTAGGAATCGAGTTTAAAATGGCTAAAATATATACTTTACCTGGCTGAAAACCCTGGTGCAGTGCCCCCACTGTGGCTCGGGTTTACTGCATTAACCCATGTGCTATACCATGCAAACACATAAGTTAACCATACTGTGGACTAAAATGACTATAATCTTACGGGATTGGGAGCTAGGATTTGCAAAGGGCGGAAGGAAAAAGAACCAAGAAATTAAAAAAGAAGAAGAAAAGACTGCTCCTTGGGTCCAGCCGAAGGATAACTATTCCTTTTTAGGTGAGATTCTTTTGCCCTGTGTAATGGCTATTCCATAGCTCTCAACCATATATATTGTTAATTAGGGGGAATGGCTATAATCTGACATAATCCAAAAGAAAGGGGGAAATTTACTTATTCAAGGGTCTACTTTTATCTTGGATATTCTCTGTGGAAATTTTGCTTTTGGACAGGATCAGACAGATATCCCTATGGCCAATAAATTAGAGGAAGAATATAGGATGGGTGACCTGAATAATGGTGGTGTTATATAAGAGAATGACCTATTAAGGTTTCTCTGGAAGTATAAATACGTGGTTGTTTGTCTTCATGAACTGGCAGTTGATTATATCATGGTTTTTCTTAACCAAGAAGATTATATCATGGTTGTGATTGGACAGTGGCCCTCATTTATCCTCCCTGAGCAATGAATGAGCCATTTACAAAGGGATAACAAGGATTGGATTTGGTTTTTTAATAAGGAGGATTATGCTTATTGGGTGAAATGGTTGGTGATTTGTATTGCTATTCTATGGTTTCATAGTCTGGAAGTAGCTTAGAAGAGGGTGGAAATAAATTGGTATTCATTTCTGATGATGATATGTCATGGCATCCAACAAAGGACAATGATCAAAGGATTTATGTTGCTGATTTAAGTTTGTTAGATTTCAGTTGGGTGGATAGTGCTATCATTGGTTTTGATCTGATCTTATGACGTGTTATTGTTTTAGAACTTTCTGAGTTTCTAGGTTGATAGAAGCCGGTATATTAGAGAATTTATCAGCATTTTTCGTTAGCTATGAGTTTGCTACACCAAGTGGAGACATTGACTTGTTGGTGTTGCATTTAATATTTATGACCTGTTTGTTTTCCTTGTTATCTTATTTTGGTTTATATGTGCATTTGCTGAAATGGTAGTTTGGTATCTCTTCTCGAAATTGAAGTTGCTTCATAGCAGATACCATTAGTCTATGTGTCAGTAAGGTTATGGTGCCAGTAAATGTGTAACAGGTATAGCTATGATTTCATGAAAAGCTCATCGTGCAAACGAGTAAGTGTTTTTGGTTCATGGGGCCATGTCTATGTCTGTTAGTCCTACACATGGAAGATAAGTTGGAGCATGAAAGCTGCCAGCATCTTTCGGAGATTTAAAGGGAGGATTGATCGTCTATGAGGCTGTGTAGAATGTATTATATGAATAATCCCAAGTGGGTAAAGTGACAGAGACCAGTGTCTCCTCTTCATAAATTGGAGCTAGCTGTCTTGCTTTTCTAAAGAATGAGGAATTAGGAAGTGGTGGAAATTGGAATATCTAGATAGCTTTAGCATTATTTCTGCTTAAACAGTCATTGAGTTCTCCCCAAAGATATTTGGTTGTGGATACACATACCTTGAGTTTCTATATTCTAGTCTGAATAGCATGATTGTATTATCGGATGTAATCTGACTGACTTATTGACTGTAATCAGTCTCAAAGAGATTGTTGCATATGACAATATGGACTTTTTTCCAGTTTTTTCCATATTGAACCCTCTCTATTATCCTGAAGTAAACAGGCCATTATGAGACTATCAATGTTCATTGGACCTTAGAACTTGTGGATCTCATATGGTCTAATAAGTTTTAAAGTGAAATTGTGTAGCCATATTAACTTATCCACCGTGAGTTCCAATGTAGTGGAGCAATTGTATCAATAGCTGATACCAATGATGAACTTGGGATGAGACGACTAGTTAGGTTTTGGTGATGGGATATACAAACCTACACTTTAGTTAAGTATGTATACATATATGTGCACAGGGGAGTATGAGTCAGCTCAATGTCTAGAAGCACTGAGAACGATAACCTTGAAAGAGTTGAAACCCTCAAGCAGTCCATGCAACAAGTGCTAGAACAACTTTGGATTCTGTTCTACGCTGTTGGTTGCACTCTTTCAGACATTTGATTGTATTTAAATGTAGATTTCATTTATAAAGTCATGCTTAGTTTTGGAAAAGTTGTTTGAAAAAAAAAGAAAAATTTTCAGAAATGACCAAAAAAAAAAAGGAGAGAGAGAGAGAGATAAAAATGAAGGGGAAAATTTCAAAACTTAAACATTTTCTTTAAAAATGAACTACAGTAGCTTGATCCTGACTAGCGAGAGCATCAGGGGTGACAACCATCACCTGCACCACCCTTGGCGGTGGCCAGTTGCCTTTGAGCCTCGCCAGAGATTGATAATTTGTTTGATGGTGGTTGCACAGCATTAGGTTGCCTGTTATTGGGGGTTTTGAAGCTGCCCAAAGGGGTAGAGAAACCTGTTGGAAACTGCACAGGAAATATCATCTGAGTTATTATAATTGTCAGAAAGGCTGTCAACATCTGAAAATTGCCCAGGTTGTGGAAACGAGTTTGACTTGCTGAAGGGGTAGAGAAACCTGTTTGGTGGTGGTTGCACAGCATTAGGTTGCCAGAAATTGGGGGTTTTGAAGCTGCCCAAAGGGCTAGAGAAACCTGTTGGAAATTGCATGGGAAGCCATATCTTCTGAGGTATAATCCTCAGAGAGGCATTGAACATCTGGAAATTGCCCAGGTTGCAGAAACGAGTTTGTCTTGCTTATTATAATGAATCAGGGACTTTGGTATGTGGGTAGCTAACTTGTAACTCCAGAACATATGCATGGATTTTGCGCTTTAAGCCTAACTACAACCCTGGCTCAACTCTTTGGGCTAAGTGATAGGGCCTGGGGAGTCAGGTCCACAGTGCATTTTATTCCCCTGCATCTGGTCACTTCATTTTGAAGGACCTAAATTGTACTGGGTCAGTCAAATGGGCTAATCACAGAAGATTAGCACTCTTAAGGACTCAATGTAGAAACTCTGTGTATCATTATTGATCTTTTTGACAATACTGCTTTGTTGATCCATATGTGGCAGTTAATCGGTGGAAAATAAGCTCTTAGGAGGCATGCTCATTGGCACTTGGCAGAGATTTTAGTTGCGTCATAGTTGTCCTATTGGTAAAGATTGCTTTGGATCCTGTCATATGTGAATCCTCAAAGACAATTATTATTATTATTATTATTATTTCCTGATTCTTTTTGAAAGCTGCAGCTGTTTAGAAGTTTGTTGGTGAGGCTGAGAACAGTTGCAGCTTTCTCTTTGGAAAACATTTGTCTAAATGTTTGAATCATCAAGAGTTCTTTTATTAAATTAACGCTATCTTTTTAGAAACTTGATACAACTGTTGATATCCGTCATTATCTTGTAAATATGTTACTCGTAGGATTCTTTGATCTGTTTGTATGTTTTTGATAAACTTATTTTCCAGAAGATATGAGTTATTCAGCTTATTTTAATGCATTGAAGTGAAAGATGCTTTTATCCACTAGATTTTTTCTGTTCCATGTATAGGCTTTTTCATGGTAAAGGAGGACAATTGTGTTAGGTAGACAACCAGTGTAATATGAGCTGTTATTTTTTTTTGTTAATTTGATGATTATAATCTGCTTCCTTTGTTAGAATTGATAATGCTGGGATGATAACGTTGGATTAACTTATATGACACGATATTTTATTTGGGACTCAGAGCATGATATACAGAATAATCATATTAAGTATGAAGGCTTTGTTTTTTTTGGTGGTGGGTGGGGGGTTTGTTTGTGATAAAGAATTGGCATTTTGGCATGTAATTTATTTCCGATGAAAATACACAAAGTTTGTGTACAGCGCATATAATGCGCTTACATAATGATCATCATCAGAAAGGCTGAATTCTAAATGGATGCAGTGTGGCAACCTTTAGATGTCTGCTTATCTAATGTCATCTATTTCTTTTCTACTTTGTGCATCTTTTCTGGCTTGTTTGAAACTAAACAGGATTTTTCATGCTCTATAGCAGGCTATGATGTGGAGGTTGTGTCAAGTTTCTGATTCAAGCTGCTGCTTCTAGCTAGAGTTCTTATCTTTATCATTTGATGGTTCCTAGATTCAAGAGCCAAATGAGTTGCTCACGTTAATAATGGCAACTGAGTGATGGTACTCTATGCTTTTGTTGTACTTTATCATGCTGTAAATTTGAAATGCATTGGCACTTTGCTAATGTAGAAATTCTTGTCTGCACTCTACATGTTTGAAATTGGATTGTTTATTAAATAGCTGATTATTTTGGACAGAGTGCTGGGTTTCCTGGTGCTCCTTGAATGGACTTGCATATTTGCAATATTCCTGAAATTCTCCTGCGGATCATGGAACCACAATTATTTGATGGCTTTGCATTCTTCCTAAGGGGTTCCTATCTGGATTTGTGTGCGCTCAATCAATGACTCTGTTTATGCCTCTATTGAAGGCCGAAATTCAGGGGTATAATATGCATGCTCAAGCAAGTAGATCTAAAAGCCATGCTTGTATAGTTATTCATAGCTCAAGTTGGTGGCAGAGAGAGTTCAAACTGCCCATTGATGAAATTTAAACATAAAAAATAAGAGTATTGGGGCTCAATCCTTCAGCAAGCAGATGCTTGGCGAAGTTAATTACCTGTGTCTGGATTGCAGGATGATTTCATAGAAAAGCAGCTAATGGTATTCCACGAACTGACTATGTGAAGTTTCACTAATTTCCCCGCGGGTGTTAAGCTTTAGTATATCTAGGTGAACAATCATAATCCCCTTCCAATAATCCTTTTACAAATGTAGAATCAATTACATAAGAATGATCTTTGAAGTCCCCAAGAAAAATATTTCACATAAACCAGGATGTGCTTCTCAAAAGGTGAAAATACACTAGGGGGATATAAGTTTTTTTGATTGAGGATTTATCTTTATAAGATTTTTATTTTAGGATTTAAGTTCTTAAAAATGTGTCAAAATAGGATTGCTGTTACAAGGCTGTTAAAGTCAAGTATTGAAATGGAAAAATAAAATAAAAATATAGGTATTTAAGAAAACTTAGATATTTCCACGATATTTTCCAAAGATTCTTAACATTGTGAAAATCATTTTTTTTTATCCATCTATCATCCCAGTCTTTGATTAGGGGTGGGAATTGCGGGGCGGATCCGCGGGTTGACCCGCCCTGCCCGCAAAAATATGCGGGGCGAGCTAAAAAAATCTGACCCGCAGGGGTGCAGGCCATTTTGGCTCGCGCCTGCTTGGCCCGCGGGGCGGGGCGGGCAATCCCCGCGGGCTGCGGGCCAACCCGCCGGATACTGCACAGCAGCACTGGCAGTGGCAGTGGCAGCACGGCACGGCAATGTCGGCTTGAGATGACATGCACGTTCATCACGTACGACGACCTGCTGCAGGACGTGACGACTGACGAGGACGACATGACGACCATGCCCTGCATCGCCGCCGTCGCCGAGCCGACGGGTGCGATTGAAATTGCCATGCCACGCCCACGCCACGCCAGTATTGAAGAAGTCGAACTGTCGAAGTCGAACACACACACACACCAGACACCACACCACAGTAGTCCACACTCCACAGTCCACAACCACATCCACACCAGTCACCACAGCGACAGCACAGTTCAGTTCACACTCCATAGCCCGCACGCAGGTCGTCGTCCGTCCGTGGCTCCGTGCACCTTGACCTCGAGAGCAGCCCACACGGCCAGGTTGTATAAGTTCCAAGTCCAACGCAGCTGGCAGCCCACCCCAGACCCCACCATCCGTGCACCCTCAATACTCCGCAGCTAGACCGACGTTGTGCCACCACCGCCGGCCACCTTTTAGACGCCGTCAATTAAGGTAAAACAATTCTCTTTTCTCTACTATTGTCCTCTACTGTATTGTGTGTGGTTGTGTGTGGTGTGGTGTGGTGTGGTGGCAGTGTGGTGTGGCCGTGTGGGGTGGCCGTGTGGCGTGGTGTGGTGTTCGTGTATAAAAACCGTGTATCTCTCTGACTCAGTGAACTCTGGGCATGTATAGCCCACACGGCCGTTTGTAATAGCCGTGTATGGCTCTAGCTTCCTTCTTTGTTCTCATACACGGTTGACTACACGGGTGTGTAACTCAACCGTGTGTCCTCTACTCCTCCTTCCTATGCACGGTTGGTTTACACGGGTGTGTATTCCAACCGTGTACTGATCTGTCCTACAAACTCTTTTTCCACGCTGATATACGGTTGTATACACGGGCGTGTATCCTAACCGTGTAGTCTCCTGATTCCTTCAAACGGCCGTTTGTAAAACCGTGTAACTTCCTTTCTTCAAAGCATTCCCCTTTTTACTTGCTTTTATCTCCAATTCGTCTTGAATTTAAATACTTTAACTACTACTAATAATATTTTTTTATATTTACAGAATGGATCCTATAAGTAACGAGGCTGCAATGGAACCAATGGAACCTATTAATGTGGATCATGTATCTGAAGTTGGTGGGCATAACGATAATCTACAACTAGGATCTTCTCAATCTGAAGAACGTGTAGGTAAGAAGGCTCGAGTAGGTAGCTCTTGTTCTCAAGTTTGGGAATTATTTACAAAAATTGGTATTGGGAATGATGGTAAAAATAGGGCTAAGTGTAAAGCATGTGGGAAGGAATATGTGATTGGAACACATTCACATGGAACTTCATCTTTACGTCGACATATAGAGAAGTGTCGTTTGAGTCAAATTCCTAGATATCATGATGTTGGTGATATGATAATTGATCATGCGGGGAAGTTAAGATCAAGAAAACCTGATCCTAAATTTGCTCATGAGGTCATGGCTATGGCTATTATTGAGCATGATCTGCCATTTTCATTTGTTGAATATAGGAGGATTACACAGTTTATAAGGCTATATAATCCTGATTATAAGCCAATCAGTAGAAAAACTGCTACATCAGATGTTTGGAATTTATATTTGACTCAGAAGGAGAATTTGAAACAAATTTTGCAAAAAATTCCAGGGAAAGTATGCTTGACCTTTGATTTATGGACTGCTTCTACTAGTGAGGGATATATTTGTTTGACTGCACATTATGTGGATGCCAATTGGAAATTGAATAATAAAATTCTTGCTTTTTCTAAAATGCCCCCTCCTCACTCAGGGTTTGAGTTGTTGAAAAAAGTATTTGAATTTCTGAAAGATTGGGACATAGATAGGAAGATATTCTCCCTTACATTGGATAATGCATCTGCAAATGATTGTATGCAAGATTTTCTGAAAGAGCAATTGAATTTACAACATAGTTTGTTATGTAGTGGTGAGTTTTTTCATATTAGATGTTGTGCTCATATTCTTCACTTGATCGTTAAAGAAGGATTGGATGTAAGTAGTGAAGTATTGCACAAAGTAAGGGAAAGTGTGAAGTATGTGAAGGGTTCTGAGAGTAGAATGAAACACTTTTTGGAGTGTGTTGAACAGGTTGGCAACATTGATACGAATATCGGTTTGCGCTTGGATGTAACTACTAGATGGAATTCCACTTATCTTATGCTTGATAGCGCACTCAGGTATCGACGTGCTTTTTCTTGCTTTCAATTGAATGATCGTCATTACAAATACTGTCCAACCATTGATGAGTGGGAAAGAGCAGAAAAGATATGCAAGTTTTTGAGCCCGTTTCATAGTATCACCAATTTGATGTCTGGATCATCATATCCAATATCAAACCACTATTTTTTGCAAGTATGGAGGATTGAATGCTTGCTCAATGAAAATTTAAATAGTGAAGATCATGTCATAAGGGAGATGTCCATTAGAATGAAACAGAAGTTCGATAAGTATTGGAGTGATTATAGTGTTATCCTTGCACTTGGAGCAATCTTTGATCCTCGAATGAAATTTGATTTTTTGAGCTTCTGTTTTAACAAACTTGATCCCCTCACTTGTGAAGAGAAGATGGCTCATATAAAAAGCAAGTTATATAAACTTTATGGAGAATATGAGAAGAGCAAAACAGATCACATATCTAGAAGTAGAAGCAATCAGGTTGGATCATCTCTTCAAACACAAGACATATCTAGAGGTAGCAGCAGTAAGAGAGCAGCAACACATAGAGCTGGAAAGGGCTTGGAGATTGATTTTGCTACATTAGTAGTAAGTTTAATAATTTTTTATTTCCTTAATAATTTTTTTTGTAATATATATTGGTATGTAAATAGTTTTTTCTTAATATTGTAGGAATTCCGATACCGTCAAGTAGAAGTACAAAGTTCTGGTAAATCTTCTTTAGATATTTATTTAGATGAGCCAGTAATGGATATGGACTTCTACTCAGAATTGGATGTGTTACAACATTGGAAGAGTCAAAGCTAGAGATATCCTGATTTATCTATTATGGCCTCCGATGTGCTTAGCATTCCAATTACTACTGTAGCATCGGAGTCAGCTTTCAGTATCGGCGCTTGTGTACTTAATAAGTATCGCAGTTTTATGTTTCCATCCAATGTAGAAGCTCTCATTTGTACACGAAATTGGTTACAAGGATTTGCATGTGAAGGTAATTTTTTTTTGTTCTATTTCCAATAATTTCTTTTAATGTATTCACCCTAATATAATATATTCCTAATTATATGTGTAATCTTATAAATTGTAGATCAAGAAGAAGACAATGGGAGTGTGTGTGGGACTGCGACTACTTCATCGAAAGGAGACTCCAATTTAGTTATTGATGATTATGATAGTGATGATTGATTTATATATGTAATTTTATTTGCTTCATTATTATATTTGTTTTCCTATGTAATTAGTAAAAACTGAAAAGTACTTTATCTTAATTGCTTGATTATCGTTTTAAGTACATATAAATTGAAGTCTCTATTCAAGCATCATTTTTATAGTAAGAAAAAGAGAGAGAAAGTAACTTAAATGTCAACTAATCTAATTTACTTTGTTTACAAATGATGGAGGCACAAGAGACACGGGACACACGGCCTGAACACACGGCCGTGTAGTGATTGGTAGACTTCCACAGAATCATACACGGTCTCCATACATGGCCGTGCATCGTGACCGTGTATTCGATCAAGATTTCCAGTTTTCCACAGAATCATACACGGTCGTGTATGAGACCGTTTGTAGGTTTTTTTTTTAAAATTTTTTTGCATAAGGGAAAAAAAAATTTGCGGATCATTGCGGGTTGGCCCGCTTGGCCCGTGGGGCGGGGCGGGTCGACTTTTCTGACCCGCCAGACCCGTGGGCCGGTGCGGGCCAACCCGCGATGACCCACGGGCCGGTGCGGGTCGGGGCGGGCCGGCCCAGACGGCCCGCATTATCGGCCCTGTGATTGCTCACCTCGCACCGGTTGTCCCTCGTCCATGACCTACTAAAACCTCTTTCTTCCTCAGAATACTATCCGAATGCGGTTAATAAAAACCAGAATTGACTGGCCCAAGGAGCTCGCATTGCTGTTAAAGAAAGATAGATGCACTTGACCTTGGTGTGGACAAGGAGGCCACATGGGTTTTGGATGTTATGCTTGTTGAGGTTGACGTGAGAGACTCGGGTTTATCTTAAGATAGTGGGCCTCTTTCATGGGTTGTTACAGATTTATACTTTGGTTGCTGCTATTTCAGCCCCTTTCCTCTCCAATGAAGGTCTTGTATCATCGGGTGATATAACACGTTGCAACTTTTTGAAGAATTGGATATGGATCGGAGAAGAACAATTCCATTCTTGCTGTATATTTACCCCATGTGGGCCTAAGTTATGGCTCCTATTGCTCTATTTCCTTGTCGTGTTTATTAATATTAATTTTCTTTTCCGGTTAAATGCCAAGAGAAGTCAACATAAATGATCGAATCCGCGACATATAACTGGCTTAAATTCAGAAAAAAAGAAGAAAAAAACTTACATAGATCCGTTATATTAGAGTATAACAATCGTACTATACATGTGGATAGAAAAGCATTGGAGTTATGGGATCTCACGTCTCACCCATCATTTATTTTTTAACACACATATATCACTGTACTTCTCTTCCAAATCAATGGACCCGACCTTCGTTAAAAACTAAAAAAGTGATGTTCTCTCTATCCTAGGTAAAATAATACACTTAACAAGAGACAAAAAGAAAAGCCCTTTTTGTCTGGTCTGGTCTGCTGCAATCCAAAAAATATAAACCGACAAAGCGATGCTGCCATGGTCAGAACTACAAGTTACTGACTTCGTTTGCTTCTTTTCACGATTAGATAATTTAACTGATGATCATCATCAGCCCATGCAGCAATAAACAATTCAGAAAACCCTGATGAGCTTCCATTATCAACTGTCCATAAGGCTGTCATCAAACTTAAAGTCTTCTCTCTGATCACTCATTCATTACTTTTGAAAGCGAAGCCTGAGTACTAATTCCTACAGCTTTGTTTAGGGTGCCTGTCACTCCCTCCCGTCCATACGCGACTTAAGTCGGTAGTTTTCAGCATTTAACGTGCGAAAGAGATGTCTAGCGCTTAGGGCCCTCCTCGGTTTACGTTTCTGACGGTATTTTGCAACGATTACAACTAGATGCCTGCAAATGGATTAAATAAGTAAATTTAGTTAGTCTCATTTTGATCTGTGGATTAAATAGATTAAAATTCATTAGCTTAACTCAATATATGTAGACGGATAAGTTAAACGGATCAGTCAACTAATTTAGCCCATATAATCTTTTTATGCATTTTGATGAGTTAAACAAATAAACCTAACTTATTTATATATTTTAGTAGATTAAATGTTTAACCTACTAATATATATATATATATATATTTATTTAAAATATAGAATGAGTCTATTTAAACTATAATGGTTAGATAAACATATATTTATATGATTTGTAATTTTTCGCATGTTAAGTCGCTTTAACCTACGGGTAATATGAGTCAAGTCAAAATGGCTTGCTTTTTTAATAAGCTAAAAAATTCAACCCTAACCTCTTTTTCTAACTAATTAAATAGACTAAAAAAAATTATATCCAAAGTAAGAAATTTTACATTAAAACCACATAGATTATGTCACACAATCTCTTATTAGATAGTGATATACATATTTGTTTTGGATTTTTTAAATATTTCTTAAATTTATCTCTTAAAATGTTACCATATGTAATCAATGATTGATATTATAAAAAAGAAGATGACATTATGATGACATTATAAAGTATTTTGAAAATTCAAATGATCTTATTAATTGATTCGTAAATTTAGAAAATTTTAGGTAAATTAATTTTAAAGATTTTTCCATATTTGTAGCCTTACATACACCAACCACTACAACATTTTTAGCTTTCAATCCTGATCTATTTCAATGAGCTTTCATAAATCGTAATGTTTAACTAAAATATTTTAACATTTGTTTAGATTGAAGGGTTTAGGTGATGATGATTGATGGAAGAAGAAAAGTGATATTTTAGTTTAGCCTTTCATCTAACCTCAATGTCTTAGTTTTATAAAATTTTAATTTTATTTTTTTAAGTATTTGTACATTAGTGAAATATTTTGCTGGCAAGGGTATTTTTGGCATTTTGGCTATTTTCAAAACTTAATTGCCAATTTCTATTAATATTATGCATTTCTTTTCTTCCTCTTTCTTCTTTCTCCTTTTGCCTTCATTCTCAAACAACAGTTTCTTTTGGCTAGCAACTGCCTTCTGCCCTTCTTCCCCTCTCATCATGTTTTCAAGAGGAGATTGAAGGTGTTCTTGATATAGAATTAAAAAAGTAGCGTTTTTAAGGATTAGTTCTTGAATTTTGGTAAGTGTTGAATCGTTTTAGTTCTATTAATGTTTTGTTATTTGGTTGCTAATCCACTAATGCATCAATCTTTAAGGATTTGTTTCAAAATTGCGTATGGAAGTGCTACTATACATAGTGTGGTCCAATTGCAATAATTCAAGTAAGTTTTGTTGCTTGTTATGATTCGATTTTTAGGAATTTTGAGTCTAATGCAAGTTAGAATCTTGGTTAGAGTGAATTTTAAGTGTTGTCAGAGAATGGACATATTTTTAGATGAAAGGAAGCATGTGGAATGGAGTTTTGAGTGTTACAATGATTGGGATGTGATGGAAAATGTGTACAATTGGATAGGAATGGAGTTTGGGGAAATTCTAGAGATTTACAAACTGCAAAATTTGCAATTTTGGGGAAAGGCCTAGACTCTTTATATAGAGTTTGGAGCTTTTTAATTATTTTTTAGTATAGAATGTGCAAAGAAGCATTTCTGTGTAAAAGGTTTGAACCTTTTATAAAAGGTCTAAAGCATTTATTGAAAAACAGTTTTAACTCTTTATAATGGTCTAAACTCTTTATAAAAGGTCTCGACTCTTTTCAATAGGATAATTTTTCCTTTTTAAATCTTACTTAATTCACTTTCCAAAAATATTTTAACTATCTCAATTATACTTTAACCTTATTTACACATAATTTATATCCAACCTATATTCTATACATTTTAATAGTTTTTAACACTTAATTATAATTAATATTAAAAATAAAGAATCTTTTGTTACTAATTATTTTATTATACTAAGTAAAAACCTTTTTCAAATCTTATTCAAAATTTTCAACTTATATCGGGTTTTTATCATTTAAAAACATTTAAATACCATGTTTAGTAGTCTTTTAACTACTCTCATTAAATACTTTCTATTAAATTACATACCAATGACAAGTATCTTTCTTTAGTCAACCTTTTTCTAAAGTGTTTTTAGGGAGTTTATTAGTTCTAATGAAGACTCACCCGAGAGTTAAGTGAGAATTAAATAGCAAGTTATAGCTTAATGAAAATAGATGACTTAGTGTATCTTGCAGTTCTTAGTTAGAGCTTAGGGTCAGTTTAGAAACTAAAATACTTGCATTTATGTTATCATATTAGGATTGAAAGTCAAGTATAATTAAGATTTGTTAGTTAAGCCCATTTTACATATGTGTATACTATGTTTGTTGGTTTTGCTTATTATGATAAAATTAAAATGAACTCAAACATATTCGACTTATAAATGATTGTTGCTTGTGTGTGGCTGAGCTTGAGCAAGCTAGAGTATCGGTGATCTTGAGGTAGGGATTGGTATGTGGCGTAGTTCTTGTGTGGAGTTGCACACCGAAATGATTTAAGTGGCTCATGAACTTATGTTCGTAGTAGATTACCTAACATCATATATGTATATATCATATATGTTTGTGAACGAGATTTTGTGTTACCCTAAATCTTGAATGCCAAGATTGTGTTTTATGTCATGCCTAAATAAAATATAATAAATAGGTGATTTTTGATGTACTTTTTGCATATCTGTTTGTAGTTTTGGCTTTGCATGATGTGCATATGTGTTTGATGATGTATATGTACTAGGTAATGGCTCAACTTTTGTAGAGAATTTTCTTTCAGTTGTAGGTATTCATAATGAGATTGTAGTCTATGATGAGACGAGTGTGGATGCTTATTGGGATTTAGGAGATGTTGTTGGGTATTAATATTATTATGAGGATTAACCATGTTGCTAGAAAAGTTATAGGATGGTGTTATGTATAGCATATGTCGTAGAGATGAGACTCCTATTTATATTATCTTGGATTATGTGTAGTTTGTATCATGTTTGTTATGTATTTTCTATTTTAGAGGAGTTAGTAAGATTCTTGTATAGTTTTGATCTTATTATATTAGAGACATAAAGCGAGACTCTTATGAGCCTCTTAGCATTATTTTATGGAGTTAAATTTCAATATTGTACTTGCAGTCATTATAGGATCTTAGAGATATTTAGTGTGTTTTGGAGCTTTTGCATGTCATAACCTTGTTATGACACATGAAAGGCTATATTGTCTCAAGTTCTGACATGTTACAATGTGTAAAGATTATAAATGTTTACAAGTGTTGTATTTATGTTTTGATGCATAAAGAGTTCTTAAGATTAACAATTGCAACATTAATCTAGAAAAGAGGACAAAAGCAATAAGAGCAAGAAATGGGCATGTAAATCACTTAAAATCATCTCAATTTATTAATTAAAAGTAGCTTAAAACTTATTTTTTAATTACATGTCTTATTGGATAAAAAAAAAATCATCATATTGAGTTCTTTAAGGCAACTTTATAGTGATAATGGGCTAAATATAGTACTAGTAATTGCATCATTAAGTATACTACTAATGATAAAGAAAGTTCATATATGGTGAACAATTTACATGTAACATAAAGTATAAGATAGATTGCTTATAAGATATGACTTTATTATTGGTAATACCTAATAGGGAAAAGTATATTTTTATTCCTCAACATTTTTCTACTCTTCTATTTAACTCCTCAATCTTTTTTTTTTCCCTTTCTATTTGAGTTCTTAACGCTTTTAAAACTTTACAAAAAAAGGATTTTTATTAAATTTATTAAGCTTTTTATCAATTTATAATACATATTAACTTTAAATTGGTCTATAATAGTTAAATTAACAAAGTGATAACATTAAATATATTTATTTATGGAATATAATAAAAAATAATATTAATATATTTAATGATATAATATAATAAAAAAATATAAAAGTAATAATTAAGATTAAGAAAAGAGGTTGAAAAAATTTGTGTGTACCCTTACTACTTTAAGCAACTAGCTTAAGGTTAATCAGAAGTCAATACATGCTTGATATTAAGAAAAGAGGTTGAAAAAAAATTTGTGTGTACCTTTACTACTTTGAGCAACTAGTTTAAGGTTAATTGGAAGTCAATACATGCTTGATGTGAATAGAAAGTTTAATGTATTTAATAAAAATCTTATTTTTATAAGGTTTTAAAAATATTGAGGACTTAAATACAAGAAAGAAATATTAAGTACTCAAATAAAAAGTAGGTAAACATTAAGCATTAAAATTGTACTTTTCCCTACATAATAAAATAGCTTAGACATAGCATCAATTATAGTAATCTAACACACCTAATAAACCTTAAGTAGGATAGTGGATAAGTTTAGACCAATGGAGTTCTAAGCCATCCCTGTTGATGTGCCTGAAGTTGTTGATTGATTATAAACACAATTAAAATTAGATAGGTTGAATCGGATTTAATAAAAGATATTAGGTTTTAGATGATAAAGTTGGTATTTTCATATGTTTTTTCATACTTTTAAGGCTAGAAATTAAAAAGAATATGAGTGATTATAGAATTGGATATGATGTACTACATCTTAAACTGATCTAATAATTAAATGCAGGCTTGATATTACTCACAATCTTCAAAATGATCAAATGAGTGATTAATGGAAAGATATACTACAAGGTTTCTAGTTATTAGTGCTCACTACAGTTAGATAATGATTGATAAGAACAATTGAATATGGAGAAAAATTTAACGAGTAGCTGAATAAGTCTCAAAGTCTGATAAAAATGATCTAATGACTATGTGTACAAAAGAAACCCCCTTCTATTAAGCTAACTAAGGCAATTAGGGATAGCGTAATAAGATTAAATAAATGAAGTGTAATTAAGTTACGCAAGATAAGCATGTGTTTGCATGCTTGGTGCTGTCATTTAAACATCTGAAGTTGGCTTCATTCGAATATTGGATCATGTCACTTGAGTAGAGCTTAGCTAGGACTTTAGGGTTTGCTTTTGGATGAATTCATTTAAATGCCTTGAGGAGGCTTTCAAATGAAGTTGCTTTGCTTGAATCTCCCTTTAGGACATTTAAAGAAGTTCTTCTAGTTAGTCTTCAACCATTACTTGTCATTTTCATCCATAGTTACTCAATGTCTTGACTTATTACTTCCTTGTTCTTGTGGTGTCTTAGATCGTAATGCACATCATAGATAAAGGACACAACATAACTACTACCTATTGAAAACTTGACACTAAAAAAAGCTGAGGATGATTTATGTTTTCAAAAAATTTTGATTTTAGGACCTAAATTTAAAAAGTGGATCTAAATAGGGTCTTCGCCACTTTCTAGTAAAATTTCATTAAAAGTTAGGGTTTGAAATGAAAAAAATATATAAATATAAGACCTAAAGAATAAAGGGGAAATTGTACTAGAGGAGATCAATGTTTAGGATTAAGTTCAAATAGAAAATTAAACTTTGAAGTGATTAAAATAACAAATCAACGTTATATTTACTAGTTTAAATAAGGGATTTTGTCATTTGATCGTTATAATGCTATTAGTTTGAGTAGATGTGGCTGTTATTTGACATATGGCGTTAATGTGTTTAGTTTCTTGTCTTAGAATTTAATTCCTAGGATTTCAATTCCTATGATCTAATTTTTTGAAACTTGATTGATGATACATCGTTTGGTCATTTTTAAATAATAAATATGTAGTGCTATTATTTTGTTTGGATTCCTATCTTAGAATCCTATCTCTAGTAAAGTAAATAAGACCTTAGAGTTCAAGATTTTGAGTGAGAGTAAGCTTCTATATTGAAGGTTAAACTTTTGGTTTCTTTCTTTCATTATTACCCTAATTTTCATTAATGCTTAATTTCATTTATTTGTAGCTTTCTCGATTTATTTATTGTGGTCGATTAAAAAGTATTTAAGTCAAGCTATCTTGAGTTCACTTGGCATGTTTTAATTGTTATGACCTTGTTTAGAATGTTGGTTATTTGTGAGTTGTATTTAACATGCTTTTCAAATAAATCTTGGTGTTAGTCTTATTTATGGAAAATTTACCTAATAGATTATGTGGAAGTTTGCTAAAAACATTTTAGGTATAAAAGTTTTCTTTAGACAAATCTTTTCTAAATGGTTTTCAAACCAAAATCATTTTCCAGTTTGTGCTTATGAAAAGCCAAGTCTTTTATTTTATTTTATTTAATCAAAGGTCTTTTATTTAACATATCCTAAAATGTTCCTTTCATTTCTTAGAATTGTTCCTTCAACATTAAAATATTTTTTTTTCCAAAGTTAAGGAGAAAGATCTTTTGACCATTAAATCAAGGAGATGCCAACCCTTGTTAGATAAGCTCAACCTATTATAAATTGGAGACTCTAGTCACTAGCAACATATAATTTTAAAAGCCTGAGTTTGTGAGATTGAGCTAGCTAATAGCTTTGTGTAATGGAATGCATGACTAAGTTTGTTTGTGTGGTTGCTTTATGAGTGAGTGTACTTGTGTGTCTAATATGTAGTGATACATATGTTATGCAAACAAGATTTACTCTAGTTATGATTGTGAGAAGTGAAGTGAGTTATGTGCATGAAGTGGTTTGAGAATTAGACTAGGTAAAGTTGGGGAGAATGCATGGACATTAAGTGATACTTCTTCTTGTGATTGTGAGAGGAAAGACTCATGTATTACAAGTGGTCTTTTATACTCATTTTTAAAATTTGATACTTATGGGATTATTAGTGGTTGAGTTGGTAGAATTAATAGAAAGGACTGGTGCATAATATAGAACCTCTATATATATTTGAATTCATTTTATGTTTGTCCCCTTTTGTTTATTATTACGCTTGTTATCTTAGTTTCTTTAATTTGCAAATCCAAGAGTATTATCCAACTAGACTTAAAACTCCGATAATCAAGTAATTTGATACTTAATTTGGAAGGAGGATTAATTGTTGAAATTGGACTCATATTTTGTAAAAACACATTCACCTCCTCTTGGTCGTTAATTTGGGACCTACACAATCTTTAGACCCAAACTCATTAAAGAATAATATGGTTAATTTGTGAATCATCCGAGGAAACTATATAAATATTCCTAATTATGCATGGTGGATGCATGTATGTGGTTGAAATCCCCACGTCTTGCTTCCCATAGTCATGCAACAACGACGAGCGAGGATGATGATGAGCCACTGAGAAAGCTAAAGCTGCAGATATATGAAGTTTAGGGTAGGAGATGCTCGAAGCTTAAAGCCACTTCGATGTTCTATGAAATTAAAATACACTTAATTAATCTAAAACATTATAACATCTGGAAGGAAATTCCATAATATTTGTTGATTTCTGCTGGCTCATAAAAATTAACAGGATATGTACACGTGCCCAATACGTCCTGTCATATTCCTACTCAATGCATACGTATTATATTCTTCTTGACCTCTTTTTTCTCCAGCCACAGAAGGGTAAGACTTGGACTAAATATGTGAGCTGTAATGCTGAAAACAACTAGTTCCGTCGACAAAGCAGCCACTTCAAAGTTTGTATTTGCTTAGATCCTTTTTTTCTTTCGGTTACAACTATGTGGGCCATGTCCTAGCGTCCTGGGCGGTGCCTGCCTTTGAAATTTGTATCACCAGAATGTACAAAGAAATGCTGTATCCAATTTTGTGTTGCCTAACTTTCTCCAACACGTTCGACATGAAGAGGGAAGCAAAGAACATAGGCGTGCGGAAGAGGAAGATGGGCTCTCTCCTGTTGCTGTTCGGGGACCACTCGTCCTTTTCCTCGAATTGGTTTGCTATTTCCGTAAACAATACAACTCCAGATCGCATATCATCCCATGTGCGGGTCTACATTAAATATAATAAGAACATGTAGCAGGATGGATATAGAATTATACAATTAGATGGAATGGATTTATTCTGATTAAATTAATATTAAAATCACTCATAGGAAAATATTTACTCGTTATTACAGTTATATATTGCACCATCTCATATACGTAAAAGGATCTTTGTCAATGATTTCACTTGCAACATTTCCTAAAACTTAGCAGGATGAAAAAGTTCTTTTAAGAATTGATTAAGAATGCGAGGTTAAAAGAATAAATTCTTACCTTTTTATTAGATTATATATATATTGATTAAGGTATTTCTATGATTTCTTTTCAAGATCACTTTGTATGATTTTGTTTCATTAACAATACTAAAAAAAAAAATCATTTCAAATGTAATTTTGAAATTGCAAAAATCATTCAATAATCTACATTTGTTTTCAAAATATTAATTGCAAAAAAAAAAAAAAGAAAAAGAAAAAGAAAAAAAATGCTATTAAACTATGTCATATGATCGGTATTGTTTATCGATAGCTTATGTGATAAGACAAGATTCAATATGGGCAATATAATAATTATTTGTAGTGTTGTACTAATAAAACACAATAATTAAGGAGAATTTATTTAGTTAAAAATAGCATTTGTAATATAGGCAATGTAATAATTATTCTTGGTATACTACTTGTAAAAAATAGTAATTCAAGAGAATTTATTTAACTAAATATAATTAGTACTGGATGAATTTAATGTTATTAGTTATTGTAAGAAAAGAAGAAGTTCATTCAAGTAGTAAATGTATCTTAAAAAAGTAAAATGACACTTCTAAAATTTGAAACCAAGATCTCATGTTTGCAAAATCAAACACATAGCTACTTAACTATATATAATATTATGTTATAATTTATTCCTTAAAATATACGTTTTACATGTGATTTTTCCTCTTATTAAAAAAAAAAAAAACCTTTTTCGAAGTTTGAGAGGTTGGGGCCCACTCCTACCCCTCCTAGACCCATCCTTTATTAAGTATTAATGAAGTACTTCGAATTGATATTGTCTACGAGCCTATTTGATATATATTTATTTTTTATATCTTATTCGTTCCATATTTTTGTTATCCAAACATCCCTTATACATAAGTTTTTACGTATCAGCAATTTTAAAGAAAATTTACGCATTTCCTCATTTGATAAACTTACCAAATCTATAGGACGTTACCAAAAGCCCATATATAATTGTAGTATGACTTAAGATGTGGGGGGTATTATATATGACTAGTTTTGGAATTGGAAACGGTGTAAAGCAACAGCAATTAGCTGGACATGTGACTGACAAGTTCGAAGCGTAGAACTTAAATTTACAAATGGAATAGATTTTTCTTTTTTCGCCCAAATACAAATGGAATAAAATGATATATAGACATTGCTCACATATATATTCAGCTTTACCATTTATATTAAGTTAATAATTTTAAAATTTAAATAATTAATTACAAAAATAAATAAGTTTGAGTTATCAAATACGTTGTTTACCTTTATACTATATCTCTTCTTTTTGCTCCCATTGAAAGAAGGGGGAGAGGAAAAGCTACTCGTTACATCAATAATGCTGCAATTTACTTTACTTACTCTTCCGAGCTATGATTTGTGTGCCATACGTCTTTGCAGTCCTGTCGTGTGCCTTCAAGGGTTTTCTGTTGGCATTTTCTTAAGTGAAAGAAGCAAAAGGCAAGATGAAGGAAAAGAGAGTCAATTAACGTTGGATTAGGAAAAAGATTCTACAACCTTAGACTTGTTTGATTTGACAATAAATCCATCGTAATCACCAGTGCTCAAAGAGTGCGTGAAAAGCTGTTGTTTTTTCCGATGTCTGTTTTTCCATTTTCAGGTTGTGTTACGACTTTTTTCGGCTTTAATTCATAGCTAAGTCTTTATAAATCGTCATATGGTCGAAGTGTAGCTTTAAATTGAATAATTAAACAATAAAAAGAAATTTTAGCGGCGGAAAACCTAGTACAAGGTGCCTCAAATTCTATGAGTGTGTGTTTACGTGTTCTTAGTGTGAGTGCGAAGGGAGGTTAGACTCCTATGTCATTTAAAAATTTGGAATTTCGCAAAAGAAATTTCATTTAAGAGATTTCAGTTTTTTCAAAATAATTTTTAGGGCTTGGTGGAGGAAGCTTATATAGGATGCTGAGTAGGATGGAAGTTGAGAGGCTGTGCCCCCATATTATGGTGTATATATCATAGGTTGAAAAATCTCTATGGATAGAAGACTATGTAGAGTTGAACACGGGAAATTCAAAAAATTTGACAAATCTCGTTGAAATCTGTTACAAGTGCATTGAAGAGTGCACTGATCGGTTAATTAGGGCTTGTATCACTGACATTATTAAGTAGTTTGATGGTTGGTCGGTTGGAGAAAGACTCATGATCAACCATTGGGCTTGTGGGTTGATCAATTGTTTATCGCCAACCCTTAGTAGTTGTCCAAAGACATTAGCTTTGCTTTTTTATATTTTCTAATTTTGCTTGTTTTAAAGATATGGAGTCTTGAATTTTTTTTTTTGAGATCAATATAGAAACTTGTAGTTGGGTCTAAAACACAAACGATAGAGTCCATTTTCATTCTTGAGGCATTACTATTTTTGATAAAATGAATTTGCTACTCTTTTCCTATAGTTTTCTTCTTGCAATTCCTTATTAATATCTGTATTATTTATTTCTTTTTCTCTATGAGTTGCTTGCATTGTATCTAGGGTTAAGCAAAAAAATAATCGAATTGTGTACGAAATCGGACTTAATCGAACCGTAAATTAAGCTTGAAAAAATTATGAATTAAACCAAACCGTTTTCTTTTAAGTTTATAAAAGTTACGAACTAAACCAAACCTTTTTGAATAGAATTGAATAGTGAGAAGTAAAAAATGGCAGTAAAAATCTAAAGAATGTATGACCAAAACAGATGATCCATATTACTTATTCAATTTCTCTTCTTATTTGGTTTTCGTCAAGTAATTTATCATTTTTTTATTTCATATTTTTATTTATTGGCTAATATAAAAACTATAATTATCTAAAGAGGAACAATAAAGTATATTTAAATATATTAAATGGGTATTGAAGATAGTGAGTAATATTGAAAAAATAATAATATATTATGTCGAGTATAATTTTTCATAACTTATGTATACCAAACTGGATTGAACCCTTCTATCTTTTTTTTTTTTTTTAAGTTTAAAAAAATTATGAATTGAACCATATTATTAGGTTTGATTTAAAGAAAAAAAAACCCAACTATAATATATAATTTGATTTAATTTAAAGGATGAATCATATCAAATTAAACCGTATCCATCTTTAATTATAACAACTTATCCATCTAAAACTTCCGCAATGTTGTCATGTGTACATCTCCTTCCGAAAATTCATTCTACTCGGCCCCTTTGTATAGGCATATGTCCACATATGAGTATATAATTTTGTATTATATATTCCCGTCCCACTAATCTTTTCTGTTCTGAAGAATAAGAATCTCAGATTGCTTACTTAGTAGGTGAGGAATAATAACAATTGGTATATGTTGTTGATTGTTAATGTGATAGGGGTTAGCTGAAAAGTATACACCTATATATATATATATATATATATATATGGGTCCACCCTATTAAATTCCCTTCAATTATTGTTATATATATAAAAGAATATTAGTGCTCACTTCACGAATCACGTCAGATTCTTCTTGCATTATAGAATACAGCTAAAGAATTACTTAGGATAAATAGATCAAATCACCTATCTGGTCTTAGGAACGTCAACGTCCTGGTGATAATAAACCAAAGCATAAATGGGATGCAAATTTGCACAAGGCATGATTTTTTTTTTTTGACCATGTGATTCTTGTTTTTTTTTTTTTGTTTATTTATTTATTTTACAAGGTAATTGAACGTGTGATATATAATTAATCAGTTATAAAATTTTCTTATCAATTTGCTATCATCAACTGCGAGTGATAATTTAACTTCAAATCGTTGATTAAGAAAACTAAAAAGTTCCTAATACGATTCAAGATTGACGAACCTATTTTATCCTATTCTCAAATGGAGTCTCCATCTATGAACTTTTATTACGTCCAATATGTGAATTAATATATTGAACACATATAACGTATAATATATATGAATAATCCAATATATATAATATAATATTCTATTGATTGTGTGATATATTTATAGTTATGAGCTTCTTTTTTTTTATTTATTTATGCAACTGTGAATTTAATTTGAGAGATTATGAATAATTCTAAAACCGCGGGATACTATTCATCATTCTAGCTAATATATAAGGAGTAACATTTTATATTCATATAATTTTGGATGAATTCCATATATACCATTTCTTAATTGCTTATAAACCCCTTATCGAATCAGGCATTAGAATTCTTAAAATCTTTCAAAATATATTTTGAGACCCTTATATAATCATTTTTTCCCCAAGAAATCAACAACAAAAAGAGTTAATTAAAGCTAAAAAAACCTAGATAAAATCAACACCCCCACCCCCCCAAAAAAAAAGAAGAAGAAACTTTTCTTTTTTTTTGATCAAATGAAAATCAGTAAACATATTTTTAAAAATTTAAAAATTGAAATTTTCAATTTTAAACATTGAAAGGGCTAAACATAAATATAAATAGATGTATTTGTAGCTCCAGATGTGATACAAAAGCAGAACACTTAGTCCAAAAGTACAGACCAAACTCATAAAATATCCCCACGTGTTTTACTTGCTTTAATTGATGAAGGAGAAGTCAACAAAACCAAAACGTCTTCCTAGTTCTAATACATTGGGATTTGGGCAAGCAATCGCAAAAAGCAGGCAGATCATATAGCAATTTCCTTTGCAATTTGCCCTAGAAGTTCTAAGGCACATCAGACTTACATAAAAACACTATCGGGTTTGGTTTTAGGCATTTCCCCCCGGTGGAAATCAAAGTACTTTAATAGGAATCATAGTTGTATGTCACGTCGGACATCCTGTGATGATGCCCCGCCAAGCAGCCATCCGTAGAGTGGCATTGATGGAAAGGAGTACATAGCCTAAATAAATTTGGCATGGTGGATGAAAGCTAATAATGCGCCATCTTTTTTTGTGTGGAAAAACTGGTACCTGATATTGATTGAATGGTTAGACTGTTTTGCTGCCTATTTCAACCGTATTCAAGGGTATATGGCTTTTCTGATCATAATTGGGAGAACGTAAACCTCAACCGTTAGGACCAGCTGTCCTCCAGAGTTATATCATATATAAGATTAGAACAATTTTACGATACAATCATTTAAAAATGATTATACAGTATAATTATCTTTTTGGGTTATCAACAACTTATTTTAAACTATTAGTTTTTTTTAAAAAAATTACTTTTAATTAAGTAAATAAAACTTATTAATAGTAAAAAAAAATGATTATAACATTTAGTTATTTTTAAATAACTACATTGTAGAATTATTAATAAGACTAAGATGATGCTTGCTAAATCAAGAGTTAGACAAAGCTTTATGCTTTCAAACATGACTAATTAGACCCCCTAGGCAACTTCATTAAATAGAAATTTCTGCCTACTAAATCAAGAATTATATTATATTATATATATATATATATATATATATATATAATGCTTGCTAAATGAAGAGTTCTATTGCAATTTGCATTGAGTGTTAAGATAATAACCTCAAAGGAAGCATTAAAGGGTTTGTCAATTACATTTGAATTTTTTCAAGAGTAGACTTTAGGTTAATTTGCAAATTCATCTCCTTACATTTTCTTTTTGTGCACTTAATTCCCTATTTTTAAAGTTGAGCATTTAACCCTTTAAAATTTTAAAAATAGTGCAGTTGAACTTTTATATGACTATTTTATACTTAATTTTATGTAGTTTTCAATTTTAATATATAGATTTTAAATTTTCTTATTGAAGGTAAAAATGTTTATATAGGAGCTTAGATGCATGTTTCTTATAAAGATTTTGGAGGTCTAAACACTCATTGTCAATACCCTAAATGTTAATCTTCAAATGAGAATTCACCAATCAAATAAGTGGATTATCATTGGTGTAATACCTATCCTGATGGGAATTAAGATCTAAGGCATTGTTATAGAGGTAAGAAATAAGATCGAAATGAGTCAAGTTAGATCCAAGATGTTACTGATTCAACCAAGAAGCTAAGAGACTCAATTAGGTCAACAAAGAGGGAATAAGGTTAACTAGAAGTATTAAGAAAGAGCTTGAGATGTATGGAGTTGATGGCAATATGGGTGCAATGGTTTCTAGTTCAAATGAATAGAAACATCACTACATGGCTTAGAGTAAACCTAAGCAAACCATTATACCATTAACCATGTATTATTTTGAGGATTTGATTGCTTATACATTAATTGTTAGTAACAAAGATCCTTATAGTTTCCATTGTGCTTGTAATTAGTTAAGAGAGAGTTGATAGATGATTGTTATTAATGAAGGGTATGGAACCTCTACATCAGAACTAAACCTAAAAGTTGATAGAGCTTTTAGAAAGGAAGAGTCTAATAGGGCATAATAGATTTACAAGAAAAAGGAAGGGGTGATAAAGAAAGAAGGGATAAGTTCGAAATTTACTTGGTAGCAAAGAGTTAGTTACTTTGAAATAGGTTGATCATTAAAGAGATTTATGCCCTTATGGCTAAGCATACCTCCGTAAGGGTAACATTAGTTTTAATAGCTTATGGGGACATAGAATTGAAGCAAATGGATGTGAAGACAGTGATCCTTCGTAGTGACTAGAAGGGGTACATTTTCATGGCATTGCCACTTATTGGGCATGAGTACCTAGTCTATAAATTGAAGAAGTCACTTCTTGGGCCAAAGCAATATCGTCTAAGGTAGTGATATAAGTGGTTTGACTCATATATGATATGGATTTGCTATGAGCAATAATGTCGGTTTAATTGTTGCACCTATGTTAGAAGCTTTAATATCATGTTTGGTACGCCAAATGGACTCGGATTTTGAGTTCCATTCCCTTTCCTATGTTTGAAAACACTTTTAGGAGCTAGAATCATAATTCTTTGAAATCAACAATTCTAACTTTGTAGAGGAATGTGATTCTATGTTTAAGGGGAGTGAAATCGTGATTCTAATCCATTCCCAGTAATGGTAATTATTTAAAATACCTTTTTATCTCATTAATATAATTGATTACATTCACTAATTAAGGGTATTTTGATAAGTGCCATTTCATTTCATTCCATTTTATGAACATTTCTAAACACAAGAATGAATTTAACATTCTATTACCAATTCCATTTCAATCCATTTCATTCCAGATTATTCCTGAGTACCAAATGTGACATAAGGGATGATTTATCCAATATTCTATTGCTATTTATCAATAGCATGCTAGCTGCTGCAAATAGTATAGCTAAGGTTAATAAACCAAAGCATATGTTGAAGGAAGAGTTTAACATGAAGAACTTAGTCATGGTAAAGAAAATTCTTGAGAGGGTGATTTAAAGGAACTAAGAATTCAAGTGTTATGGTCGTTCAACATGATATACATTGATAAAGTGTTGAAATTATTTAACATAAGCATTTCAAAATCGGCAAGTAAACCTTTAGGGATTCATTTTAGATTGTATATCACCTAGTGCCTAAGATTAGAATCTAAAATTGAAGACATATCAAATGTTTTATATGCTAGCTCAGCAAGGTATCTAATGTATGCCATGGTTTGCATGTAATAAGTATAAGGAAAATCTAGGTGGACATTATTAGAATGTGGTTAAGTGTATTTTTAGTTACTTGCAAGACTTCACAGACTATGGTTTTTGTTTTTGGTAGATAATAGGGTTAATGTTAGTTGTAGGTTATGTTAATGTAAATTATGCATGGGATTTAGATGACGAGAGATTAATGATGGATTATATCCTGTAGGTGGACCCTTTTTTAGAGGTTTATGGTTAACTACTTAGTTGCTTTAACTATGACTAAGGCTGAGTATATGATAATGAAATGGCTACCAAAGAATCACTATAGATGACAAGGTTGGTTAGCGAATTAAGTGTTCAGCAAGGTAGAGTTTGGTGGTATTATGAAGCATATTGATATGAAATTTTACAAGATTAGGGAGTTGATTTCTTCCCATGAGATATTACTCGATAAATTTGGTGTAGAGGGAAATGCAATGGACATGTTGACTAAATTGGTTATTGTAGGTTTGTTTAAGTGTTGCTTGGATTTCATTAATGTCTCTTGCTGCTAGTAATGAGGCTTCCCATTTTACTAGTGTTGGTTGGGAGAAAAGTTTTAATGATACTAACACATCATATGGATTGATTAGTAGTGTAGAAGTATCAATAAAATTCTAACACATAAAAATATAAATGGTAGCTTTTTTAAAAAATACCTATTATTAATAACCTGTGCTTAAAAATCATTGGTAATTGTATGTCACTCATCAAAATACCTGACATATTAGTATCAATGAATCTTTTTTCATTGGTTGGAGGTTCAACCATTATGTGAAATTTGTTATTGGATGGAGATTTACTAAGATGGAGATTATTGGATTATCACTCATATCTTGAATCCTAGGGGCCAATGTTGAAGTTGAGCAAAGCAAAGTGTAGCCAATTAGTTTGTAGATGTTAAAAGTTGTAGAGTCAAGATAAAATCAAAGTTTCATATAAGCGGATATGTGGAGCCATCCACTACAATTGATCAACTAAGGGTGGTTGGCAATCAAGTGCTAGCACTATAAAGGTTACAGGGTTTTTGTGATAACCTTAATTGTTTCTTATTTTGTTTGTTTAGATGTATATAAAGGCAGATGTAGAAACACGAGGCTAGGGGGCCATTTTTATAATATATAAATTAAAATTACAATATGCATGTTATATATATATATATTGCAAACGACATAATAGTTATTATTAATGGAAGTATAACACAAATATATAACATACAAAATTTAAATAAAAAATTATAAGTAGAGCTAAAAGAACAACATATCAACATAATATAAGTATTATTTTATTTTATTTTTTTGAAACAATGGCTTTATGAAATTATATCATTAACAATATTATACAAATGATCAATTTCATATAATTAATTATGTGATCGATCATTCAAAAATCTACATTCATTTTCATAATATTAATTATAAGAAAAATACATTGAATGACATAATTTTTATTATTTATTAATATTTTATGGAATAAGGATGAAATATTTTTAGTATCAATGTAATTATTATTTATGATATGCTACTAATAAATAAATAGCAAATTAAGTTAATTTAGTTAGTTTATTACAATTTAATAATAAATGAAATTTAATGCTATTATTTATTATGAATAAAAAATAAAAGAAAATACCATTAAAGTAGTAAATATAACTTGAGAAAAACTAAAATGACCATCATGGGAATTGAACCACTTCTAGTATAAAAACTTTTACATTTACCACTAAACTATATGTTATATATTGTTAAAAATTACTCTTAGAATATATATATATATATCATATATATAATTTTTATTTTTATTTTATAATTAATTATAGTTAATTTTTTTTAGGCTTAGGAGGTCCAGGTCACCTTCGCCCCTCCTAAATCTGCCCTAAATGTATATTTTATCCTAGGTTTATTTGCAGGTTATATATAGACTTATAATAGGATTTCTATGTATAGGAGAGTCAATTTTTGTAGTGAAACTTATTTCAATGGCTATAATTTTTCACCCCAAGTTCATTTAGAGGTTCTTCAACTAAAATTGTTTATTGTTGTTTTCTACTTAATCGCTTTTTACTCTTATTATTGGTTATTTCCATGATAAAAAACTTAATCTTGTCTTGTAAGCTTCCCATATTACTGCACAACATTATCTAAATATCATAAGCTTTTTCCATACGATTTCCTTCATGAGCATGTTGATATCGGTCTATCCTACTACCTTAGACTTGTAGGCAAGTGCATCTATTAATTATATAGTATAGTGAATATAGAAATTGAGTGATCCCACAAGGATTATGATTACTAATAATTATCCATTTTCTTATTATTTAATTTGCAAAATTAAGTGAGTGAATAAAATCAACAACGAATAAACTAAGGAAAGTAATAATTGTTAAAGCTTACCCAGATGTTAAATCCCTCTATAATTACTAATATAATTAATTATTATTATTCAATTCCTTATTATATTCTTGGATTGTGGGAATTCCTAAATTGAACTAATAGCTCTCTCGAGTCTACTAATTCCTAATTCCAAGTTGATTAATTGGAATCTCCTCCTAATTAAAACCCTAGAATTGCATTATGTTCGATCTATAAACTTAGCTATTAGGTTTGACCATAATCTGGAAGATTTACGTCATCCTATCTCTAGGATTGCGTGCAACTCCCAATTATGCTAGATCTATTCTAATGTAAAATTTTTCAATCGCTATATAAGAAATCAAACTCTAAATTAATACGTCGACAATATTAAATTGAAAACAATGAAAAAACTCATAATTGGATCACAAGAATGACAAATAATTTATTAAATAATAAATCAAAAAAATTGCATATTCATTCTAGGGTTTATTATACTTGAGTTCTAAGGAAAGTTTAAGCTAGTAACATATTTAATCTAAAAGCAGCAATAATAAAAAGAGTACATAAAGAAAAGCATTAAAACTAAAAATCTATCACCATTGATCTCTAATAATCTATTTTAATCCTCTCTTTTTTCTTCTTGAATTGTAGTGAATTTGTCCTTTATATAGACATCAGCTTGGCGGCACGGTCACAACACGGGCGTGCCATTGCCGGTGTTCCAATTTGTGGAATTTTTGCCTTCAACATGCCTACCGACACAAGCATGTTCATGTGCATGTTAAGCTACATGGCTGGTTTACATGGTCCTTTGCATGGCTAGACATGGTTGCTTTGCACGGTTGGACATGGCTATGTTCTTCACCGTGTTGGTCTTTCTAATCTTGTAAAATTGATATTCTTTTATTCAATTTTCACATAACTCTTCTATTAAATCATAAATTATATTTCAATGGTTTGAAATCAAAATAAAGATTGATTAAATATAGTGTCTATACAAAATTTATTATAAACAATAAATATTTTATAACCCATCACCTACTTCACCAAATTCGAATACACATGATGAGCTATATATAGTAACTTCCTTTTGACCTTCAAAACAATCACATTTTTACTACACGGTGATAAGGTGTAGTACTAAAAAATGGTCTAACGAAATTTCGAAATAATATATGATAATGAAACAATGATCAATGACCGACTCTCTCTCTCTCTATCACTTAGGAGAGAGAATCTAACTTTCGTGTACAAATGGTCCCCCATGCAGTGAGTGCAGCCTGCATGCCTAATTAGCAGACACTTTCTCTTTTTCCCCCCGGGTGAGGAAAAAACTGAAACACTAGTCTTCTATGATGAATCCCAAGAAAAAGAAGCATGATCTGCATAAACTTGCTAGCTTCTTTTTTTTACACGGTTGGATTTATAGGATGATTTTGACCATCATCACAAAAATTTGCAAGAAATTTCATTTAATTTAATTGAAGGAGGAAATCGATATCTGTTTTGCTTTCTCTGTCGACCTGTTAGGGTTAGAGTCTCTTCCCTTTTCTTTTCTTTTTTTTTTTTACTTTTAATTATTATTAAAGATTTTTTATTTTTATTTTACACACAGATAAGTGACGGCAATTCAAACCCACTACAACACAGACAAGGACTTGCAATAATCGCCAGCCATCTGCTCAACGTGTGAGGGTGTTTTTTTTTTTTTTCTTAATTTTGAAAATTTCCTTTTTTTCAATCCTATCCATATTAACTCTCATAAGTTAATATATAAATCTTTTATTTCGTAATGTTATTTAAAAAATGTGCAGATAATATTTCATTGATATATCAAAATTTCATTTAGTATGGAATGAATGCTCTATGAGTAACTTATAGTTTGCGATATAGATCAGAGTCTTAATAACTCAAAAGATTTACGTGATAACAGTGAATATTATTTTTCAATATGGAGGAAGATATGGTGATAGTGAACTTGAGTACAACTAACTTGCTCTATAATATATCATCACTTGAGCTAAAACTTAAAAATGTTATTCAACATTATTTTCAGTTTCTTGGAATTTAATTTCACTCTTCCACAATATTGAGTATCCAAGAAACTGAAAACTCATTTTAAATTTGTACTTTTCACTCTCGCTATATTCTCAATAAATGTAATTAAAAATTAAATCCAATGGAAATTCACTAAATATGACTATCAAGTATTGAATTTGGTCTATAGGTGTAGTAATATCTGATAATTACAGAAAGGAAGATCATGTGCTTGGAAGAGGCTCTTAATGAATTTGCAGTCATGACAATGGCTCAAGACACAATATAGTATAATAACTGTACTCCATGATTAAAGAAGCAAATCGACTGGCTGATGGAATTGCCAATTTTGTTCGCAAAACATAGGAAAATTCTTTGCCAATTCGAGGCATTCTTAAGTTCATTCTATATCGATTTCCATATGTCGCAATATGCCATTAATATTTCTACAAATGCAATAAGTGGAGCATTCTTAGACTAGGAAACTAATATATATATATCGCTGACCAACTCGGCACGACAACACAAATATGAATACAAGGCAATTAGTAATACGATCAAAATATAAAACATGAAATCAACACAACACATAATGAAAAAAAAAAGTGTAATTAAAATACTACTAAACACAATTATAATATAAATTAATTATTTGTAATCTCTATTCAAATTTATAGAGTTTCATAGCAATACAAAATTGACACAACACAAAGCACAAACCCAACACGGCAAAAGGAATTGCCACCCCCTACAAGCATCCACTAAACACAAGGTAGAGAGAAAATAGATGATAACGTATTTATCTCTAACAATCTTACTACAACTATAAAGCCACGTGGCAGTTGATATGCCGCATTTTTATCCCGTGAAAAAAACCTATGTGTATCGCCAACAATGGAGGTATTGGTAAAATTGCGGCGGAATCTCTCCTTCACACTTGACACAAACACAACAATTTAACTCTAAGCTAATTCCTTCTTCACCAAACCTAGCACTAAAGAATAAACAATCCTCCCAAAAAGCCTCTATCTCACTCGTCCTATTAAGCCCTTGACTAGTGTAGATCTAACACACTTAAATGTTGTTGAAGCTTACATGATGTTGAAACTCTAGCTAGATGAAATACTGAACTTTCTTGCGGTCTTCCCCCACAATAACTGATCTCCTCATTATCTAAACCCATATTTTCTTGAGCGGATCCCACGTTAGCCCGAAGCGGTTACTCTAGATCTGAAGTTGGAGGGTCACAGTAAGCATGACTTTGTACAACTCATGTAAGTGATATTCATTTATTTAGAATGCATGATTTCTTCATTTTAAGGATACATAATATGTACGAGAGCTAATATGTTCCTAAAATCTAGTTGTTTTCTAATTTTCAATCTCGAAAAGACGAAAAGTTTTGATATGATATGTTTTGGTGGATGTCTAGACATGCCCTAAGTTAAACTCCTAGACTTTCCTACTAATCTTTCTGCATTCTTAGAGAAAACTTTGACTACCGACTCCATTTACATGTAGTAACACATTTATTTGTCAATTCATCGGATGATTGATATAATTATCAATTTCGTCTATTACAGATAAACCATGATGCCGGCAATCAAAGTTGCACATGAGCAATATTGGAAATTCCATCTTTGAGAAGAAAAAGATGACTTCAAGATCAAGAGAAGAGAGGTGTTCTCAAGCCAAACAAGAAGGAAACCTTGTTAATTATTCTCATCTCTCCAGAGCAACATCATCTAGTTCAAGATCATGGTCGGCATTTCGCAATCCTAGGATTGTACGGGTTTCGCGTTCATTTGGAGGTAAGGATAGGCATAGTAAGGTTTTTACTGTAAGGGGTTTGAGAGACAGACGGATTAGATTGTCAGTACCTGCGGCAGTTCAATTGTACGATCTACAAGAGAAGTTGGGGCTCAACCAACCGAGTAAAGTGATAGATTGGCTGCTCGATGTCGCTAAATGCGATATCAATAAGCTTCCACCTTTGCAAATTCCACAAGAATACAATCAATTCAATCCATCAATGGCTTCCAATAAGTTATGGTTTTCTCCACTCTTGCAAACAAATTCAACCTCCATGAAGCATGGACTCCCTAGTAAAGGTAGCGGGATCGATATCAATGAAGATATTTTTGAGAGTGAAAGAGAGAGGTTGAGTATTGCAAAATCAAATTTATCGAACATGGATGATCTTGTGAGAACAAGAAACAAGCAAATTGAGAGGGAAATTGTTTTTGAGAAGGGAAAGTGGATTAATTCAAATGTCCAAGAAAGCCTAGGTGGAATTGGAAGTAGTCAAAACGCCCATGTGCTGCCTCAAAATTTCCTTTCAATGTCCAATTACAACTTCTCTTTGTCAAGTCTTTCAAATAATAGGATGTTACCCTATAATCAATGTGAGTCCTCAACTTCGTCGTCGTCGTCGTCTTCATCATCATCTCAATTTGGAAGCTATGGATTTGTGCGACCCGGTGAACAGTATGCTCTTCTCAATACCAATTCGTCACCACCGTCATCATCACTTGCTCTCCCTTCTAGGGCTCAATTCTGTTTTTGCCCTCCTCCACCAATTTCTACTCCACTAATTCCTTCATATTCTCCAGTTATCACCACTCCTCTGATGGAAAATGAGGTGGGATTAAACCATCATCAATTGTTTAGCTCATCGTCCTCACAACAATGCTTGCCTTCCTTCATGCCATCATTCCATCTAGTAGGATCACCGCTCTTACCATCCCCGGCGAATTTCCGATTTGTTACTCCCCTAAGCAAAAGTTCATGCCAGACCGATGAGCATGATGATAGTTCTTGAAGACAATCTGTCTGCTTGATAAATAATTTTGGTAAAGTCCCCGGATCCCCTTTAACGTTTATATATATATATTAATTAAGAACATTATATTACCTAGTTGTGTGAGATTATGGTTGTTGTACTATATAGTTAATTGGTTTTTCGTGCGTATAGCTTGATTAAGGAATAAACATATATATATATGTGTGTGTGTGTGTGTGTTTATATGGTTTTTCCTCTACATTTTTCTAAATTCTCTTTTAAAACTTAATTACATGGTTTTGACTGCCATATTGCTTTTCCCATATAGTAAGATAATTAAGAAACTCTTCCCGAAAACAATGTTCTTGCGTGATTATAAAGTGGCATTTGTCTTGATGCATGCGAATGATTCTGAGCTTTCAGCGAGTGAAAATATAATCTATGTTGGACCATGGAAAATGCAAAACTTTGTCTTGATCATATAGAGATTAAAGTTTTCTCTTGTAAGTCATCTTTTAGGTACTTGAAACAGGCTAAAGCTATTTTTAACAACATTTTGTAAATATAGCATTTATAATACTCTTTCATAGAAAAATTAATATAGATAGGAGAAGAAAAGAACGTCCATAAAATTATCTCAAACGTGTAATCGAGAAAGTTAACTCAGAAAGTTCCCTTGGGTACGATGTTGTTGAACGTTATAGATTTTACAGTGAGTATTTGCATCAATGAGTAACGTAACAAAATGCAATACTTAGTTTAGATTGTAGTGAACCATCAAGTCTTGAAGCCTTGGCTGAGGGCATGTCTACTTGGGTGTCACGCATATTGTATTGCTTCTATATCCTATCCATGATATTTGAGATAATTTTATGTTTATTTTCCAAATAAATCTGTATTTTTAAGAAAATATTTTTCAATCTTTAGTGAAAAGAGATTTGAAAAGTTTTAAGTCTTCGGTATATTACTGTAGCTTGGTCAAAGATCGCCTCACATGGGGTTTTTCATCAGCGAATCCTATTATAGAGACCTCATTCCAGGTGAAGAAATACACTGGTGAAAAAGAAAATACCAGAAACCATCAGTATGGAATTACCTCTTATTCTAGGAAATGGTTTTTTTTTTTTTTTTGGCATAATTTTGTTTTAATTAACAAATGATCAATTATTTCATCAAAAATTCGTGTCGGACAAGGTTATGTCCAGTTAATCTTCTGCGCAATCATGAGAGAGATTTTTTTTTTTAATTAAGGAGTATTACCTAGAGTGATGCCTTTAAGTGCAGTAGTTGTCAATTTATGATCCATGAGTCTATCTAGGCATTAATTAAGTGGCTTGTGTTTTAACCATTAATGGGTTCCGTACCAGTAACCTAGTAAGAAAGCTGCAAGCCTTGGGTGACAAATTCTACAGTCTTTTCTTTACATATGCTGTCACAGCCTCACAGGTCAGAAACCTAAACGTATTGAAAAAAAGGAATAAAATTAACTTTATATAAGTGCACTTGAGGTACATATTAACGTCAAGGTAGAAAGAGAAGCTAGTGCATTACCATAAAGTATGAAAGAACATATGAAGTTACAATCATATCAACAAAGCAAAGCGTTACAAGAATATTTCGTTCATATATTACCATGAACTCCGAACCTATTTGTTAAGAGCATATATAATTGGATTCATCGAATTTATATAAAGAAGTGATGGTTTCATGAATCGAATGGCTCCATACACTTGGTCCATGATGGGCTAAAATCTAGGTAATTAAGGATTCTTTCCTTCGCTTTTGTATTGATGCGTATTACTCTTATTCATGGATGAGGAGGGATCCCTAGTCCCTATAAGCCATGAAAATATGAATATGGATTGTTAATAATACGTATGAATGTGAAGGATGTAGTGTTTCAACTATCGTGTCAGTATTATCTATTGTTAATGAATGCTTTAAATAAGTCTAATGGATAAAAACTGATGTAATTTTCATGTAAAATCATGTGTCATGAACCGGAAAATGTTATTGGATCAGATAGTTATGCCAGGCTTAAACTTGTATGTCTCTTAAATCTTAGGTGGCATGTTTTACATATTATTCATGTCTCTTAGAAACTGAATGGTTCAATGTTCATAATGTATTGAAAATAGGAAAAGAGATTCAAATTGACAAATGGCGTATTACAAATGTTTTAAGTAGTCATAGGCACATCATGTTCCTGGTTCAGCTCTATATTTTTTACCAAATAACAGATATATTCGTGATACAATTTCAAAATCAATGATACGCATTTAATATAATTGACAAACATATTATCTAGAATAAAGTGCAATTTAAAGGGTGTTTCTCATCAACAATACTTTCAAACTTTTAAAACATGAAGTGATAATGGAGGGTGATCATTGAGACAAGATGGAGGCTAGTGATCAAGTTAATATAATTTTCTCTAACTATAGAAAATACGCACACAAGGGTTAGGAGCCTAAACTAAAAGAAAAAAAAATTGGAAATGAATAGAGACGACCAAACTATGGATCGAAGTTGAGATGGCCGCTGTCTAGCGAAGGTAGTGATGATACACAGAAAGGCAGCAACTTCATGGGAAGATCCCACATACTTGTTGAGGAGATGGAAACGTGCATAAAGATGGTGATTAATACAGATACAGAGAATCAACAAGTTTAAAAGTAGGGGAAAAAAAAAAACAAGGCGGGCAAAAGGTATTGCGAAATTAGGGTTTACTTTTAACTTTACAAATAATGTGATATGGAGCATAGATAATTTCAACTCTTGCCAAAACTTATATGGGCCCGCTAAGGTAAATACCTAATTAATATAATACTATATATACATTAAAATAGGTAAAAAAATCATACCATCAACAGATAACGACTAAAACTATACACTTTTGTTAATAAAAACAACAAATCTACTAAAATATATTACAACAGTTAACATATATTATTAATCTATGTTTATGAATTGTATCATATAAAGTTTAAAGAGCTATTGTTTAATATATATTAAGATATTATATATTGTACTCTGGTATGATAATTAAATAATATTCTTATATTTAAATGAAATGAGGAATTAATTGAAAAGAGTTGTAATCTTTTAAAAGATTGGAATACAATATTATAAATATTGAGAATCATGTTGTTTTATACTATATACCATATACAAGATCGCAACTCTTTTTGCTTGAAGGATATATAAATCACGTAATTTTTTTTCGAAATTATATATACAAAAACATGACAATAAAAGAGTTTCCCTACATTTGGTAGGCATAGGAAACAAAGAGATATTCTTTTTCCTTTATCGCATGAAATACTAAAAGCGACTTAATTGGTACTCTGCAATAATGGACAAAAATTGTTGAGGTAGTGCATAAACCCTATCAGAACACACGGTAGTATTTAGTGTTTACGCAAACTTGGTTTTAATGGGGAGAAAATAATACCCTTAACGTAACAAATAATTACCAATATATAACGTGAATAATTGTCAGAATTTCCCAAAATGCTTCATTGCGATTCAAAGAGTGTGTCTGTTTCGTGAAAAACGTGTTTCGAATTTCTTTCCATATTTGCTCCAATGAAAGCATTTATATTACCAAATGTTATAGTAAATAATGTAAAGAGATTGTGATCATGCTTTTAGCAGCTAAGTTGACCAAGTCTTGCATTGTGAAACAATCGAAGCTTTTCTTTGAAGGTTCAAGTAGCTCTGAAATCTGCTGTAACAATCCATAAAATCTGGTAACCATTGTGCAGAAAATTGTAAAACTACTCCTCGAGATTCAGTTGATATAATAAGCAAGTTGGGTCAATTCGAATTAACATAAAACAATCTTGAACTCAAGTTTGAGCTTGATTTAAAATCATAAAGCTTGAGTTCAATTGACCTTGTAATTTGAGGTTCAATTCAACTTGATGTAGAATTGTTTGAGCTCAATTCAAATAAATTTATTTTTTCTTTTAAAAGAAAAACCCTACAAATTAAAATCTAAGCTTAACAAAAGTTTGAGAGCCAATTGAGCTAAATCGTATGAAACACGACCAAGAATTGATAACCTACTCAGAATACCTTGAGCTCAATTGCTGTTGAAATGATATTGAATGAATATCGAGTTGAGCCTTGGATATAGATTTAACTTATTTATGCCCATAACTTTAACTTAAAAGTGTTGTTTTCTGAAATGCTTAGTAAAAAAATGCGTGTAGATTTCAAGGCCTTATTCTTATACCCAAGAAGGGTAATAAAAAAAAGGAGTGAGTAAAAGCTTAAAGCATGGAAGGTTGTGTTTGAAATGATCAGTGCCTGTTTTCAGAGCTAGGTGCTAGATCCAAGAAACAACATTAAAAGACACTAACGGCAGTCAGAAAACATGTAGGCTTGGAGGGTTAAAGGACACTTTGAAATGGTGTCGAAGGGTGAAAAAAGGCTGTTGTTGGTCCTAAAAGTAAAGGCTATGTAGGGCAGACAATAACACTATTATTTACGAGGGAGCGTTTTCACACGCACTGGGGCAACAACGAGTACTTGAACGAGACAAATAATTGGTCTAGCCAGTGGAAATAATATACAAAAACAAAACTGTGGATATATATATAATATTGGGAATGGAATTAGAAAACTAAGTTAAGCATATTATATCCTTAAAAAGCAGCAAAAAACAAATAACCTCCAAACTATAAGCTCAATGCAGATATACTATTGAACTTTAAATATCACAAATTATGTCTCTAAACTTTAATAAATTGATAAATAACCTTTAAAGATGATAAATAACTTTTTTAAACTTTGAACTTAATGTGAAAATATCCTTAAAACATATCAAAGTGTATTTTAATATCTCTATATAGGGCTTAAGGATACCGTTTAGGGTTTTTAGATGCCACATGGCTTAATGAACTTTTTTTCTTAAGAATTTCTTCACTTTATCTTTAAGGGGATGTTTTCTTAGACGTAATAGAGAGTAAATAAAATAATTATCCCTTGAATATTTTTTATTACATCTTTCACTTGCAAATTTGTCCAAGAATTTTTATTTCAGATAACTTTTTTATTTCATTTCTATGAAGAATAATGATTACTTTTTTTAGGGAAGTATTTTTTTATTTCCTCTCCACATAGAATAAAATGTTTATGTAATAGAAAATCATACACTCAAGAAATGATTATTGGTTATATTCCATAATGATCAAATATGGATATATTGGTATTTTTTTTGTCATACTTATAATAAAAATTTGCACGAAATAAACCATGCAACATAATTTTTAACCTATTACTAGTAAGTGTTATTTCTAAGGAATATTTTTTTTTTCTATCTATTCTATTCTAAAAAGTAAAGGGTGGTAAGATCCTTAAATAATAGTCCTTAAAATTTATTTATATTATTTATGAAACCCACAATACAAAATTAAAACTAAAACAACACAAAAAAAAGTCAACTTTTTAAGATACTCCAACTTTTTGAAGGATGCCATTTTAATGTGTAATATCCCCAAAGGGGGTCTTAATTAGCATTGGAAGGTGTGTCATCATCTAATCATTTCAGATGGCCATAGAGCATCTTTAACAATAATCATTTCAAATGACTACTTAGAGAATTGCTTAGAATACCACATTATCATTTTAAGTAACTCTCCCTCTTAAGAAACTTTCCTATGCTAAGGATCATTGCTTGTAAAATCAACTATGGTCCTGGAAATTAGGTCAAGCAACCATCATTACCAATGAATTAGGGGTGCTTAGCATTGGAATTTGTGTCAAGCACCCCATTAAAAGTTGTTCTTAAGGCATTATTGTTGGAGGAGCTAGGCACAAAAACCTAGGTGAAGCAACGTTCTTTAGCCAACAAATTAGAATTTTAGAGTTGTTTAGCTTTTTCGAAGTTACTTTGTCAAGCAATGTTGCTCGGCCACTTCTTTTAATTTTTTTGTTGAAAAAAAGCCTAGCAATGTTAGGAAAATTAGCCATTGAATAAATTAATTGTAATAATTAATATAGCATAAGACCCATAAATATTTTTAAAAATGACTAAATAACTCTCTTTAAGTAATCATTAATAAAATGAAGGGTTGTTTAAAAAGGAAAGTTGCTTAAAATATTGACATGGTACATCAAGCAACTATATAAGTAACTTCTCATTAAAGTTGACCTTAAACCATCCACATCCCTAATGACCTCATTTGGGGTCTTTAGGTGATATGTCAACATCTTAAGAAACTCTCTCATAAGAAATGTTATCTGATCACTTAAAAGTGATTGAAAAATATAGTCACTTTTTATTGTGAATGACGTTATTTTACTATGATCGGAAGTATTTTACTATTGATTTACTGTTAAAAAAATTATCAACAGCATTCATGAAATTGTCGACAGTTTGCAAAGGACTGTGGATAGTCTTCAGATAATTGTCGATAATCATTTTTTATTGTTAATGGACTTTATTTTACTGTAATGATGATGATTTTACTATAATCGAGAGAAGCAGTTATATTATTTAATCACTTTGAGTAATTAGATCGTAGAATTTCCCCTTTCTCATTCAAGGACCTTATTACTTTATCCCTATAGTCCTTAATTTTTTTAACATTTATTAATATTATTATGAGACTCATAATACAATATATATACACAAACTAACACCAAAAGTTAAAAAAAAAATTAAAAGGACCTAAAAAAAGTTGAAGAATCTTTCCCCATCCCACGAGAAGTTCAAAAAATAAATCCTTGATTTTGAATTTAATATCAGAAGTCAAGGATGGGGCGGTCCTATAAACTCTTAGCCATTACACTTTGGTCCACAGCTATTATAGGTATAACTCAGTCATCGAGGACATTAATAACTAAAGCAATTTAAGGCTAGCTAGCTATTAACCTCTCCTCCTATCGATTGCCACTAATGCATTTCATAAGTTTTCCCATTTCAGCATCCAGTATAATTTATCTGCACAAGAATGCAGTCTCAGTCAAACCTTCTGTCCATCACCTATTATAGCAATACCAGAACCTATGGAGTTTGCTTATTACTCCTCTATGATCCCTCTCTCTCGCATCCAATTCATTCGGAAATATTTAAAGCACACCCCTCCCTACCACATGATGTGCATGATGAACGTAGCACACATGTGACACGCATCAACAAATCTTCGCACCCGTTGGCTCTAGCCTAAAACAACCGCGCGGCTACTGTGCTAACATGGTGTGATATTTGATAACCGTAGATGGATCATTAGATGATGAAAAATTATCAAAGTTGAGTATTCCTAGTTGGAATTCAACAACGTACAAGGATAATTAGTGTCATACTAATTTCTTCATTATTGCGGTAATTACATTCATTAGAGTTAAGGGGAAGCTATATTTTTTCCTCACCCCTATAAAAAGGCTGTCCTTTAATTTATTAGGAAATGAAAAGCAAAGCTCAAGGCAAATTCCGACCTTGTCAAATCACATTCACTTTATATATAAAACTAGGGTTATAAATGAAGTCTAGTTAAGACGATATAGTATTGAACTTGAACTCAAACTTAACTCAAAGTTCTAATCTTTGACTTTAATTCGAACTTAATCAAGCTTAGAATTTTAAAGTCAAGCTTGACCCTTAATTGTTCCCTTGCATGTAAATTGGAAAAGTTAGGTTATTCATTAGAAAAGTTGGTTTTAAGATCATTGTAATATAAATCTGAGTTATTTTCTTCATAATGTTTTTTAATTGAATCAATCAGGCTTCTTTTGGTAGTAATACAAACAATTCCTTTAATATCAAAATGAGGAGGTTTAATAGAAAGAGTTACCTTAGGAGTCCCACATCAACTAGAGACATAGTAACTTCAATGTTTTCCTTCTCATTTTCTACAAGCTACGATACCGCAACTAAAAATGCATTATCATCAACAACGTGCAAAAAGGTCGTTGGGAGTAGTTTTAACATTTTCCATCTTCGGATGTTTTAAGGTGTGCACTAACTGTCTTCTCGATTTTGAGAGGAGGACTTTTTAGGTAATAAGCATCAAAATGCCACAACCAAGTTTACTGCAACGGAAGCCGTAACACACGGAACATTTACCAGTGGTAGTACCCCTTTTTCCCATTACCCACCAAAATCCCCTCCTTATAGTTTTTTATGAGCATCCAATTTCATTGATACTATTTCCAGCATCAACCTAGAGAACTTGATCGTTGGTTTATCCCAAACTGAAATGCAACAATAAACAACATTGACTTTTCGAAGAAACAAGAGGAAAATTTTGCCTAAAGCTATCTATAATGCCTCAAAACTTGGAGTACGATAACTTGTTATGTGTCATTGCTATCTAGTGACACATAAGACTCTTTAACCTTCTTAATCATCATCTCCCAAACAACCTATCAACCATTCTGAACTAACAAGACTAAACTCCATATTATTTATTATTATTATTCCTCAAAAAATAAAGTCTAACTATCATTGATAAAATAACGATCGCACTACTTTTATTACATCAATAGTCTCCTCAATAGGAAACATAATTCTTCTAACTATTCTCAAATGAACTTCGTTAATCTTCATAATAATAATAATAATATTCTACTTGCTCCTCATTATGCTCATACTCCACCCCTAACTTGTTGTAAAAGAAAATATCACCTGTACGTACAACTAAAATAAATAAATTCCATGAGAGGTGAGTTAATACTTAGTACATGCTACTCACAAACACATGTACATGACACATACCTATAAGATTCACATATATTCAAATGCAACTAGAAAACATCTAACTATTTTATTATCTTTAATTTAAATCCATCAAATATCATAGGAGTTATCATAATTCCATACACTATAGTCATTAGAAATTTTATTAATATATATAATTTAATACATTTAGGATATGGCCACTTCCTACCCCAATATTATGGTGTTAAGAATTGCCACTTCCGGCTTTAACACCCATGAGTCATCATAAACCTACTTAGATCATTTCAATGTACGACTCCATTAGGAACAACATTACATAGAGATCATTGGGTTGCCCCCTAAGAATCTACCACCACTAACCCTTAGACGAAGCTAAGCATAAGTACATAACCAATTCTTAACCAAATATCATTTAATTGCATTTTAATTCTGTGCTACCAAGCACCAACCACAAATAGGGTAGTCAAGTATCTAAAGGAACTGCTTTGAGGTTACTTGAATAATAATTGTGAGCTCGAATATGACATGTTATACACAAAGAACTAACTTAGCATTAACTTACAAGTCAATTTAGCTTTGCCTAGTTTATAATTCTAAGTGTGGTTTAATGATTTCCCTTCCTAATGACTTTATTTGGTGCAAAAAGGGTTTTAGATTTTAGAAAATTTTAGAAATAGGGAAGAAGAATCATTTTGGACATTTTATAGGGTAACACGATCTTGTATGTGGTCTTGTATAGGTATACAAGTAGGAATAGGTCGTGAACATGGCCATGTACCTTTTTGTGTGTCAAGGCCTTTTGACACACTTAAGTATACGGTCGTGTAATTGAAACTATGTACTTCGACATTGGTAGGTATACAAGTGTGTATTTGGCTATGTACCACGTTTCTTACAATTTACCCTTATTTTCACTACAAAAAAGTACATGATCATATAGCTTAGCCATGTACCCTTTTGAATCTCACAAAGGGCTCAATTTCTTACACTTCATCTTTTTTCTCATGCCAATTCTCATCAACCTCTTCCTTACTTTAATCCATCACAAAAAGTTATTTGATTCATAAAATTCAATGTAGAAAGATTAACTTACTCAATATGATTTGCCTAATTGATTTCAAAATTGTTTCAATTAATCATACCCTTAATTTTGTTTGTATTTGGTGTGTCCCTATAGTAACAAAACCTCACATTTGTTCCAATTACCCATAGACACAAGGAAATTTATATAGAAATAAACTAAATCAACACTTACCTTGTAAATTTAATGTTGAGCTAGCTTGTAGAGACCCCTGAATCACTTGTTTGATGGATGTTTGTAGAAAGGAATAAAGTTCATAAAAGAGGAGAATAAGGTTTTGTGAGGGCTTAAATATTCTAGGGTCAAAAAGTTTAAAATGCCCTCTACATAACCACAAAATTACTTAAATAAAATTTATTTATTTTCTTATTTTTCGATATTTTACATCCTCTCCCCTCTTACAAAAACTTTTGTCCTCAAAAGTTACTTGAATTTAGGAAAAGTCTTGGATATTCCCTTGACATCTCATCTTCCATTTCTCAAGTTACCGCATGCTCCATTTGGTTGGTGCATTACACTTTAACATAGGGAATCACTCATCTCCTCAATACTTGTTCTTTGATATCCACTATCTTTACAAGTTATTATATGGAAGATAAATCTGGTTGTACGTGTAAGAGCTCCAATGTAACAATTTGATTCAGATTCGGTATAAATTTCCTCAACATAGATATGTGGAACACATTATGTACTCCTTATAAACTTAGTGGTAAAGCTAATTTATATGCCACCTGTCGAGTCTAATTTTTGAATTCCCATTCCTAATCCGATCTAGACTAGACCCTATGCTCATCTAATGTAGATCCTCGACTTGAGTTAGGAATTTCGTTTGATTTTTGGAGTCGCCACCCAACTGTTGTTGGGAAATATTGAATTAAGACTAAAGGAGCGGATTAGTCTTAATTTGGATCACTAGTCGTCGTTATTTCCCCTTCTCGTTTTTGAAAAGAGGAAAAGGGAAAACCAGAGTTTCTAAGTCTAGAGGCTAACCTATTAAAACCTTACGGTTACCACCTAATCTCCTAAAATTGTTCCTATTTAGAAATGTGTTTTATTGTGTTTCTGTTACTTTTTATTATGTTTTTGAATTATTCTAAGAAAAATGATTTTTTATTTCATTTTATAGGTTGACCTAAATGGGTGCCTACGTACCTGCTAGTCAGGATCAAACAAGCCGTAATTCGCTTTTCTGAAAATTTTAAGTTTGTTTGTGAATTTTAATTTTGAAATCTCTTTTGATTTATGTTTTTATCATTTTTGGGATTTTTCTAAAAAAATTCTAAGCCTAAGTTTTAATTTGATTTTTGAAAATAATTTTTTGGGAAAAACATCAATTTTGGATTTATTTTAAGAAAATGATTTTTCTAAGTGCCAAAACTCATTTTTTTGAATTTTTATTAATTTTTATGAATCTTCATGATTTTTATGATTTTGTATAATTTTTATGATTTTTATAAATTTTGTGATTTTTGTGATTTTTCTTTATGATTTTTATAAATTTTATGATTTTTATGAAAAAATTTATCCTAAGTTATTATCTATCCTATTTTGAGATCTAAAATTTTATTAATTAATTTCCTAATATTTTTATTATTTTTCTATATTTTATTATGTTTTTTATTCTTTTCTACATTATTAAAATCTAAAAAAACCTAATTTCCACATTTTCCTATTTATTGAAAATAAAACCTAAACTAATAAATAACTAACAATAATAAATCAATTCGAAATAAATAAATAAATAAAATTAATTAATTAATTAAAAAATATGGAAAATTCGACTTACCTGGATCCGGGTCGGTGCGCGGGTCGGGTCGGTCGGGTCGAATTGGGTTGAAGCGGGTCGGGTCAGATCGGTCGGATGCGGTGGCGGAGGATGCTCGTTCACGGCATTCCGACGGTCTTTCGTCACGGGTGAGGTGTCGAATCCTAGCTTCTTGAGGGTGCTGAATCCAATGGTGGTGGTGGTTTGCTCTCAGATCGTCTCCTGGTGGTGGTTCAACTCCAGTCGGCAATCGGGATTTTGGGTCTCCTCCGATTTGCACTCTTTTCTCACTTTCTCTCAATTTTGATTCGTGTCTTGGCTTCCTCCCTTCGATTCCTATTTATAGGCACTTGAAACCGAGCTGGATAAGCTCGGATTTCCTCCGATCGAAGCTAATCGGATTTTCAGTTAAAAAACCAACTCCGATTTGTGTAAATCCTTTGATTTGTTGTGATTTGATTCCAATTAGATAATGTTTATCTTATTTCTGTTAAAGATTTGCTGGATTTGTGCAAAAAATTGAATCGAAACGGCCGAAATTCGAATTTTCTCTTCCGCCGGCGATCTCGGACTCGAGGTAGAAGACGATCACGCGCCCGGCGCGTGCGTTCCTTCCAGCCAATCAGATGCTGCCACGTGTCCTGGGTAAATGAAAAAATCGCAAAACGCGAAAACTGCTTCCCCCACGTTTCGAACCCGCGACCTCGCACCCGTACGCACCCGCTTAGCCACGGCTCGGACCAGCTGAGCTAGCCCATTTTCCTGATTTTGTTTATTTTGCAAATTGCATATATGCAATGCGATTTTTTTATTTTTTTGTATTTTTTGAAATTTCAAAAATTTGTAAAAATTATTTATTATTTATTATTGCCATTTCTGAAATCATTTTTCAGAATTGATGTTTTTTCCTATTTATTTTTATTTATTTTGGATATTTTTAATTATTTATGCTAAATTAGGGAAAAATTAGAAAAATTAGAAAAAATTGAAAATTGATTATTATTGATTATTATTCATTCTTAGGGCAAAAATGGGGTGTTTACAGCTGCCCCCTCTTTGTAGTAAAGTTTGAAAAACTTAACTACAAAGACAAAAAAGACGCCATTTTTTGCCTCTTGAATAGGTAACACAGTCCTAACAATTTAGAGTAATGTTCCCTCCCCAAAAAGTGCTTTAAGGGCTGACTAGTTGGCGATAGGAAACACCTCAAGCATTGTGTGGAAGAAATGATGATAGGAAGCGTCTTATCAGACTAGCAACCTTGGAAAGAAAATTTACTTAGGAAGCGCCCTTATGAGCTGGCTACCTGTCAACAGAAGCGTCTTGTTAGACTAGCAACTGTTTGGAAGAATATTTCCGAAAAGTGCCCCAAGAGCTGACTAATCGGGAGAATCTGGGAAAGTGCCCCTCATGGGCTGACTAACCGTAAGATAGATTTTTAGGAAAGTGCCCATCTTGGGCTGACTAACCTATGGTAGAGTGTCTCAAAAAGTGCCATTATGAGCTGACCTTGAGAACGGATTTTTTAGGAAAGTGCCCATCTTGGGCTAACTAACCTTTGATAAAATTGATTGAACTGTCTCAAAAAGTGCCCTTATGAGCTGACCTTGAAAATAAATTTTTAGGAAAGTACCCATCTTGAGCTGACTAACCTATAATAAAATTGATTGAACTGTCTCAAAAAGTGCTCTTATGAGCTGACCTTGAGAACAGATTTTTTTTAGGAAAGTGCCCATCTTGGGCTGACTAACCTAAGATAGAATTGATTGAACTGTCTCAAAAAGTGCCCTTATGAGCTGACCTTGAGAACAGATGTTTTTAGGAAAGTGCTCATCTTGGGCTGACTAACCTAAGATAAAAATGATATCTCAAAAAGGTGCCCCCTATGAGCTAACCTTAGAGAGGATGTTTAGGAAAGTGCTCATCTTGGGCTGACTAACCTAAGATAAAAATGATATCTCAAAAAGATGCCTTTATAGGCTGACCTTAGAAAAAACCTAGGGAAGTGCCCTTTTTTTTGGGCTGACTACCCTATTAAGAGGAATGTTTAGACAAGTGCCCAACTAGGGGCTGACTCATCTTATGCTTCTGAATATGCTTTCTACTGACTGAGCTAAATGATGTGATGCCTTTCATGATAGTTATTATTTTTTCAATGTGCTTGCCAGTTTTATCGTGGATATTAACCAAACAACCGAACCCTCGGGCTGGTTTGCTTCTGCTTCATTTCTTCTTATATTGGCACGGGGTTGAAAATTTTGTTGTGCTCCCTTTCTTTATGCACATGGCTCTTTTGATGGTAATGTTATCCTACTAATGCATTCAGTTCTAATGCTCAAAAGTAGATAGAATTATATCACAAACTATATTAAGATTCATTATCATTTTAGTGTTTATCTTTCATAGGCGAAGTGATGGGTAATGTGTTTAGGAATATTTGTTGTGATGGGAATTGATTCGGATTATCGACCATTCAGGAATATTAACTTTGCTTGAAAAAAAGTAAAAAACTCGACTCAACGAAATTTGTAGCGAATGTTGGCTTTCATAAACATTGGCAAAATTTCGATTCCCTTGCCTAAAGATAATACATCTTTACAGCATCCGTGTTAATGGGGTCTCTCAATTCTGGACCATCCATTTGAGTTAGTATCAAAGCACCTCTTGACAGAACCTTTTTCACCACATAGGGGCCTTCATAGTTTGGGGTAAATTTCCCTCTGGAGTCTTGGGCATTCGGGAGAACCTTCTTTAGTACCAGATCCCCCTCCTTGAAGTATCGAGGTCTCATCTTCTTGTTAAACGCTCGGGCCATTCTTTGTTGGTAACACTGGCCATGACATAGTGCGGTAAGCCTTCTTTCATCAATCAGATTCAGCTGATCAAGCTTCTTCTTTACCTAGTCTGATTCAATTAACTGAGTTTCTGATAGGATTCTGAATGATGGTATTTCAACTTTAACTGGTAGCACTGCTTCTGTACCATATACTAATGAGTAAGGGGTAGCTCCTGTAGATGTTCTTATTGAAGTCCTATAAGCCATAAGAGCAAACGGTAACATTTCATGCCAATCTTTGTAAGTTGTTGTCATTTTCTCGATGATCTTTTTGATATTTTTATTAGCTGCTTCTACTGCCCCGTTCATTTGAGGTCGGTAGAGAGTTGAATTTCTGTGGTTTATATGGAATTGTTGACATAAACCTGTCATCGATTTGTTATTAAGATTCGTACAATTGTCGGTGATGATGGACTCAGGAACTCCATATCGAGCTATTATGTTCCTTTTCAAGAAGCGGACTATTACCCCTTTTGTGACATTGGTATATGATGAAGCTTCTACCCATTTGGTGAAGTAATCAATCGCTACTAGTATAAACCTATGGCCGTTAGATGCTGTCAGAGTGATTGGGCCTATTATGTCGATTCCCCACATGGAGAAAGGCCATGGTGCTGATAACAGGTGTAGCTCATTGGGCGGAGCATTTATCCGGTTCGTGTATACTTGACACAGATGACAGTGCTTGACATATTTTATGCGATCCGATTCCATGGTCAACCAATAATATCCTAACCTCATGATTTTTCGAGCCAACATGTAGCCATTCATATGAGGTCCACATACTCCTTCATGTACTTCCTTCATCAGTTCGCATGCTTCATTTTTATCCACACATCTCAACAGGGTGGTATCAGATGATCTCTTGTAAAGTATAGACCCACTTAATAGGAAATGGCTTGCTAACCTTCTGAGTGTTCTTTGGTCATTCTTACTAGCCATTTCGGGGTATTTACCTTCTTGGAGAAAGGTCTTGATGTCGTGATACCAGGGCTTGTCATCTTGTATTTTTTCAATTGTTAAACAGTAGGCGGGCTGACTTTCGATGTCTATTTTCATCGGTTGAACTTCGGCTCCCCCTGTTATCTGGATCATATATGCTAGTGTGGCTAGTGCATCTGCGAATTGATTCTGAGTTCTCGGGATGTATGTGAAAGTGATTGCCTTAAATTCTTCAATTAGCTCTGTCAAGTGTTGATGATACGATACTAGTTTAGGGTCTTTAGTCTTGTATTCCCCTCTTGTTTGTAGTATGATGAGCGACGAATCTCCATATACTTCTAATTCCCGGATTTCCATTTGACAGGCCATTTTGAGGCCAAGAATACATGCTTCATATTCTGCGATATTATTGGTATAGGGAAATGTAAGTCTTGTCGCTGCAGGGAATTGAGTGCCATCTGGGGATATCAATACTGCCCCAACCCCACAACCGAATACGTTGGCGGCTCCATCAAAAAACAGTTTCCATTTAACATTCTGCTCTATCCCAAAGTCTTCTACTGGCATATCTTCCACTGTCAATATATTCTCATCCGAAAATTGGGCCTGTAGTTCTTGGGAATCTGTCTCGACATGGTGTTCCGCCAATTGATCGGCTAAGGCTTGCCCTTTCATCGAGTTCCGATTTACGTATGTGATGTCGAACTCAGATAGGTGCATTTGCCACTTAGAGATTCTCCCTATCAAGGCTGGTTTCTCTGCCAAGTATTTCAAGGGATCATGCTTTGTCAGCAGCTCAATATGGTAGTAAAGGGTGTATTGCCTTAGTCAATGCATGACCTAGATTAAAGCACAACACGTCTTCTCCACCTCTAAGTACCTTTGCTCTCCATCTGTGAACTTCTTGCTCAGACAATATATGGAATGCTCTCTTCCTTCTTCATCTTTCTGCCCCAGCACACATCCTATGGATTCAGGGAGTATAGTGAGGTATAAGAACAAGGGCTTTCCTTGCTTCGGGACTATCAAGACCGAAGGTTTTATAAGATATTCTTTGATCGTCCTGAATGCCTCTTCGCATTCGTTGTCCCATTCTATTGTGGCGTTCTTCTTCAACAGACAGAATAATGGCCGACATTTGTCGGTGAGTTGTGAGATAAAACGAGCTATATAATTTAATCTTCCCAGCAAGCTTCTCACTTCTTTAATGGAGCGTGGGGAAGGTAGTTCTAATATGGACTTTACCTTGTCAGGGTCGATTTTAATGCCCTCTTGGCTTATGAAAAACCCTAACAATTTCCCCGTCGTGACCCCGAAAGCACATTTTTCTGGGTTTAACTTGAGCTGGAATTTTCTCAGTCGTTTAAACAATTTCCTCAGGATATCTATATGGCTTTCTCCTTCTTTGGATTTAGCTATCATGTCGTCGACATATACTTTAACCTCTCGATGCATCATGTCGTGAAGTATTGCGACCGTGGCTCTCTAATACGTTGCCCCGACGTTTTTCAAACCGAAGGGCATGACTTTGTCCTCATGTTGTGATGAAAGTCGTTTTGGTTTTATCTTCCTCAGCCATTTTTATTTGATTATATCTTGAGAAACCGTCCATGAATGAGAAGAGATGGTTTCCCGCAGTGTTGTCTACTAGAACATCAATGTGAGGTAAGGGGAAGTTATCCTTTGGCGTAGCTTGGTTTATGTCTTGGAAGTCTACGCATATGCGTACTTTTCCGTTCTTTTTCATGACGGGGACTATATTTGCTACCCATTCTGGGTAGTCGGATACTTCAATGAACCCTACTTCTAGCAGTTTCTTGACTTCTTCTTTGATTTTTAGTAGGATGTCCGGCCTAAATCTTCTCAGTTTTTGTTTTTTAGGTTTGACATCTTCCCTTGTGGGAAGCCTATGAACCACTATCAATTGGTCTAGCCCTGGCATGTCACTATATGACCAGGCAAACACATCCACATATTCCATTAATAGCTCAGTTATCTCACATTTTTGCTCGGCACTCAAACTGGTCTCGATTTTGAGGTTCTTAGGGTTTTCCATGCTTCCTAGATTTATTGTCTCCATAGGCTCGTCGATCGAGATTCCGTTTTGTTCATGTTTTTGCCAATTTTCTTGTATTATTTCGTGGTCTAGGATATCACCTTCAACAACTGACCCAGCAGCATTAGAAACGATATCAACGTTTTTACTTTCTACCTGCGCGAAATATCCCTGATGTTCGATGGTAGGAGATCTGAATAACATAAAAGTGAAAGCATATATATAAGACGAAAACAAACTGCAATTGAATTTGACAAAGAGTCTCAATAAAATTTGTTTAATAATTTTTCTCTACTTTTGAGCTAACCTAACGTTACTGATAGGATAACAAAACCAATTGTTTAGAGCCGGATGCTGTTTGGACGTGCGGGGGGTTAATTTCCCTTTGCCGTCGTCCTCTTCGTTTATCCGAGGCTCTTGAATGATGTTTGCCTTTCGGAAAGATTGTTGGAGAGGTGGGATGCACATTTGGGTGTCGATCAGCTTCCCCCTTATTCTGCCTTTGACACCTTTTGTTTGCGCTTCTTCTACGGCCGTAGGAATGTACCCCAGTCCAAACGTCCCATGCTACCCCTCTTTAAACTGATGGCCCTCCTTGCTGGTTACCATGTTCACTTCATTGAAAATCTGCAACCCCAGGTCTTCTGAACCCTCTTCCCCAATATAAGGTATGGCAGTCTCTCTGTATATGGCGTAATCCTGTTCGCCCAGTACCATGACTATCTGCCCACTTGTAATGAACTTGACCCTTTGGTGAAGACTAGAGGGGATGGCTCCAACAGCATGTATCCAGGGTCGTCCCAAAAGCAAGTTAAAAGACCTTGGGATGTCGAGGACCTGGAAGGAGATGTGGAATACTTGTGGACCGATTTCTACTGGTAGGTTCACTTCCCCCACTATGTCTCTCTTTGACCCGTCGAAGGCTCTGACCACCATGGAGCTAGGTTTTATGTTGCTCGGATCGAACCCCAATAAATCGAGCATTGCCAATGAGCAAACGTTGAGGGATGATCCGTTGTCAATGAGTACCCGGGAGACAATGGTGTCGTTGCACCTGACCACTATGAACAGTGGTTTGGTATGTTGGTCTCCCTCTTCTCCTAGTTCTTCTGAAGAGAAGGCTATCTGGTCCATTGTGAAGATGGAGTCCGCCACGTGACATATCTTGTCTGTAGCGATACCTTCCGGGACCTGAATCTTTTTCAGCACTTTAAAGAGTGCTTCCCTGTGGGGCTCGGATGTTGTGAGAAGGCCCATGAGTGATATTTGTGCTGGAACTTTATTTAATTGTTCCATGATCTTGTATTCACTGGCCTTGACCATCGTTGTAAATACAGCAAGTCTCCCTTCCTCTTCTTCTCCTTTCTCCACATTAGGTTCTTCAGTCGGGCTTTTATACTTTGGATCGTATAATCTCCCAGAGTGGGTGATGCCTACCACTATAGGAGGTTGCTCTTGTTCGAGGGCCCGATAGTTGAACAGTGCAGCCTTGTAATTCTCTGCCGGTATCGGGACATTGAATACATATCTTTTTCTTGGGATTTGTACCTCAATTGATTGTCCCTCATAGCATTGTATAACCCTGGGCTTCGGATGAGAATTGATCATGTTGATAGTCTTCCCCTCTTCCTTTGACGGGTTGTCTTCTTTCTCAAATTCTGGTCCCCATCCACTAGGCGGCCCCTGCTCGGTCGGGATATAAGAATAGTTTACCAAATACTGAAATCTCCCATGTGATTCTCCCAAAGTGCCGACCGTTGGGTCTCTAGCAAACCACCTTCTTTTAATGTGTGCTTTTGGTGTTTCTTCTGGAGCTTGGTGGGATTGCTTCTTCTGTTGCTCCGTCGGATTCTGCTTAGGGGCTTCTTTGGGGATCGACTCCTCAGATGTGATCATATTAATGGTGGGCTTATGATTGGGCAGTGGATTGGTATTGACATTGGGTGTTGGGGCGTTCACGAAATCCAACTGTATGATTCCTGCATCAATTAAGTCTTGGATTTTGTGCCGGAGCCTCTAGCATCTATCTGTAGAATGCCCCTCCTGACCCATGTGGTAGTCACATTTGAGGTTTGAGTCGAAGTTCTTGGGCCTGTACCGGTCATTGGGGAGCTCAAAACTGATCAAGTTGTCTGCCCTCAAGCGAGCGAAAACCTGACTGAGCGGTACGGGGATTGGAGTAAACTGCCTTGGGGCCCTGGCGGCCTGGGCGTAACCTGTCGTGGGTTGTTGGGCTAGGATATTCGTGGTCTGGAATGTCATACGAGTCCCAGATTTTTCTACCTTACCGGAGTGGACTGTGCTGACAGTGGACTCTTTAGCTCAGTTTCCTCCTAAAGGCCTTTGTGTCGGTGTGACCCTAAGAGGCTCCATTGTTTGGAGTCTACCAGTGGTGATGGCATTCTCAATCCTACATCTCGCAGCCACTACCTCTGCAAAACTGGATGAGGTCTGGCTTACCAGGTGTGAAAAGTAGGTCTTGTCCAGGGTATTGACAAATATGGACGTCAATTCCTTTTCAGATATCGGGGTTTCTACCTTGGCGGCCTGGGCTCTCCAGCACTGAGCATACTCCTTGAACAGCTCAGCATGTCTCTTCCAAAGACTCCCCAGGTCAATTACGGATGGGGCGACTTCAATATTGAACTTATATTGGTCATAAAATGCCCAAGCTAACTTCTCCTAGGTGTTAACAATGTTGAAGTCCAGGTGGGCATACCAGACTAGTGCAGGGCCCGTGAGGCTGTCTTGGAATGTTTGGAGCATGAGTTGGTCGTATTGAGCATACTTGCTCATTTTCCGGGCATATAGCCTGGTATGCATTTTGGGGCAGCCGGTCCCATCATACTTTTCGAACTCTGGGGTCTTGAACTTCTCAAGGTATACCTCTTCACTGTATGCTGGCAGATTGGTGATTCCGGCCTGTTCAAAACCATCAGGGCCTTCAATGGTTTTCATCTTGTCATGGAGCTGCTGGAAGAGTCGCTTCTCCATTTCCTTCTGCCTTTCTTCCATTTCCCTTTTCAGGTCGTCGAAGGTTGGCCCCTAGTTGACCTTTGTCTCATATTCAAAGGCCGGGTTAAGGTGGGAATTGATCTCTTCATATTCCAAAGGCTGTCCCTCCACTGCTTTTCCCTTTCTGGCCCCTGAATACTCTTCCTGGGTTGGCTGAGTGTTGCGCAGGAGGCCCATGCTTTCAGTTAAAAGGTGAACCTGGGCAGTTAGTTGTTGGACTGTTTGTTCTAGGGACATAATCCTAAAGTCTAAGGCAGCTTCAGCATTAGCGTTGTTGCGGTTGTTGCTACTGTTGGCCATTCTTGTTCTTGAGCGAGTGAGAACTGGACTTCTAGGAGGGTTCGGTTGCTTGGAAGCTATTTTGATACCTGGACGCGCATTTTTTTTTTTTTTTTTTTTTTTTTAGTGTAATGTATGCAAAATGATATGCATGTGTCACGCGAATGCTAAAAATAAAAGGGTTGACAACTGATTGACAATGTAATATTGAAACTTTACTTTTATTCATATTGAAAATTTTGGAGTTCGATAATCAAAATAAAAGATTACAAATAATGATCTATTTCCTAGCTCTTTTAATCTTCTGTTGTGGAGGCTCAGACTTCTTATTGATGACAGCTTCTAATTCTTTGACTTTGGCTTGGGTCTTCTCCAATTGTGCTTCCAAGGCCTTGTTCCTTTGGTCGGATTCTTTGAAACGTCCCTTCCAGATGTCTTTCTTATGATCTGCAGCTTCAAAATATACTTCCATGCGAGCCTTGACTTGCTCCAGGTAGATTTCTGTCTCTGGGTTGATCTTGTCTGGTCTTAGTTGGGTGACGTCTGGAACCCGATATGCTCTTTCCCCTGTCTGGTATAGCTGGCGGATTACAAACTCTCTGGTGGCTCGGTGTTTTCCCACTTCGCCATCTAACTCCTCGAGGTCCACATTCGGGCTTTCAATTCTGGCTTCCCAAAGTGCCTTGACCTCTGCCAGCTTAGCAAACTTCTCGGCTACCAACAGGTTCGGATCTTGATACTCAAAGGTGATTGCTCCCAGCGAGGGCCGATAAACTATATCTTAGATGGTACCAAATTGGCGGACCACTGAGTTGGGGTGATATCCAATACATCCGCTGATTCCGATTAAAGGTACTGCTTGGAAGTTTCTGCAGGTCAAGATGATTTTGTTACAGCAACTCGACTTGGCTGTCCACAGAATATTCTCGACACTGAAGCTCCTAAGCAGCTCTACCCAACTGTGGCTGGTAAGGTCGTCGAGCAGCTTCACCTTTTCTATACATGAGTTTACGAGATCCACCTGCTGGGCTAAGGTTTTTCGGACCATATTCAACCAAAAGCACTTAAGGTGGCTTACAAACCATATCAGCAGAAGGTTGAGGCTTGAGCGAAGGATCCCATGGCCTTTCTTCTTGAGGAAATTCAAGTTCCGGATCTGTTCAGCCCATAGAGCCGGGATGTAAGATCTTCCCTCCAGAAATTGGGTCACCAGCTCTACGACCCGGTAGTGAATATAGAAGGTCCCGGTGGGGAACAGTATGGTAGCGAAAGTTGTCAAGATGAAAGCGTTCACCCTTCTCTGTCTGTAAGTTTTGGGGTCCCCACATAGTATGTCCTTCCTATCCCCATTGTCCTCTTGGGCGATGAACCAGGCTTCCAAATCATCCATTCGTATGCAATATCCATTACATTCTGCTAGGGCTTTGTTGACTGCTGTTTTACGGATGCCTAATAATCTGCTGAAGGTACTGGCTGGCCCGGCCTCGAGGTCTGGCATATAAATTTGATCGGTTAGTGCTGGAGCCTGTAGCAACTAGGTGTACTCCTCTAGGGTAAGGGTGATCTCAAGTAGCCCGATAAAGAAAGCAGTGGGCTCGATTTCCCATAATTGAAGCTTGGCCCGGACTAAAGGCAAATTCACCTCTATCTTTGTCAGTGAGAGGACGAGGCCGATCTTTTGCTGGATGAAGACTTGCTCCTCTGGGTTGTACAAGGTAAACCAATGGTCCAGTACCAATTTTGGGTCCAAAGGTTTGTACACCCGAATTTCTTTGCGGAGGAGACGGTCGACTACGGTGCTAGCCATCTATTTACAATAAGAAATTACCTAATTACAAATAGAACTATGAAAACATTACAGGGAAATAAATTCGAACTCCATGACAAAACAACAAACCATTACATCGTCATCAATTGTCAACCCCTTATGATGTTATGTATGCAAGTAGGTTGGTTCTAACTGGTTCCCGAGCTCTATGGCCTCCCGCATTCTCGAAGAAATGGATCTCAGGCCATATCGAAGCATAGGGTGGGGTAGCTTAATCGGTCCCGAACGGTGAATCAACTCACTTCGCCCGAAACCTACACAATGGCTCTCCGTCTTAAGTTTCTAGGACGGTCCGGTTTTGATCGCATCTACTCACACACATATGCATGCAAACCCCCATAGCAAAGAAACTAGAATCTAACTAATTCCTGAAAAGTTAGTAACAGAATAATAATTGAAGCACATTTAAAGAGAACCATTCGAAGATTTAGGTGGCTTAGCCTACTGGCATGGGTCCCCAGCGGAGTCGCCATCCTGTCGAGTCTAATTTTTGAATTCCCATTCCTAATCCGATCTAGACTAGACCCTATGCTCATCTAATGTAGATTCTCGACTTGAATTAGGAATTTCGTTTGATTTTTGGAGTCGCCACCCAATTATTGTTGGGAAATATTGAATTAAGACTAAAGGAGCGGATTAGTCCTAATTTGGACCACTAGTCGTCGTTATTTCCCCTTCTCGTTTTTGAAAAGAGGAAAAGGGAAAACCAGAGTTTCTAAGTCCGGAGGCTAACCTATTAAAACCTTACGGTTACCACCTAATCTCCTAAAATTGTTCCTATTTAGAAATGTGTTTTATTGTGTTTCTGTTACTTTTTATTATGTTTTTGAATTATTCTAAAAAAAATGATTTTTTATTTTATTTTATAGGTTGACCCAAATGGGCGCCTACGTACCTGCTAGTCAGGATCAAACAAGCCGTAGTTCTCTTTTGATTTATGTTTTTATCATTTTTTGGATTTTTCTAAAAAAATTCTAAGCCTAAGTTTTAATTTGATTTTTGAAAATAATTTTTTGGGAAAAACATCAATTTTGGATTTATTTTAAGAAAATGATTTTTCTAAGTGCCAAAACTCATTTTTTTGAATTTTTATTCATTTTTATGAATCTTCATGATTTTTATGATTTTTATGATTTTTTATAATTTTTATGATTTTTTATGATTTTTATAAATTTTGTGATTTTTGTGATTTTTCTTTATGATTTTTATAAATTTTGTGATTTTTGTGATTTTTATGAAAAATTTTATCCTAAGTTATTATCTATCCTATTTTGAGATCTAAAATTTTATTAATTAATTTCCTAATATTTTTATTATTTTTCTATATTTTATTATGTTTTTTATTCTTTTCTACATTATTAAAATCTAAAAAAACCTAATTTCCACATTTTCCTATTTATTGAAAATAAAACCTAAACCAATAAATAAATAAATAACTAACAATAATAAATCAATTCGGAATAAATAAATAAATAAAATTAATTAATTAATTAAAAAATATGGAAAATCCGACTTACCTGGATCCGAGTCGGTGCGCGGGTCGGGTCAGATCGGTCGGATGCGGTGGCGGAGGATGCTCATTCACGGCATTCCGGCGGTCTTTCGTCACGGGTGAGGTGTCGAATCCTAGCTTCTTGAGGGTGCTGAATCCAATGGTGGTGGTGGTTTGCTCTCAGATCGTCTCCTAGTGGTGGTTCAACTCCAGTCGGCAATCGCGATTTTGGGTCTCTTCCGATTTGCACTCTTTTCTCACTTTCTCTCAATTTTGATTCGTGTCTTGGCTTCCTCCCTTCGATTCCTATTTATAGGCACTTGAAACCGAGCTGGATAAGCTCGGATTTCCTCCGATCGAAGCTAATCGAATTTTTGGTTAAAAAACCAACTCCGATTTGTGTAAATCCTTTGATTTGTTGCAATTTGATTCCAATTAGATAATGTTTATCTTATTTATGTTAAAGATCTGTTGGATTTGTGCAAAAAATCGAATCGAAACGGCCGAAATTCGAATTTTCTCTTCCGCCGGCGATCTCGGACCCGAGGTAGAAGACGATCACATGCCCGGCGCGTGCGTTCCTTCCAGCCAATCAGATGCTGCCACGTGTCCTAGGTAAATGAAAAAATCGCAAAACGTAAAAACTGCTTCCCCCACGTTTCGAACCCGCGACCTCGCACCCGTACGCATCCGCTTAGCCACGGCTCGGACCAGCTGAGCTAGCCCATTTTCTTGATTTTGTTTATTTCGCAAATTACATATATGCAATGCGATTTTTTTATTTTTTTGTATTTTTTGAAATTTCAAAAATTTGTAAAAATTATTTATTATTTATTATTGCCATTTCTGAAATCATTTTTCAGAATTGATGTTTTTTCCTATTTATTTTTATTTTTATGAATATTTTTAATTATTTATGCTAAATTAGGGAAAAATTAGAAAAATTGAAAAAAATTGGAAAAAATTGAAAATTGATTATTATTGATTATTATTCATTCTTAGGGCAAAAATGGGGTGTTTACACCACCTTACCAATCCTTTCTAGAATTTCAAATGGTCCAACATACCTTGGATTTAACTTTCCTTTTAGACCGAACTTGATCACCCCTTTAGTTAGAGAAATTTTTAGTAGTACCCTATATCCTATTTAGAATTCTAATGGACGTCACCTTTTATCAGCATAGTTCTTTTGATGGCTCTAAATTGTCTGTATTCTTTATCTTATCAACTTTACTTTATCCACTACCTCTTGGAACAATTTGGGTCCCAACACTTATCTTTGCCCCACTTCATCTCAACATAACGGAGATCTGCATTTCTTTCCGTATAAAGCTTCATAAGGGGCCATTTGGGTGGTTGCTTGATAACTATTATTGTAGGTAAACTCAACCAAAGATATGTTCATTATAATGACTTCCAAAGTCCAATGGATAAGCTCTAAGCAGATCCTTGAGGATTCGAATGGTCCTCTCAGATTATCCATCTGTTTGAGGATGGAAAGCAGTATTGAATTGCAGTTTTATACCTAAAGCTTTATGTAAGATATTTCAAAATCTACTTACAAATCATGTATCTCTATTGGAGGTTATGGTTACTAGTACTTTATGTAACCTTACTATCTCCTGTATATATATTCTGGCCAATCTCTCCAATTTGTATCCCACATTAATACACAAAAGTGGGTAAACTTGGTTAACTAATCTACCATCACCCACACTACATCTTGTTTTTCTTTAGTTCTCAAGAGGACCATAACAAAATATATCATTATATGCTCCCATTTCCACTCAAGTATTGGGGGGGGGGGGGGGGGGGGGGGTGGATTCTCTAGTTGGCCTCTGATGTTTAATTCAGATTTGCTAATAGGTTAGGCACTTCAATGCATACTTGGCTATCTCTCGTTTCATGTTCTTCTATCATTAGTGACACTTTAGGTCTTTGTATATCTTAGTACTCTTGAGATGGTTTATACATTCAGAGTAGTGTACTTCTTTCATGATCTCTTTCTTCAAATCTACATTTCCCAACACACACAATCGTGTTTCATATCTTAGAATACCTTCCCCATCAATATTAAATTTTGTCATCATACTTAGTTCCACTTTAACCTTGGTGTTATGTATATTTGTATCCTTAGCCTAGGTAGCTTTAATTTTCTCTACTAAGTTGGGTTGGATAGGCAAACTTGCTAATATTACTCTCAAATCATGTGTTATTATCTCCAAATCCAACTTGCACATGTCCTCCAATAGGTTCCTATTGAGATGTAATCAAGGTAGTAATATTGTTTCGTTTCTTTCTATTAAGAGCATTTGTTACCACATTTGCTTTTCCTGGATGGTAATATATCTCTAGATCATAATCCTTAATTAACTATAACCATCTCCTCTAGCACATATTCAACTTCTTTTGAGTGAAAATGTATTTTAAACTTTTGTGGTTAGTGAAGATTTTGCATTTTTCTCTATAATGATAGTGTCTCCATAACTTGAGCGCTAACACCACTGTTGCTAGCTCTAGGTCATGAGTTGGGTAATTCCTTTCATATGACTTTAGCTATCATGATCTGTAAGCCATTACCTTACCATTCTGCAATAACACACCTCAGACCTTAAACCGATGTATTATTGAAGATGGTAAATTCTTCCCTACTTGTGGGTAAAGTCAATACTGGAGCTAACACTAACTTTTTCTTTAATTTTTGGAAACTATCTTTACATCTGTCATCCTAAACAAACTTCAAGGCTTTTTGTGTCAATGTGGTTAAAGGAGCTGCTACACTAAAAAACCCTTCAACAAATCTTCTATAATAGCTAGCTAAATGTAGGAAGCTTTTGACTTCTATCACTCTCCTTAGTCTGGACTAGTCTACTACTACTCTTACTTTTTCTAGGTTCACAGAAATCCCATCCTTATTTACTACATGACCTAAGAAAATTATCTATTCAAGCTAAAACTAACACTTTTTAAACTTGACATAAAGCTTCTTAACCTATAATCTGCCCAACACTAGCCTCAAATGTTCTTTGTGATCCTCCTTACTTTGGAGTATATCAAGATGTCATCAATGAAGATGACTACAATCTTAAGACACTAAAATAAAAAAAAAAAAAGGATTTTCACCCAAGACGCTAAAATATACTACCATACTATGATAGTTTATGGTGACATGATACTTTAACAACGGATTCACTCCCAAGATCACATCAAAATCTGACATTTCTAACACCAACAAATCAGCTAATAGCACTATGCTTTCGACTTTTATACTGACACCACGACATTTTGATTTAGAATTCTCCTAACTCCTAAAGGTGTATTCACATCCAAAGGAGCATCTAAATATTCAACATTCAAAGCACACATATCTATAAACATATCAAAAATTCAAGAGTGTGTGGCATTAGTATCAAAAGGCACATAGGCACTATGAGAGTATACTAGGAGTGTACTTGCTATAGTGTCTATGTCTGGGGTGTCCTGGTGTTGTTACTATAGAGCAAAGACTCTTACTAGTACCCATTGCCTCGGGCCCCATAATCAGGGTCTATTCACTTAAACTCTAGTTTTTGGTCTCACTAATTGCACCTATTGCATTAAAGTGGTATAACCTCCTATATTACCACATTCTATCACTTTGTGTCCCCTTTATTTGCACATATAGCAAAAGGTGAGAGGGACAGACTTCTTTGTGTTGTTCTATCTGATGTGTCTTGGTCTCGTACATGAGAAATAAGCAACTTTAGGCCATCTATAATCCTTCAGCTTATGTGGCCCAAAGAATTTAGTACACTGAATATTAAGGGCTATAAGAAGGGCTAAAGGAGTTGGTCTAGTTTGAATGGGGGGAGTTGCTATGACCAAAAGTCTGGTTTGTTGCACTTAAGGCTTTTTTTCCTTTGTCCCGGATCATTACTCCCTATGCAAACCTCTTCCCCAAACCTATATATGATTTATGACCAAGAGCTCATCTGTTTTTTTTTATTATTATTTTCCCTACTTTACTCCACATATTTGCTTTATCTACCACTTTTACGTAGGTAAACAACTTGAATGACCCTACCTCATGCTATAGATTGGGTTTTAAGCCCCTTACAAACCTCATAGCCCTTGAGGCATCATCAGCTCTAATTGCTTTGAGCAAAAACTTGATAAAGCGATTTAGCTCCGCCTCATATTCCTCTATAGTCCGATTACCTTATTGATCGTTATAATATGCTACCTTTTGTCCTGTCTCTGATACTATTAGAGAAGTATTTCTCATAAAATAATTCCCTAAACCTCTATTAGTGGGCAGATCCTCTTGTTAACTTGGAGACACTAACCCATCATTTCGTAACTGATTCTTTCAACATAAAGGCGATGTAATTTACTGATGAAAGGCAAGTATACCTATCAAATTTTGTAATATAGTGTATTAAATATATATATCATCTCATAGGGATTACGAATACTAATACTAACCTACACCTTATTACATAACCAATAAATTATAGAGATTTATTGATTTAAAACATACAACTGAATATTAACTAATGAACTAAGATTTAATTGAAAAAAAGAAGAGCAAAATAGATTATAATTAATTTCAAGATGGTAAAACTAGTATCTACTCTTTGTTTTCCCTAAGAATTATTATGTAACATTAACAAAAATTGTTTAAATCCTTCTTAAATTTCATTGAACAGGAGAATTCCTAATTTAGTTTAATAACTTTCTCAAAATTATAACCCTAATTATAAAAATACCTATTTGAATCTCTTCGTAATAGCATCTTTCTAAGATTGTATTAAAAATAATGAATTTCCTTTAAAAAATTAATTAATTTAGGAAAAATTATGTAACTTATCTCTAAGATTACACTAATTTTCTTCAAATATGCTAAATTTAATTATACATTAAATTTCTCAATCCTAATGTATAATATCAAATAGATAGAATAATATTCTAAAAATATTAATCTAAACAAAATCAAGAATACATACATGAATAAAAAAAATCTAAGAATTCATTGAATAGCAGTAATTCTAGTTACATAGTAATTAAAGTTCTAATAAGTCTAGATACTAAGAAAATTTAAGTTCTAATCATATTAAAAATAGAAATCTTCAATGATGTATAAACATGCATCATCAAGGAAATCAAAGAAAACTAAGAAAAACCCTAAATTCTTGAAGTATAAAGAAATAGCATTATAGTCTCTCTAAAAACCTTAGAACAAATAAAATATATATTCTTCTCTTTTTTGGTCAAGTCCCCCTTTTCCTTTATATAGTGAGGGTAAAAAATTCTGTTTTTTTAGGCCACCACACTATCTAACACAACCGTACTTTGGGTCATGTCAAATTTGTTGGTTAAAAACTTAGAAAATTAGACGTTGCAAAAAACATGACCTAGACAAGGTCATGTCTTAGTCATGTCTAAATCGTTCTTTAAAATTAATTATCTTTGAGTGATACACGACCAACAAACATGGTCGTGTCTAGCCCCTGTGTAACTCTCCATTTTATGCTTCAAATTCAACATGTTCTAGACATAGTCATGTCTAGGTCGTATCTATATTCAAAACTTCATAACTATTTCTATTTAGCTTCAAATTGAGTAAAATTGGATTCCTTTTCTTCCTTTTTTATTTAATTATCAATCAAAACCCTAAAATCAAAATATTACTCAATTCAAATTCAAATTCTTAAAAAATACATCAAAATAGGAGAAAAATACTTTAAATCTCACTTATCATTTACCTTCCTATCTTTTAGTACCCCAAATGTAGCAAATGTTTTCTCAATCTCTATGATCTAGTGTTTAGCTTTTACTTGATCGTCAACTCTTAGGTTAAACTCCTTTGCTAACCTGGTGAACTTGTCTAACCCAAATTGGTCTTTTACTGGCCTAGCAGGTTTCATGGCCTGTTGTCGTTGCTGTGTTAGCATCCTCACTAAAGTATTCATAGTTTGCAACATTTGTGTAGTCATGTCCACTGCTAGTACTATAGCTCCTTGTTATGATGGTCTTAGAGGTTACCTTTCATCTAGGGCATCCCTATCTTGTCCAACGCTAGGTGAGCCAGGTCATGTGATTCTTCTATAAGACATTCTGCTTAAGATGAGATAACAAAATAGACTCAAGAGTTAGAATAAGTTTAAAATGTTAGTGGTGGTATATATATATATGTACACATATATCTACACACACACACACACACATATATAAGTAAATTAGAGATTTAAAAGAAACTGCAAATAAAGATAATAATTAACATAAAATAAATTACTGAACAAAAACAATTGACTCCTAATTTTACCCACTCTCTTTATACATCACCATTCTACAGATTCAATGCCTAATCATTTTAAAGATCACAACCTACTTTCTACTAGTTGATGCTTTTATTTATCGACCATCAACCTAGTTCCTAATGATCTTCAAACCTAAGCTCTATGGATCACAAACCTACCTTTGATCAAAACCTATACTCATTAAAGAGGTCCTTCTTTAGGTGCTCAAGTTAAGGTATGGGTGGTCTATATTCCTTTACTTTTTAGTGGCTCCTCACTCTCTTTTTCCTTGACTTCCATGTCTTTCTTTTCTGATTCCCCACTAGTTTTCTATTCAACTTGCAATTCCTTTCCACTTCTAAAGGTCACTACTCTCACATGCTCTATAGGATTCGTCTCGGTGTTTCGTAATAGTCTCCCATGCTATCTTTCAGCCATCATCTTTATAAGTTGTCCCTCTTGATTTTTCAAGTTATGAATAGAGGCTTCTTGATTCCTTAAAGAAGTTTCTGTACTCTGCAATCGAGCATCATTAGTTTGAATATATTTAGTTAAAAGTTTTCCCAAACCTAATTTCTTCTCTTGTGGTGAAGGCTGTTGAAATCCTAGAGTAAGCAAATTCATCCTTTATTAATTTTGATTTTGATTACTCTAAGAGAAATTTGGATGATTCCTCCATCCTAGATTTTAGGTGTTACTATATGGGTTGCTTTATGGTCTAGAAGAGTTTCCTGAATAGTCCACTTGTTCCTAATGATGTTGAGTCTCAATTCCTTCTACATTAACCTCTCTTGAATTACATTAGGGATGGATGGAAAGTGCACCTAACTTCCTGCTAATGACATCAACTATATTGGCTAAATTTGTCACTGCATCTAATGCATAGATTTCCGCTGCCCTATTTCTCACCCTAACACCTTCCCATTGAGAGCTATTCATAACTATATCCTCGATCAAAGATTAAACCTCTTCAAGTGTTTTAGTGTTCAATGTTCCTCCAGCAATGGTATTTATCATTTGCCTAATTGATAGATTCAAACCATTGTAGAAAGCTTGAATCTACATCCATAGAGTTAGGCTATGATTTAGGCATCTTCTCAACAACTCATTCTATCTTTCTCAAGTGTCATATAAGATCCTGGCCTTTAATTGAGCATAAGATGATATGTCTTTTCGGATTTTAGCGGTTTTAGCGGGTGAAAAATATTTTCCAAGGAACTTTCGAGCCATATCATCCCAAGTAGTAATAAATCCCTTTGGAATCGAATTTAGCCACTATTTTGTTTGACCCCTTAGTGAGAAGGGAAAGAGTCACAACTTAATTGCATCGTTTGAAGCCTTATTGATCTTAAAGGTGTTACAAATCTCCAAGAAATTAGATATGTGAGCATTGGTGCCCTCATCTTGTAATCCAACAAATTAGATAAACCGATTCATCATTTGTATGATATGATGTTGAATTTGAAAGTTGTTGGTAGCAACAGGTGGCCTGATGATACTTGAGTCGACTCCAACTAAAGAAGGTTTGGAGTAATCGGACATAGTCCGCTGTTGGTTTTGGTTTTTTTCACCTATGATTTACAACTCGTCCTCTTCCTCTTCCACCTTAATTCTCAGAGGAGACCCTTGATTGAATTCCTTCACTGTTTGCTGAATTGTTCTCCATAAATGCTTGGCTATTCTTTCAATTTCCAAATAAAAAATCAACACATCTGATGGTGTATTTCTGGTTATGCATTACGGAAAAAGAAGAGAAATTAAAAAACAAGAAATAGAAAAAAAATGGTTAAATTAATAAAGTGATAAGTATTCTTAATATTGAAATCCCTAACAACAGTACTAAAAACTTGATGAAAGGCAAGTATACTTATAAAATTTTGTAATATAATATATTAAATACAAATATCATCGCATAGGGATTATGAATGCTAATACTAACCTACACCCTATTATCTAACCAATAAATTAGAAAGATTAATTGATCTAAAACCTATAATTAAATATTAACAAATGAACTAAGATTTAATTGAAAGAAAGAAGAGTAAAACATATTATAATTAACTTCAAGACGGTAAAACTATTATATAGACTTTTTTCCCCCTAGGAATTGTTATGTGACATTAACAAAAATTGTTCAAATCCTTTTTAAATTTCATTGACCAAGAGAATTCCTCATTTAGTTTAATAACTTTCTCAAACTTATTAACCCTAATATTAAAAATACCTATTTGAATCTCTTTATAATAGCATATTTCTAAGATCACATTAAAAACAATAGATTCTCTTAAACAAATTAATTAATTCTGGAAGAATTATATAACTTATCCCTAAGATTACATTAATTATCTTCAAACATGCTAAATCTAATTATACATTAGATTTCTCAATCCTAATGTATAATATCAAATAGATAGAATAATACTCTAGAAATATTAATCTAAACAAAATCAAGAACACATGTATGAATCAAGAAAATCTAAAAATTCATTGAAAAGCAATAATTCCAGTTACATAATAATCCAAGGTTCCAATAAGTCTAGATATTAAGAAAATTTAAGCTCTAATCATATTAAAAGCAGAAATCTTCAATGATGTATAAACATGCACCATCAAGGAAAAAAAAAAACTAAGAAAAATCCTAAATTCTTGAAGTATAAAGAAATAGCCTTCTAGTCTTTCTAAAAACCCTAAAACAAATAAACTGTATCTTCTCCTCTTTTCTGGTCAAGTCCCCCTTTTCTTTCATATAGTGAGTGTAAAAAATTCTTTTTTTTAGGCCAATACGTTATTTAACATGGTCGTGCTTCAAGTCTTGTCAAATTTGTCAGTAAAAAACTTAAAAAAATGGATGTTGCATAAGATACAACCTAGACACGGTCATGTCTAGGTCATGTTTAAATCGTGCTTTAAAATTAATTATATTTGAGAGATACATGACCAACAAACATGGTCACATTTAGCCCCTGTGTAACTCTCTATTTTATGCTTCAAATTCAACACACTCTAAGCATGATCATTTCTAAGTCGTGTCTATCTTCAAGACTTTATAACTTCTTCTATTTAGCTCTAAATTGAGTAAAATTAGATTCCTTTTCTTCCTTTTTTATTTAATTATCAATCAAAACTCTAAAATCAAAATATTACTCAATTAAAATTAAAATTCTTAAAAAATACATTGAAATAGGAGAAAAATACTTTAAATCTCACTTAATATATATATATATATATTTAAGCACTTATCATCTACCTTCCTATCTTTCAGTACCCCAAATGTAGCAAATGTTTTCTCAATCTCTATGATCTAGTGTTCAGCTTTTACTTGATCATCAACTCTTGGGTTAAACTCCTTTGCTAACCTGATGAACTTGCCTAACCTAAATTGGTCTTTTACTAGCCTACTAGGTTTCATGGCCTATTGTTGTTGTTGTGTTAGCATCCTCACTAAAGTATTCATAGTCTGCCACAATTGTGTAGTCATGTCCACTGCTAGTACTATAGCTGATGCGCAAAACCTTAGGTATGTCAAACCTAGAACCCGGCGATCGAAATTGAAATCGGAATTCCTCCAAATCGTCTTGAACAAGTTGTAATTCATAACTAAACCCCAACCACACATGTTGATTGAAACCTAAGCTATCAATGATTTCCCCAAGCATTTATGTTAAAGAAACCAAGGAGTTCTTTCTCAAAGAACAAGAGAGAGCTTTTCCATGAAAAGTGTTTTGCGGGTTCCCCTATTGTCGTGATATATTGTTATCACACGACAAAAGAATAACCTAAGTTTCCAAACATAGCACCACCGGCCTTCCTTCTTAATGACCGAAAATCTTCTAACTAAATATACTAAAACACAAAACCAAACAAATAAAACAAATCATAACAAAGAAAACCGAATGTCTCTCCTCTTTTCGGTTCAATTTCCCTTTTTAAAATAAATTATTCTAAAGCTTCCATATCCTTGCATCCTTCTATGGAAACGTGAATCAAGTTGACAAAGGTTGATTCTCCTTTAGTGTAACTCGGTTCCTTCTCTTGTAGGTCCATGATTAATCCTTGCAAAGCTTCACTAATCTGCTTAGCTCTAGTTCGGGTCATTGGGCCTCCAATACCGTGTAATGGGTCTTGGGACTTTGGTACATTCCTTTTTTATGCTAGCTGATCCTCATCATTCCCTCCTTCCTTGAAAAGATTCATCCTCGAATCACCTGCATCATAAACACTAAAAGATCAGAAACATTAAAAGTTGCGCTTACATTACCATAGTGACTTGGCAAGTCAATTTTGTAAGCGTTGTCATTGATGCGCTCCACTACTTGGAAAGGTCCATCTCCCCTAAAATGAAATTTAGACTTTTGCTAAACTACAAATCTTTCCTTTCTCAAATGCACCCAAGCCCAGTCTCCTGGATGAAACATGATCTTAACACGTCCCTTATTGGCCTGACGAGCATAGTGCTCGTTTTTCTTCTCAATATTGGTTTGAACTTGAGCATGTAATTCCCTAACAAATTCTACCTTTTTCTTTCCATCAAGATCAACAAACTCGTTAGTGGGTAAAGGCAAAATATCTAATGGGGTTAAGGGATTAAAGCCATATGCAACCTCAAATGGAGAATATGATGTAGTAGAATGCACCGTCCTATTATATGCAAATTCTACATGAGGCAAGCATGTCTCCCATTATTTCAAGTTCTTATGAATCACAGCACGTGATAGGAATCAGAATCCTACATGACCTATTACCAGGGCTCGAGCTAAGGGTCTACACAACTTGGTTTTGAGAATCATACATGAGAAACCTAATCCTGAGGAAGCTAACTTAATTTCTTCATTCCTACCTTATAATTGTTATGCATTCCAACAAGTTCACTTAACAGTCCTATAAAGTGCCAAATCACCTATACTTTTGAGTGAGTTGGGATCCTCATCAGGACTTAATTCGAAAGTATCCTGAAGATCAGCATCTTGAAGACTAATTTCTTTTTATATATTTGTTATTTGCTTGGAACATTTTATGTTGTAATTTCTTTTGGGACACTTTAATTTTGTTTGTAATTTTCATTTAGGACCGGCCACCCTAAAAGCGGCATAGTTGTAATTTTGTGGACTTTTTAACCCTAAAGGAAGCAAGTATAAATACTTGCTTAAGTATGGTTTTGAGGAGGCCAATTTTCAGATTAAACACATTCACTTTACGTGAGAGAGCTTAGGGTTTCCCTCTTATCAATTTCAATCCCAAGAATTGAGATTGTGGCGAGTGCAACAATTGAAATTGTGAGTCGTATCAATTTCTAATTATTATGTATTCTTTTCTTTTCTAGTATGTAATATCTAGAGTTGGATTAAATCATTTCTTGGTCAGATTTGAGTTAGTTTGATTCGAAATAGTGTGCTTGTTTTGAGTACTTAATTTACTTGTTATTAACCATCATCAATTGTTTATCATTTGAACCATGAATTGCCTTTCTATAAAGGGGGATCTCGGAATTGATTTTGTTGTTGATCTTGGATTCACGTGATATTTCAAGATTAATTAGTGTGTTTTGAGGGTTTTGAATCATCGTGGTTTATTAATTCATTAGTTGTTGAATTTGGATCTCCTTACACTCCATTAGGAATCACACAATTCCTAGCTTGTTGAACCGGATTCGATTTAGTGCATTTAGGGTTGGTTTTTGTTCCATTTGATTGTGCTTAATCTTGGTTTTAGGCACATCATCTTTTTTTGGTATCAGAGCTATATCATAATTGGATTTAAGATTGAAAACGCCATTGTTAGTGGAATCGGTTCATAATTAAAAGAAGTTTGCGCCATGTGAACTAGTTTGATTGACATTGTTTGTTTGTCTTTCAAATTGGTTTTTGCTTGTGCTTAATTCCCCTTTAGGCACATTAGCATGCAACAAGGTTGAAAGAGTCCTATTGACCACTTTAGTTTGACCATCAATTTAAGGGTATACAATAGTAGAAAAAAAATAACTTAATGCCTAGCCTATTCCATAAGGTTCACTAAAAATAGCTCAAAAATCTTACATCCCTATCACTCACAATAGATTTAAGCAAACCATGTAATTGTACAATCTCCCTAAAGAACAAGTCAACAATATGTCGTGCATCATTAGTTTTAGAACAGGCAATGAAATAAGCCATCTTACTAAACCTATCAACAACAACAAATATGTTATCTTTGCCACTTTGAGATCGTGGTAACCCTAATATGAAATCCATAGAGATGTCAATCCAAAGTTGATTAGGCACAGGTAATGGAAGATATTCCCCATTAGGCATCACTCTGGACTTAGCCTTTCTACATGCAATGCACTTATCACACACATTTTGTACATTATGTTTCATCTTAGGCCAATAAAAATGTTCATGCAAAATGTCCAAAGTTTTTCTAACAACAAAGTGTCCCATCAAACCGTCACCATGTGTCTCCCTCACCAACAGTTCACGTATAGAACTTTTTGGCACACATAACCTATCTTTCTTAAATAAATACCCATCATGCCTATAAAAGTCAGCATATCTAGATTCAAAACAAGTGGCCTAAATTTGATCGAAATCAGCATCATTCTCATACAATTCTTTCATGCATTCAAATCCAAGCAATTTAGTATGTAAAGAAGTCAAAAGAGAGTACCTTCGAGATAGTGCATCAACCACCACATTTTCCTTCCCTTGCTTATATTTAATTACGTAGGGAAAGGTTTCGATGAACTCCAACCACTTAGTGTGCCTCTTGTTCAACTTACCCTGAGTTTTTAGGTATTTTAAACTCTCATGATCTGAATGAATGATGAACTCCTTAGGCCATAAGTAGTGTTGCCACGTTTGTAGGGTCCTTACTAAAGCATACAATTCCTTATCATACACTGGGTAATTTAAAACAGCACCATTGAGTTTCTCACTAAAGTATGCGATTGACTTGGAATCCTGCATCAATACACCACCAATACCTTTCCCGGAAGCATCACATTCAATCTCAAATACTTTCTCAAAATTAGGTAATACTAAAGGTGTGTTAGTTAACTTACCTTTCAGAGTTTGGAACACCTGCTCATGCACTTCAGTCCACTTAAAGTCAGCATTCTTCTTAAAAGGTCATTGAGAGGAGCAGCTATGGAACTGAAGTCTCTCATAAATCTCTTATAAAAACTTGCTAAGCCATGGAAGCTCCTGACCTCATTTGCATTCTTTGGTGTTGGCCACTCCTGGATCACCTTCACCTTATCCTCATCCATAGCTATCCCATCTACACCTACAATAAATCTAAGAAAATCACAGTTTCCATACAAAAAGTGCACTTCTTTAAATTAGCATATAACTGGTTTTCCCTCAAAACAGTAAACACACACTGCAAATGCTGAATGTGATCATCTAATGTTCTGCTATAAATTAGAATGTCATTAAAGTATACAACAACAAATTTTCTAATAAAATGATGCAAAACATGATTCATTAGCCTCATAAAAGTACTAGGTGTATTTGTTAACCTAAAAGGCATTACCATCCATTCATATAACCAATGTTTAGTTTTAAAAGCAGTTTTCCATCCATACCCCTCTTTAAAAGCAATTTTCCCTCATGGCTCACCAGTGTTTGTCTCTCACTCTTGTCTTTCTTCTCACCCTTCTCTCACACACTCATGTGTTTCTCTTTGAATTATTTTGCTATCCTCACTTGATCCTCGCAAGCTTCCTATGGTTTCGGTGACGTTAGAGCCACCTTCCTTTTATTTAGAACAAAAGAATATTGGTTCTTGTAACCATTGTACATCACCTTCCTATCAAACTGCTATGGTCGATCCAGTAATAGGTGACTAGCCTGCATGGGAACTACATCACCTCATCACTATAACTCCCTATGGAAAAAGTAATAAGAACTGGCCTGGTCACCTTTACTTTCCCGCACTCATTCAACCATTGCAACCGATATGGATTAGGATGTTTCACAGCCTTCAACCACATCTTACCAACTAACAAGGTGCTAGCAACGTTAGTGCAGCTGTCACTATCAATGATCAAGCTACATACCTTGTTCTACACATGACACCGGGTATGAAAGATGTGTTCAGGTTGAACCTTTTCACTATCATCCTATGGTTGCGTACTGAGGACTCGTCTTGTAACATATAGCTCGCCACTTACAGGTCCCTCCAAGTCGACATCATCATACTCCTCTAAAGGTAATGTATCATCCTCCTCAGAACTAATACTCCCCACATCTTCATTATCGTGAATGATCATAGCCCTTTGATTTGAACACTGAGATGCAATATATCCAAATCCTTAACACCTAAAACATTTAATATCACGAGTTCTCGAAGATGGTTTAGTGTCAATTTTACCTTTAAAAGCAGCGATTGGACTCTTAGTCTTCACGTCTTCTTTAGACTTCAAATCTGTAGGATTCTTCTTCCAATTAGACTTCCATGAAGAGTTAAAAGTCGCCCCAGATTTTGGATTTCTCTTATACTTCAATTGTCTCTCTACCTTGATCACCCTATGCAATAACTCTTCCATGTCCAAATAGTGATGCAAATCCACCACGTCAGCAATCTCCCTATTCAACCCATTAATGAACGTAGCCATTGTAGCCTCATCATCCTCCTCCACTCTAACTCTAATCATGGCTATCTCCATCTCTTTATAGTAGTCCCCTACACTCTTGGACCCCTGTGTCAACCTCTGAAACTTCCTAACCAAATTCTTATGATAATAACTAAGGATAAATCGCTTCTGCATAATGGTCTTCATCTCATTCCAATTACTAACAAGTCTCTCTCCATACCTATGTCTATTGCATACTAGCTGGTCCCACTAAACACTAGCATAATCTGAAAATTCAACTGCAACTAATTTAACCTTTTTCTCCTTAGCATAATTGTGGCACTCAAATACATGATCTATCTTCCTCTCCCACTCTAAGTACAACTCTGGATCAATTTTTCCCTAAAACAAGGGTATCTTCATTTTAATACTTCCCAGATTACCGTCTCGCCTCTAAGTGTTCCCTCTCTCCCTCATATAATTATACTCTCCTGAATTTGTTTCTTTACCCTCTTCTATCCTTACTCCTCCCCTCAAGGGTCTACTCACGCCTCACCTAACAGTAGTACTACTAGACTATTCCCTACTCCATTCCATCTTATCCATCCTCTCATGGATTTGTTCTAACTCACTACTCAATATTCTCTTCATCTCCCTCATCAATGAATTAAACATCACCTTACTTTCCCCTCCACCATTCTCTCCTCCAGTTGGACTTTGTCCTGACATATCTTTACAGTCAAGAAAAGAGATTAGTAACACAAATATAATATATATCTCTCACGATTCACTCGTGTGTTGCTTTCAATAGTAATGTCCTCACAATTCACTCGTGTTTAGCTCTCAGTAATAATGTTCTCACAACCCGTTCTTACAATTCTTTGATATGAACTCGAATTGACAAACTCCTCAACGTAAATCACTAAAGCAAATCTATTGACTAACTATTGGTTCCAAGTCAAGGCAAGCAAGGATACAATCATGATTTAATTGACATGAAAAGACTCACTACAAAATTGGAAACACAAACTACGAGAGATCCACAACACGAAATAGGAAGTAGAATATTACACCGAGCATGTAATGGAATGCAATGTAATTCGGTTACAATATTGAAAAGGCAAGATAATGTTGAAGGTAATAAATGGAAAGTGTATTGTATCACTTGATTATGTGATTTCAAAGTAAGGATTTTTGGTCTTGTAACTCGGCAATTGAATATTCCATGGCCGAATTCGACTTTTTTTTTCTTTTTTCTTTTTTATATGAATTTCCAAGAACAAAAAACAAGAATTAAAGATTGGATTTCAATTTGCTAAGATAACAAATTATTGTTGTCGGTCACCAATAGACTTTTTATAACCGAATTTGTAAAAAAATTTTATACAAATTTCTAGGGTATGAACAAGAACTTTGGAATGAGAAAACAAACATTTAACAAAGGATAGATGTTACTTGATTCAAGAAGCCAAAGCTTTGATATCAAATGATGCACAAATCCCTAAGTATGTCAAACCTAGAACCCGGCGATCGAAATTGAAATCTGAATTCCCCTGAATCGTCTTGAGTAAGTTGTAATTCGTAACTAGACCCCAACCATACCTGTTGATTGAAACCTAAGCTACCAATGATTTCCCCAAGATTTATGTTGAAGAAACCAAGGAGATCTTTCTCAAAGAACAAGAGAGAGCTTTTCCATGAAAAGTGTATTTCAATAATATCAAAAAAAGTGTTTTGCGTGTTCCCCTATTGCCGTGATATATTGTTATCACATGACAAAAGAATAACCTAAGTTTTCAAACATAGCACAACCAGCCTTCCTTCCTAATGACCGAAAATCTTCTAACTAAATATACTAAAACACAAAACCAAACAAATAAAACAAATCATAACAAATAAAACCGAATGTCTCTCTTCTTTTCGATTCAATTTTCCTTTTTAAAAAAAAAATTATTCTAAAGCTTCCATATCCTTGCATCCCTATGTGGAAACGTGAATCAAGTTGACAAAGGTTGATTCTCTTTTAGTGTAACTTGGTTCCTTCTCTTGTAGGTCCATGACTAGTCCTTACAAAGCTTCACTCATCCGCTTAACTCTAGCTCGGGTCATTAGGCCTCCAATATCATGTAATGGGTCTTGAGACTTTGGTTCATTCCTTTTTTATGCTAGTTGATCCTCATTAGTAGCTCCTTGTTGTGGTGATCTTGGAGGATACCTTTCATCTAGGGCATCCCTATCTCGTCCAGCGCCAAGTGAGCCAGGTCATGTGATTCTTCTATAAGACATTCTACTTGAGGTGAGACAACTAAATAGACTCGAGAGTTAGAGTAAGTTTAAAATGTTAGTGGTGGTATATATATATATATATCTACACACACACACACACATATATAAGTAAATTAGAGATTTAAAAGAAACTGCAAATAAAGATAATAATTAACGTAAAATAAATTGCTGAACAAAAACAATCGACTTGTAATTTTACCTACTCGCTTTATAAATCACCATTCTACAAATTCAATGCCTAATCCTTTTAAAGATCACAACCTCCTTTCTACTAGTTGATGCTTATACTAATTGATCATCAGCTTAGTTACTAAGGATCTTCAAACCTAAGCTCTATGGATCACAAACCTATACTCATTTGATCAAAACCTAAGCTTTGATACCACCTAAGTTGTAATGCCCTAAAACCTGAAGCACGATAACCTACCATGTGCCATTACTATCTCTTAGCACATAAGGCTCTTTAACCTACATAATCATCATCTCCCAAATAACCTGTCAACCATTCTCAACTAATAGGAATAAACTCCATATTATTCATTATTATTATTCCTCTCAAAAGAAATTCTAACTATCATTGATAAAATAAGAATGACACTACTTCTATTACATCAATAGTCTCCTCAATTGGAAACATAATTCTTCTAACTATTCTCAAGTGAATTTCGCTAATCTTCATAATAATAATAATATTCTACTTGCTCCTTGTTATGCTCCTAGTCTACCCCAAGCTCATCATAAAATGGAAACATGATTCTTCTAACTATTCTCAAATGAATTTCGCTAATCTTCATAATAATAATAATATTCTACTTGCTCCTTGTTATGCTCCTATTCCACCCTTAGCTCATCATAAAAGGAAATATCATCTATACCTACAACTAAAAAAAAAAAAAAAATCCCACGAGGGGTAAGCTAATACCCAGTACATGCTGCCCACAAGCACATGCGCATGACACACACCAACATAATTCACATACATTCAAATGCAACAAAAAAAATCTAACAATTTTATTATCTTTAATTTAAATCCATCAAATATCATAGGAGTTATCATAACTCTACACATCATAATCATTAGAAGTTTTATTAATATATATAATCTTATAAATTCGGGATAGTACCACTTCTGGCCCTGATACTATGGTTTTAGGAACTACCACTCCTGGCCTTAACACCCATGAGTCATCATAAACTAACTTAGATCATTTTAATGTGTAACTCCACTAGGAACAACGTTACATAGAGATCATTGGGATGCTTCCTAAGGATCCGCCACCACTTACCCCTAAGCCGAGCTAAGCATAAGCACATAACCGATTCTTAACCAAATATCATTTAGATATATTTTAATTTTATGTTACCAAGCACTAACCACAAATAGGGTAATCACGTACCTGAAGGAACTGTTTCGAGGTTACTAGAATAATAATTTCAAGCTCGAATATGACTTGTTATACACAAATAACTAACTTAACACTAACTTACAAGTCAATCTAGCTTCGCTTAGTTTGTAATTCTATGTGTGGTTTAATGATTTCTTTTCCCAATGGCTTTATTTGGTGCAAAAAAAGGTTTTGGATTTTAAAAGGTTCGAGAAATAGGGAAAAAGAATCATTTTGGACATTTTATAAGGCAATATGGTCATGTATGTGGTCGTATATAGGTGCACGAGTAAGAACACGTTCGTATGCATAGTCGTATACCTTTCTATGTGTTAAGGCCTTTTGACATGCCCAAGTACACGATCATGTAATTGAAATCATGTACTACATTTCTTACAATTTGCCCTTATTTTCACCACGGAAAAGTATATGGTCATGTACCTTAGCTGTGTACCCTTCTGAATCTCACGAAGGGTTCAATTTCTTCACACTTTATCCCCATTTCTCATGCCAATTTTCATCAATTTCTACCTTACTTTTAATCTATCACAAAAAGTTATTTGACTTATAAAATTCAATGTAGAAAGATCAACTTACTCGATATGATTCACCTAATTGATTTCAAAATTGTTCCAATCAATCATTTACTCAATTTCATTTGTTTTTAATGTGTCCCCATTGTAACAAAACCCCACCTTTATTCCAATTACCCATAGACACAAAGAAATTTATATAGAAATAAACTAAATCAACACTTACCTTGCGAATTTAGTGTTGAGCTAGCTTGTAGAGACCTTTGGATCACCTGTCTGATGGATGTCTATAGAGAGGAATGAAGTTTAGGAAAGAAGGGAATAAGGTTTTGTGAGAGTTTAAATATTACAGGGTCGAAAAGTCTAAACTGCCCTCTACATGACCACAAAATTACTTAAATTCCCCATGACATGAAATTTATTTATTTTCTTGTTTTTGGGCATTTTACACTATCTATATCGATGTGTCTCTTGTGTATAAAGAAATCTTCTATGACCTTTGAAGTAGGTCCTACAGTTGCATAACTACCGATAAGTGCAAGCTCTGACCATTCAATCAACCCTTTCATTTTGCCAAGCCCTTTGTAAGCCAATACTAGTCTTGTAACAAGACGGATCAAGTTTGAATTCCTGATTCCTTAATAGTTGCAACAATAATGGATTAAAAAAAAACTAAAGGTAAAAAATACCAACCATTCCATTTAATATCTTATAGGAAAAACATTGGCTTACCATTCAATATAATTTTTTTTTTTTTTTGTTACTTAGAAAGAGTTTAGCTAAAGGATGATGGCACTTAAGTTCTAAGGCAAAGGATTTGATTATTTAACAAGCCATCCACAGGAATTAGTAAGTTGTAGGATAACATTAACTTCACTAGCAAAGATAGTTTTAGCTCATTCTGCTAATGGTATTAGTTATGAGGCATTTAGAGGGGTTCGACTTTAACAAGGATAAGTTAGTGAGTGTACAGAACACTGTCCTTATTTTTATAATACCGTCTTAATTTGCTAATATCATAATTATTTTTCTTATACTCTTTATGTTTCATACTTTTAAGTACATGCATCCGGATTACATACATGGTTTTTGCTAGTTTAAACACTAAAACCACTTCTAATACTTTAATATCATAGATACTAGTAGACACACCACGTTGTGGGCCAAAAAAATGATTTTCAGGTGCTGCAAAAATATGCTCACCGTGGTTTTCATTTTTCGATGGATCCGTGAGGAGTGGCACAGATCTACTAGTCTACTAGGAATAGCGTCCGATCAGCAAAAAAGCACCCACAAGTGTGTCGACGAGCTGCTTCCAACGAAAGAAGCCCCCAGCGAGGATCGAACTCGCGACCTTTCGCTTACGAAGCGAACGCACTACCGCTATGCTATGGAGGCAGAGCTGCCCCTTTACTAATCCATATAAATGTGGTCATAACTTTATATCACATAATCACGAAAACCACCAATAGCTTTGGCTCATTTTTCAAATTAATATTGTTGATTCGAATTAAACTTGGAGAAATTGAATTCGATCGGGACTGAATTGAGCTACACATCAAACTCCTGAAGTAGGCTAGCATAGCATACCGGTATGAAACCGGGTAACCAAACTTCCGTCAATCATTTCATATTTTTATTATTTCATACATTGGAATGGGTAAAGCAAGTGGGACTTGATCAAGTTATTTAAGACTTTCCATAAAAGGCTCGCTAGTACATGAAAATCAGTCCACGAAAGGGCAAACTTGACTTCACAAGTCACTTGAATAAGCTCGAATTCGAGTTAATTCCAGCCTAATTGAATTTGAACGAATGTAATGCCTAAATTGAGTAGTTTACAAGTCAGGTTAACTCCTTGATACATCTTTGTACGGTGTTTAGAACTTTGGATCGTCTCAAATCTGTTGTTCACTAAAGAATTTCCAAGGATCAATATCTGCGTGAAATGAACCCTCTGGGGGTAAAAATCTTTTAAGAGACCGGAAGAATGTGCATTAAAGAGAAACATAACCCACATTACTTGATCTTGTTCTTGTGTTACACTGTCTCCATTCTAATAATTCATAATCTACCACCATAGAAGACTCAAAGTTCAGGTCTAGCTCCTTGAAGCTGTCTCCTAACTAACGCAGTGTAGACACCATCTTTGTCAAGTAGCTCGTCATGGGTGCCGCTTTCGACTATCTGACCATCGGAAACGACTGCTACTGTATCTGCAGTCTTCACGGTTGATAACCTATGAGCTATAACCAGGACAGTCCTTCCCTTCATTAGAGAGTCCATTGCATCCTATTTAACACAACAAATCATCAGTACCAATAAAAAAATATTTACACTAAAAGTTGATATTTCTCAAAATTGAGGAGAAAAACGTTGCAGGGAGTGATTGTAATTCTGATTGCACCTGCACTAGGTATTCGCTCTCTGCATCTAGAGCACTTGTGGCTTCATCTAGCAAGAGAATCTTTGGGTTCATTAGGAGAGCTCTAGCAATTGCTACTCTCTGTTTCTGACCACCAGAAAGCCTTACACCGCGCTCTCCAACATAGGTTTGATATTTCTCGGGGAATTTCGATATGAACTCATGTGCATTTGACATTTTCTGTATTCATATAATATGTAAGTAAAATCCTGACTTCAAGACAAGTTATTATATGGAATAAGTAGGCTAGCTTACCGCTGCATTTTCTATATCTTCACTATTGACTTTGCCCTCGTATCCATAGGCTATATTCTCCTCTATAGAGCAATTGAATAGTACCGGCTCTTGACTCACTATGCTGATCTGTAGGATAGAAGAGAAGTTGATTGAAAGGAAAATGAAGCTAGTAGAAACAAAATCACCACCATAATAAGAAATGTGAACATATTACTACCATTAAGACATACAACATGAGTGCTCAAAACAATACCTTCCTATGCAGATGCTCATGAGATATTTCTATAAGTGGAACACCGTTAATCAGAATCTTTCCCTTGATGGGATCGTAAAATCTCTCAATCAAGTTCGCTATTGTTGTCTATGGCAGCAAATACAACCAGTTAGTATGCAAGGAGAATCATCCATCTCCTGGGATCCTGCAGTGTGAACAGAAATGTGCAACCTAGCAACAAATTTAGATTTATAAGAGTATTACTTTTCCACCACCACTAGGACCGACCAGAGCGACCTTTGAGCCAGGCTGCAACTTTAGTGTTATTCCCTGAAAAGCGTTGGAAAAAGTTTCCCATGATTGGCACCTCAATACATGAGCAAAGCATAATTTCTACCAAATGCAAAGGAGAAGGAATACATTTACCTTTAGTACCATGTGGCTGGGACGGGATGGATAGGCAAACCATACATCATCCAGTTCCACTTCACCATCTTGATCACTACATATTTTAACAAAATTTGTATAAGTGGGATTTGTGAAAGTCAGTGGAAGTGTGTGATTGTACAGTCACCCCAAAGATTCTACGTCATGTCATTCCTTCAAAGAAGGATTTGCATGACTAGAATACACTCTATCAACGATAAATTAGAAGAAAGTAGGACTGTCCATTTGCAGGTGCTTTTGGTGAAGAGGGTAAAATGTTACAAGCTTCAGTATAACAAGTCATCTCAAATTGAATGTTTGGCTTTTATGCATCTCATTATCCCTCATCATTTTAAACATTCATCAGTGAGATGCATCCTAAATGCACACTCAAAACTTATTCCACACACACCCTAAATGAGACACCAAAGAGTTTGCTTCTTAGATGCAAACAGAAGTAGATATATGATATTATGTACAGCAGAAGGAATCAAATACTTAAACCAGATCCATTGCTTAAATATAAGATCCCAATAAATTAATTGGGAGAGTGCCAAAAACTGACCCCAAAGGACATTTGTTCCCTGACTTAGGTATGGATGATTCACGATCAAGAAGCTGAAATACCCTCCTACTTGCACCAGCAGCCTTCATTGCTACTGTATATAACCCTGATAATCCAGAAACAGAACCCCCAACTGCCAGCAAAATGTCATATCAGTAGGATGAAACAAGATCCTAGCCACTGGATGAAATACATCACTACATGAGTTTAACAAGAGAGCGAAAGTGATAAAATCGTTGTTGCAGATCTTCAGGATGTATCTTTAACAGACTGTCGTATAACTGACCGAATATACAGCAAGAATGATCAACCAGAATATAGTTGCATTTAGAGAACTACCTGTTAGGCTATAAAGAATAAAGGATGTCAAAGCACCAGGGGTCATGAAACCTCTGATGGTTAGATTAGCTCCATATATCACAACAACAATCACTGAAAGTGTTGATGCTGCATTAAGACTTCCGAAGAATATTCCACTGACCCTCTGCAGCACAAAAAGGCCGAGATGAAAAGATGCAGCTAAATAGAGAGGACAGATACAGAGAACCATGGAAAAAGTGGGAAACTTACAGCTTGCTTAACTCCAAGGCTCAGTGTCTCATCAACTTTTTCAGAGTAGCGTGATATCTCATAACTTTCCTGAGCAAAAGATCTCACTGTGCGTATTGCTCCAAAGGATTCCTAAAACAGCGTATTTTATCTTTCCTCAGGTTGAGAGATAATATCTTTTACACATATATTTTAACATATTAAGCAACTTCCCATGCAAAAAATAAAAAATAAATAAAGATCCTAAAAATAGTTCTAGTATTCATATATACTAGTACTAGTTCATCAAATTGACAATGATGATTCAACATACCCAACTAAATATCAACACTAATGCTGATCCAAAACTTCTATGGTATGTTCATACCTCAGCGATTGAGGCAGCTACTGCAGCAGCAGCTTGCGTCTTGTGAGAAAGTTCACGAAAATACCGACCAAACTTTCGCACAGCAACAGAAATAAGTGGCACAACTGCCAGTGCCAACACTAAATGGAAGTAAACAATGAAGATTGTCAGCTATTTAGTATCAAATAAATTGAAGAAAATATAAAGCTAGAGTTGAGAATCACATGTTAACTTCCAGGATGTCATAAACATAAAACCAAGGCCAATAAAGGCAGTTGATAGATTTCTCAAGGCCTCAGACAGGTTTGTTGTTGCAGCATTTTTTATGATCTGGGTGTCTTCAGATAGCCTGCTCAACAGTTCTCCAGTTCTTGTGACGTCAAAGAAGGCTATCTCCTGAAAAAAAATTTTGCATTCTGTGATTGTAATCATTGTAAATGTATGAAAGATGTTTCTATAACATCTGTATGTTTTTCCTATTAGCTAAAGGATGATAAGATAGGGACTCTAAATATGGGTTGAGTGATACCTGACTGATAAGGTGACTAAATAGTTTCTTTCTCAACCGAGCAACAACTCTCTCACTAGCAGCAGAAAACAGCCATGCTCGAAGTGCAGTGCATATTGAACTGGAAAAATGCACCAAACAGATAAATAACTAAGGCTGAAGTCAACCAATTGCTATATCTGTTGTAAAAGGTGCTTCCAACTTGTAATAATTCAGGAAAAATAGCATAAGCTATTGAGGTTTTTTTCAAGAATAACTTCAATCAGTTGAATATTTCTGGATAATAAACATGAGAGTCAAGTCTGAAGGAAACATATGAAAGTTAATTCAATGGCCTACCCAGTCACAACAATCAGAAAAATTTCCAGTATGGTTTGATTGACAGCAGCAAGCGCTTCTGCTTTCTGTTCAGGTGTTCGAATATCTTGTGACACAATATCGATTATCTTCCCTCCAAATTTTGGCTGAAACATTAAGAATAGGATTTTTTATGGTTATTATTCTATGTCCTATACTTTGCAACCTTGAATAAAACTAACAATGGCATCAATAATTAACTTACAATAAGGACACTTGATGTGGATGCAATCAACAGAGCAAATGTGGCAATGATCAACTTTCCAGCATCAGGCTTAGCCTGTATATTACTACAGTTAACATTATGTACAATTATCTTCAAAAAATCTATGGAGAATCACAAAAGAGAAAATAATGGGAAAGACTTACAAGTGATAATACTCTGCCAAATCCCACATTTGCAGGCTGAATTTTCATGAAAGGAAAGAAAAAGAAAAAATTAAATCTTATGATTATACATGACTTGCACTAGGCAATGAGACATCAACATGAAAAGCTGATAAAGTCTAGCCTTACTTGCACTGCATCTCCATGTTCCAGGTCTGTTGCATTACTGTTAATTAGTGTACCGTCTCTCTTTCCTCCCTGAGTTTCACATTAAAGCTGGACAGAGTTAACTTTCAAAAACTAAATAAAAATTTCATATTGCAAATAATTACTTATATATGAGGGCAAGCATAACTTTAGCTAATGAAAAACTTCAGTCAAAAAACAAAATAAGCTATATGCCTCTTTCTTGAATTTTCTTGAAAACTATAACATAAATTTCTTTTGAATACTATAAACAAATCTGAGAACCACAATATAAGAGAGTGCATGCATGTAGGAGTTGAAATTGACCTTCTAAAGCTAATAAAACACGGATTTCTTCAGTATGATAAATAATTTCTTCAGCTCTTAACACTTTGATTTAAAATATGAAAAATACTTTCTATGATTGTGGAAAGCAGGATTTTGTGAGAGTCCAAAGACCAGCATGAGAAGTGATTGACATCAGTTCAAATTAATGGAATCCAAATACAATAAGGTTGAACCAATGAGATGGTGCTAAAGTGTATTTAAAATAATTATCCAAAAAAAGTGTATTTAAAAGCCTGCAATCACATTATTAGTCTTGCTTCATATATTTGATACCTTTAAGGATGATTTGTCATATTAAAGAAACTATGAATGATCTTGCTTCCGACATGATGTTAAATTATCTTGAAGATATAAAAGCATGGAGTTAGACCACCCAAATTTCCTGAAAGAAACAACTCTTGTGGCATAGCACGTGAAAAGGCAAGATCATAGCACTTGCACGATTAAGGAATTCCCCATTTTAGAAATATTTGCCTATCAATAATCAATAACAGATCTTCCTCCTTGTGGCCAATAGCTGATATGATTAGTTTCAATCTGCTATCTAAACTTATCTATCAATTAGATTATATCCTCCACATTCATGAATATATTGATATAGAAAACATATACACCATGAGAACACCAAAAACAGAAGTTCAATTCTGTTGAATAATTACAATGAAATAGAACTGGACTGTGCCTTGAGCTTTTATATCAAAATCTTATTCCGCCAAATAGTTCTCTCGAGCAAAAGGCTTGAATATTTTGTCTATTACGTATTGCATTTTCTTTGGCAGCAACAACAACATTTGGTTTTCGAGTGAAATTTGAACAGTTTTCTCATTCAAAATACTCTGGTATAGTATAAATTATAGAAGAATGAAGGGACAAACTCAAAATTAAACCAAAAGAAGAACATATTCACAAAATTGTGAACTTACAACACTGAACTATATAACAAGGAAGAATCGTCTTCATCAAGCAACGTTCTCCTTACTTTAGAAACATTGTTTCATAAATTCTCCAAAGAGTATTCAACCAATAATATAAAGTATACTCTTCTTCCAGAAACTAAAGATTGGAGCACGCAATTTGACGGGCTACCTCCAGACACATAATCTATGCACCGTTTAAGTATAGCTGTTGCTATTTAAGTAGGTCAAGAAGGATCCAACATGGGATGTGGACCGATGATAATGTGATTCATTCATTGCATAATTCAACGTCAATCGCAGTTTATCCAAAAGCTATTCAACTTCATATTATGTACAACAATCATACTTTGAGTTACGTTACGAGGACGTAAGAGCTTTAATTCGTGAAATTTTCAATGAAACATAGAACTTTCCAAACACATGGTCAATAAAATGTTCAAATAAAGAAAAAAAGGAAAAGCTTACTCCACGACGAAGGAGAGGGGCTCTTTCGCTTCCCATACCATGCATCCCACCATGAAACATTACTGAAAAAGAATAACAGACACCAAACAAAAGGATTTCATAACCTAAGAAAAAGTTAACTGGATGTATCTGCTTATTAGTGTTCCAGAAAAGACAACCTTATTTAGTGTGAAAGATAAATTTTTTCTTCTTCTTTATTGTTTATTTATTTTAGGGGAAAAAAAAAAAAAGATTGGTTGGAACTGAGGATTTTGTTGGTATTTGCTGACATTTGACAATGGGACAAAGACAAAAGTAGCTTCTTTATGCGTTTGGTAACGTCACTGACTACGTAAGCTCGCTTTATGTGTTAATTAATTATGGGACGATGTAAAAGATTGTACTCGAAATTGAGGGGGGAAAGTCATTTGGATGCTATTCCAATTATGAGCAATTTATTGGGATTTAATCCACTTACTTATAATTTAGTTTCTACTAGTCTTCCTTCCACAACCGTTAAGTCCTTTTAAAGAAAATATATATAAACTATCAAGTGTATATACTTTAATTTTAGGTAATTTCATATCTCAATTTTTATCTTCTACGGTTTAACATTTTTAACTTAATTGAATGTCTTTGTTCACCCACTTTTTCACATTCAAAAATTCATTTTCACATGGCAACTAACTAGTGCATTTTTTTACATGTGTATTGATGGAAGTTGACTTTACTTTTGGAGGTACTAAAATATCCTCATAATAACTATTATCTCTATCTCTTGTTTACATGATAAACAAACAAAATTAAGAACATTAAATCTGATAACTACCCTTTTATTTTCACCATCAAGTCTCTTTTATTTCTCATGAATTTCTATATTACACCAGCAACCATCCTCTCATTTACATATATTACACATAGACTAATGTCTAAGCTCACCATTTATTTCTTTTACATTCATCTCTTAGTTTTAAATTGTGTTTCTTTTGAAATTCACACATCTTTCCTTTACTTCCACATGAAGAATACAATAGTACATGTAAGTTATAGGTAAGACATTTTTAGGCACATCTTTATGTAGTGAGTTATGTTGTTTTCTTTTTGTAAGCATTAGTTGACATAGCCTTATATTCATGTCTTTTTCATTTTTTTATTTTTTATTTTTAACTTTGGTAAAGTACTATGAGGCATAGTCCCAACATGTTATGTGTAAACATGATAGGGAGGCTAACCAATGTTCACCACCAAGGAAAATTTATGAAGGACCTACCAAATGTAACATAAATCAAAGCCAATTTTATAACATTGTGTTTACCACTAACATATACAACATTTGATAGATTTTTCACAAATATATCCTAATGGTAAATATAATTGCTCTCTTTTTTTATGTTTATGCATTACATATTAAGACCACGCCTCATAATACTCTATCAAAGTACATATATTTACAAAAAAAAAAAAAAAGAGAGGAGAATTTGGAACCACATATATTAATGCTCCTGAAAAGAAAGCAACATAACACATTATTAAAAAAAAATGCCTATAAAGTCTCTTAACCAATAACTTGAGTGTTTCCAATATCCTTCATGTGAATTTTCATTCATTAATTGTAAAGGAGCATGAATTTTCAAAATAATGCCTTTAAAAATCAAGAGATATTAAATCTTACACTTGCATTAAAAAGAAAAAAAAATCGAGTGGTAGAGTCGTGATTTTGCAAAAACTCCTCCACATACTTCCTCACATTTTCCTCCTTACTCTAGTAGTTTCTTCATCCTCTTCACAACTTAATGTGAGAACTAAAGGTAAGTGGATCATTCTTTTAATTTTTGTTTAGTTTCCACGATTTTAGGATGTCTAATGTGAATTAGATGTGGGGGGGGGGGTGGAGATATTTATTGCATTCTTAAAAGGGGGCAACATTAAATAACGAGTTTTTATAGAGTTTTCTTGGTAAGTTCAAATAGTTGGGTTATGGTCAAACATGTTTTGTTATAGGTTTGTGTTAAGAACATGTTTGAAGATCTTAAGTGACAAGTTTGTAAAAGTTTTGCTTATGGGCATCGAGTTCCTCAAGATATCAAGTAAGTTTTGATTTAATTATATTTTCTTTATAGATTGAAGGATAAAAGTTGATTATTTTAGTGTTTTTATAAAAGATGTTGAAGTTTGAAATGTGTTATACAAATTATTGTGAAATAGTGTAAAGTGGTTAGGTGTTGGGTACTATTTAGGTGACTTTGTGAGAGTAGAAGAGAAAAATTTTGCAAAAAATTACAAGTTTCTAAAGCTCAAAGGGTAAGTCAAAGGATACGTCAGAGGGTGAACAAAAATACAATGTGATAGCTTTTTGGTGCTCAACGGGTTAGCAAAACTACAAAGCGTTGGTTTCTTATGGGCAGAGAGTAGGCAAAGCATAAGGTAGAGAATGGTAAAAGTGAGTAAACTCAAATATGTTAAATTTTTATTAGAGCTTAACTATTTGTGGTTAATATCAGCTTCACGAGTGAGGATAAACTATAATCTTATGAGCCTTTTTATCTAAGTATGTATTTACCTTGTTTGTTGGATGTGCATATTATGATAGAATTTAAGGAATTTAATTGATATTCGGTATTTAAATTGTTTGTTGCTTGTGCATGGTTAGGGCTAAGGTTTGAAGGTGGTAAACCTTAAGGTGGTATCCCAATTATCAGTATGTAACTTTATCCTTAATGGAATTGTGTACTTAAATGATATGGGTAGTTTTAGGTTGAATCATGGACTCATGGGTATTGGGGCTGGAGATCATAGTTCCTAATACCATTTAAGTATATGTATTTATATATGTGTGCAATTGAGATCATGAGTTATCCAAAGTCTTGGAACTCCAAGACTATGTTACTTATCTAGCTTAAATAAAAAATAATTAATCTATTGTTTGTGATATCCTATTGCATATATCTGCTTATGAGGTATGATTACATAACATGCATGTGTAATTGTAATACTCATGTACTAAACTTTAGCTCACCCCTTATTAGACCATTCTTTTTTAGTTACAAATACATTTGATGAGTTTATAATATATGATGAGATAGGTACAAACTATTATCAAGTTAGGGATGGTGATAGTGATTGTGAGTACTATTATGAGGATGAATAGATGCGTTACTATTTAGAGATAGATTTCAATTGACTCATGTTTGGGTTAACTTAGGCGCATATTGACAATGTCTATAGGAGCGATGGTCTCTAGTTATAACTCTTGTTGGTTTCTATTTAGATTTAGTGATTAGTTTAACTATTACAATAGGAGAGTAGACATGTTTAGTGGACTATTGTAGTTATAGAGTGAGACTATTATAAACCACTCAATGTTGATATGTGGAGCTTTACATTGTAAGTGTTTGACAGTTATTACAAGTTCTTGGAGATTTTAGTTAATTTTGAGCATTTGTGTATAATCACCTAATGATGCAATGTAATGAGTTGTGGTGTCTTGAGTTCTAGGGAATTACGCAAGTGCTCTATAAAATGAAGTAAGAGTGTATGTAAAAGAAATCAGAGGCGTAGATAAATGGGGATGGGTTTTATTTTTATTTGTTCTATGATGTAAATGATAGGGAAAATTAAATTTTATTTATTCTGTCGTATAAATGAGAGGGAAAGCTAGCAATTATTATGAGGTCATTTTAGTAATTCCAATAATAGAGTTGGCTTCCACTAATACATGTGTAAAAAAATAGACCAATTGGATGCCACATGAAAATGAACTTATGTATGTCAAAAAAAATGGCTAATTGACACTAAATTAAACAAAAACTAGAAGTACGAGCATTAAATTACAAAAGACGAAAGTTGATACACTAAATTGTACAAAAATGAAAGTTCACTTAATTGGATAGACTATTCATTGAAAAGGTTTTAACAACTATCAAAATGTGGAATAATAAAGACAATAAATTGAAACTAAATTATAAATATGAGATTTATTAGGAGTTGCCTAAGGCTTCATGGCCTATTATTTATAGATTGTATCTTTTGTGAGTCTTATAGGCCCCAAAATCAAATTTATCCTTTTTTGTCTTACCATACATTTTCATAACCAATAACCAACAAATGTTTTCAAAATCCCATGATCCATGAATAAGTTTTCAAAAACTAATTAATGATTGCAAAATCCTAAAACTAGTTTAGAAACCTACCTAGTAATCATAACATTATGTATTTTACTTAAGTAAGGTATATGATGAACTATCAATATTATAATGAATTAGAGTTGTGACAGTTTATGTGGTATCGGAGTATAAGTTTCTAAAATAGACTAGGATGCGATTAAGATAATGAGTTTGACAGTGGAAATCTTGTGTGTCTGATAATTGAGTTGTCTCTTCCTTCCTTTGCTAGACTTAAATAAACATGATAATTAACTGGGACTTGAATGTGAATTGTTATAATATTTCCTATCTCAAATGTGAATTACTTAGTTCAAAAGTGTATGCTCTCTTGTTTAATATATGTTATTGGAATGAACTTGACTAGTATGACCTATAAGAAATTTGCATGTTCAATTAGACTAAATAATATTAAGATAAATAAAGTGAGGAATAAGATCTAAATAATTCCATGGTAACACTAATAAATAAAATTGAAAATGTCATCCTAATCTAATAGAAGGTAAAATGGAATTTGGTTTAGTTAAATAACCTATTTAATTTAGAATGACTAATAAATTTAGAACTTAAATTCCCCAAAATTTGAAATAAAAAAAAATGTAGGAAATCCCCACCTATGCATGACTGAGATGATACATAGCCCTTTGATATGGAAATTACAAGTGGAAATAACAACATTAGAATTGGATAATAGGAATACAATTAGGCTTGCCCCTAGGGGTATCGAACACAATGTCCCACAAAAAGGTCCAATAATGACTAAAATAAGGAAGTAAGACTTATTCTCATAGAATTGGCATGTTTTTGAAGAATTTAAATTTTAATTAAATAATAATTTGATTTCAGGGCTTTGATGGATAATGGAATTAAAATGAAAAAAAAAAAAGGAATCCAATTTTACTCAATTTGAAGCTAAAATAAAGAAATTATGAAATTTTGAAGTTAAACACGACCTCCTGACACGACTGTGTCTAAAGGTCATGTATATTTCTGATTTAATTTATTTAGACATGACCATGTCTAAAGCTGTGTTTTACACGATTTTGAGTTACGAATTGGACACAACCCAAAGCATGACCTATTGGACAACGTGTCGACCTAAAACATAGAGTTTTTTATGCACATTATATAAATAGAAGAGGATTTAACATGAAAAAAAGGAGACATTATTTTCTAAGTGTTCTAGGGTTTTAGAGAAAGATAAAGTGCTACTTTTTACACTTCAAGAAATTAGGGTTTTTTTTTTTGTTCTAGTTGATTTCCTTGATGATGCATGTTATTACATCATTGATGAATTTGGTTTCCAATATGAATAGTGCTTAATTTTCCTTAGTATCTAAATTTGTGGAACCTAGGTTTATTATGTGACTGGGATTTTTATTTTATTATTCAATGAATTCTTATGTTTCTTGATTCATACATGTGTTCTTGATGTTTTGATTAAATTAATATTTCAAGGGCATTTTTCTATCTATTTGATATTATATATTAAAATTGAGAAATCTAATGTATAATTAGATATAGCATGTTTGAAGAGAGTTAATGCAATCTTAGAGATAAGTTACATAATTCTTCTAGATTTATTTAATTTAGTTATGGGAATTTATTGTTTTTAATGCGGTCTTTAAATTATACTATTGTGAAGAGATTCAAATAGGTAATTTTAAGATTAGGAATAAGCTTAAGAAAGTTATCAAACTAAATTAGGAATTCTCTTGGTCAATGAAATTTAAGAAGGATTTGAATACTTTTTGTTAATGTCACATAATAATTTCTAGGGAAAACAAAGTCTAAATATTAGTTTTATCATCTTGAGTTAATTCTAAATTGCTTTGCTTTTCTATCTTTCAATAAAATCTTAGTTCTTTAGTTAATATTCAATTATAGGTTTTAAATCAATGAATTTCTATAATTTACCAATTAGATAATAGAATGTAAGTTAGTATTAGTACTCATGATCCATGTGGGACAATATCCGTATGTAATACACTATATTACAAAATTTGATAGGTACACTTATCTCACATCAAATTTTTGGCACTATTGCCGAAGATTTTGATATTAAGAACACTAATCACTTTATTAATGTAACCCTTTTTTTCTTGTTTTATTTTCTTTTTATAGTGTATGACCAGAAAAAATCCATCAGACATGCTGATTTTTTATTTGAAAATTGAAAGGCTAACCACATGGTTGCGAAAAATAGTTTGGCAAACAATGAAGGAACTAAATCAAGGATCTCCTCTAAGACTAAAGGTAGAAGAGGAAGAGGAAGAGTTGGAAATCATGGGTGATAAAAATCAAAACCAATAGTAAACTATGTCTAATTACTTTAAACCCTCTTTAGTTGAAACCGATTCGAGTATCGTTAGGCCAGCTGTTGCTGATAATAACTTTCAAGTTCAACCTCATATTATACAAATGGTGCAACAGTTCGTCCAGTTTGATGGATTACAAGATAAGGAACCTAATGCTCGTATATCTAATCTTATACTCAATTAGAAGCTGAGACCTTATATGACACTTAGGAGAGATGTAAGGAATTATTGAGGAGATGCCTACATCATGGCTTACCCCTTTGGATGCAAATTTAAACTTTCTATAATGGTTTAAATCTATCAACCAAGCAAATGATAGATGCCATTGTTGGAGGGACATTGAACATGAAGACACTCGAAGAAGTTCAATCCTTGATTAAAGACATGGCTATGAATAGTTCTCTATGGGAAGGTGCTAAGGTAAAGAATAGAGTAGCAAGCATCTACAAATTAGATACAATGACAACCTTAGCCAATAAGGTTAATGCCATTAGTAGAAAGTTATATGCACTTTCCATCAATCCCAAATGTAACAAAGGAGAAATCAATGTAAAGGGATGGAACTCATCATCATTGGGAACAAGCAAACTATTTAGGAAACCCCTCTAGGCCACAAAATAACCCCTATAGTAACACCTACAATCCGTGATAGAAAAATCATCTGAACTTTTCTTAGAGTAATCAAAATTAAAATCAACAAAGGATGAATTTGCCTCGACTAAAATTCCAGTGACCCCCACTACATGAGAAGAAATCAAGTTTAGAAGAACTTTTAACTAAATTTATTTAAACTAATGAAGCTAGATTGTAGAATATTGAAACTTCTCTAGAGAATTAAGAAGCTTCTATCCATAATCTGGAAAATCAAGTAAGACAACTTGCAAAGATGATGGTTGAGAGGCAACAAGGGACATTGTCAAGAAATACCGAGACAAATCCTATAGAGCATATGAAAGCAATAATCCTTAGAAGTGGGAGAGAGTTACAAGTTGAATAGAAAACTATAGAAGGGTCAACAAGGAATAAAGAGGAAATTAAAGAAAAAGAAAGTGTAGAGCCACCAAAAGTGAAGGAATACAGACCACCCATACCCTATCCTCAGCACTTGAAGAAGGACCGCTCTAATGAGCAATTTAGTAAGTTTCTTGATTTATTTAAGCAATTATATATTAACTTACCTTTTGTTGATGCCTTATCACAGATACTCAAGTACACTAAGTACTTAAAGGAACTACTCTCGAATAAGAGGAAGTTAGAGGAGATATCAATGGTAACATTGAATGAGGAATGCTTGATGCTAATGCAAAATAAGTTTACATGAAAATTAAAAGATCTAAGGAGTTTTACTCTACCTTGTCTTGTTGGAAATTTATCATTAAATAGAGCTTTAGCTGACCTAGGTGCAAGTGTAAATCTAATGCAACATTATATGTTTTAAAAGTTAGAATTTGGGAACCTTAACCAACAGATATGAGCATTCAAGTAGTCGATAGGCCCGTAAAGTACCCCATTGGTATTATTGAAGATATGTTGGTTAAGGTAGATACATTCATTTTCTAATGGATTTTGTAATCCTAAATACAGAGGAGAATATCAAAGCACCACTAATTCTAAGTCACCTTTTCCTAACTACTTTTAGGAAAATTTTAGATGTAAGAAATCAAGCGTTAACTCTAAAAGTTATGGATGAATAAAGAACTTTTAAGAGTAACAATACTTGTTATTTCTTAAATACATATAACTTACTTGGTTTTACTTATGTGCATGATAGTATTTATACAAATCCAATTTCGTAACATCTCTCTCATGGCAAGAAAAAGGGTCTGGATAAATTCACGCAAGTTGAGGGTCATCTATTGGACTAGAAAAAGATAAGTGTGTTAAGCCAATGATGTTAAACAATAGTACTTCTTAGGAGGCAATCCAAGTATAGTTTTTTATTTTATTAACTTTCCTTAGTTTAGTTTAATTTAATTAGATTTATTCTCATTTTTACACCTAGTTAAGGAAAAAAAAAAAAAAAGTTACAATTTTTGTGAGTTTAACACAACCACCAACACGGTTGTGTCAACGGGTGTGTTGAAATACTACCATTCTTTGGATATAACTTAACCAGTAGAAACGAGCATGCAATGTCGTGTCAAAATCAATTATAAATTTTTTTCTCATAGAGAGTTACACGACCATTAGACACAATTGTGTCAAGTTCGTGTCAAAACATTTGACGAAAGTCAATTTGCATAGAGAGTTACATGACCTTTAGACACGATCGTGTCTAAGGTCGTGTCAAGTGTGTTCTTACAGAGCATTATATGATAAACTAGATCTTACCTATTTATTTTTCTTTTCTATTTCTTTTTTCTGCTCACAACTGTTTTAGATTTCTATTCCTCTTCATTTTATATTTTTTGTAGCTTTCAATGTTTCCGAACATTCAAGGTCAACTACTATACAAACTAAGCTCAATTTGTGATGGAACAGATGTCATGCTCGAGGGAGTATTCATTTTTCTCCACACTACCTTCCTTAAAATTTTTTTGTGTTTTTCTTTGATTCTTATTGTATTCATTTTTCTTCATACATTGAGGACACTATACGATTTAAAGTATGGGGAAAGGAGTTTTAAATGTATAGTTATTAAAGAAATAAAAAATTTGTTTATTTAACCTGAAAATCATCAAGTTAACTTTTAATTTTAAAACTATACATATATAATTTTTTTTGTAGTATAGAACATTTAATCAAAGTTTTGAACTTGAAAAGTTAGAAATTTGAATGACATCACTTATTAGGAATTAGTCATGGGTTTCTTTTGACCTTCTTTTGATGTATATTTTTCCTTTTGATATTTTTAGAATACTATAATCCTTGATAAGTAAATAGTTAATACTTATTCTTTAACAATTTCTTGAAAAATCAATATAGTTAGAGATAAGGAAAAAAAAAAGATAAATTAATTGAATAAAGTTTAGTTGTAGGCTTTGTTGACTTGAGTAATTAAGCCTGTGGTGTACCTCTTTTATGTAGAATAACACTTGTTAACTTGAGTAAAGAACTCAGGATTATCAATTAAAAACTCGTTAAAAGGGTCAAAAGAAAAGTTAATGTTAATGCTAAATGTAAGTAATAAGCTTTACTAAATAAAAGTAGTGGATGGTTCAAAGGGATATTTTAAAACCTAATAGCTTAAGATCGTCTAATTAAGGACTTACTGACCGATGAAACTACTTAGGAAAAGAGAAAGAGAAATGTTTAACGGATAAGTGGATATATTTGCCTTGGATTATAATGTTTAATAAAATTGAAGAAGAGGGTGCATATATTTTGGTAAAATTAGTAAAATGTCTATGATTTCTTCTTGATTAAAGAGATGGTAATTCAAGTTTTAAATCTTTCATATATTTAAGACAATTAGTTAAGTGAAAATATAAGAGTTATAGTTAATCTTTTTTTGAAACTACAAGTTAATTAAGAGTTTGTGCTTAAACTATTGTAGGGTTAACTAAGAATTATTTTGATTGATTTCTTAAATAATAGTAAATGGATTAAGTATTTCTTGTCCTACTACTTGATTTGATTAATTTGCTTAAGGATAAGCAAATGCTTAAGTTTGGAGAAGTTTGACAAGTACTCAATTAGATATATATATATATATATATATATATATATATATTAAGTAAGATTTAACATGTTTTTCTCTTGATTTTGGTATTTTTTTGAAGAATTTAAATTTTAATTAAGTAATAATTTAATTTCAAGGCTTTAGTGGATAGTGGAATTAAAAAGAAGAAAACGAATTCAATTTTACTCAATTTAGAGCTAAAATGAAAAGTTTTGAAGTTAGACATGACCCCCTAACACGACCATGTCTAAAGGTCATGTATCTTTCTAATCTAATTAATTTAAACACGACCATGTTTAAGGTTGTGTTTTACATGATTTTGAGTTACAAATTGGACACATCCCAAAGTACGACCGTGTTGGACAGTGTGTTAGCCTAAAATATAGAGTTTTTTACGCGTATTATGTGAATAGAAGAGGATTTAACATCAAAAAAAGGAGATATGATTTTCTAAGTGTTCTAGGGTTTTAGAGAAAGATAAGACAACTACTTTTTATACTTCAAGAAATTAAGGTTTTATTTGTTCTAGTTGATTTCCTAGATGATGCATGTTATTACATCATTGATGAATTTGATTTCCAATATGAGTAGTGCTTAATTTTCCTTAGTATTTAGACTTGTGGAACCTAATTTTACTATGTGACTTGGCTTTTTATTTTATTATTCAATGAATTCTTATGTTTCTTGATTCATACATGTGTTCTCGATGTTTTGATTAGATCAATATTTTTAGGGTATTTTTCTATCTTTTTTATATTATACATTAATATTGAGAAATCTGGTGTATAATTAGATATAGCATGTTTGAAGAAAGTTGATGCAATCTTAGAGATAAGTTACATAATTCTTCTGGATTTATTTAATTTACTTACGAGAATTTATTGTTTTCAATGCGGTCTTTGAATTATACTACCGTGAAGAGATGCAAATGGGTAATTTTAAGATTAGGGTTTAATAAGCTTAAGAAAGTTATTAAACTAAATTAGAAATTCCACTGGTCAATGAAATTTAAGAAGGATTTGAATACTTTTTGTTAATGTCACATAATAATTCCTAGGGAAACAAAGTTTAAATACTAGTTTTACTATCTGGAAGTTAATTTTAAATTGCTTTACCTTTCTATTTTTCAATAAAATCTTAGTTCTTTAGTTAATATTTAGTTATAAGTTTTAGATCAATCAATTTCTATAATTTACCAGTTAGATAATAGGATATAGGTTATTTTTAATACTCCTTGTAGGACGATATCTATATTTAATACTCTATATTACAAAATTTAATAGGTAAACTTGCCTCACATTGCCAAGTTATCTCACTAAACACTAAAAGGGGAGTAATAACATGATAATGATAAAAAGTAATCTAAAAGGATGTTGTAACCTTGCAAAATAGAAAAAAAAAAACAAAAGATAATTAAGTTAGCATGTTGGCATACAAATAGGATAGAATAGTGAATCAATGACCGTCTCTTCCTTCCTTTGTGTCAAGAAGTCATGTCTTGGTCAATCTCATGTTGTGTCATGTTATGTTGAGTCAGGTTGCCAATCAGTTTTGTTGAGTTGAGTTTTCAGGCATCCCTATCAAGTCTAACTTAAGGGAAGGTTGAGGTTGGCCAACCGTACTCCTATTGGTATTCCTAATAAGTTAAATAAAATACTTAACCTATAATAAAAAGGATGGAAAAAGACTAACAAATAGTAAAAAACAACTAATAGTTGTAGAGTATGAATAATAAATCTACCCTAAAAGAGCTGTACTAAGACCAAATATCTCAAATCCTCGGTACCTAATGTAACAATATTAGCAAAAGGAAATTAATCACTCTTATAATTATAAACACATAAGAAATTTTCTTAACTAAAGTGTTAATCAAATCGAACCCTAAAGGGCTAAAGACAACAAACATATATACGAATAAGAACGATAATGGACATAACAACGATAAATTAAAAGAAATGAAATCCAAACCATTATAATTTATAATGATGATTAGTAATTGAAATAAGGAAAGCATGTATGCATTATTTTTAAATGTTGATTATTGCTTGTTTCCTAAAATTATGTGTTACTATCCAACCACTAGTAATGCTAATAGTAGTAACTTTTATAGGAATAAGGTATGGTAGTAGAAAAGTTAGGATTGTAAGTATCCATCTTAAGGTCATGATAATTCTTGACATTAAAAGGCAAAATCTAGAGGTTATTTAGAAATAGTGAACAAAATTGTAGAGAAAAAATGGAAACCTTGTGGATACAAGTTAGATAAATAAATTAAGAATATCTTTTGAGATTATTTGAAGGCGGTGAAAGAGGAATGATTTAAAGTTAGAAACATTACAAACATAAGTTGGATAGGATAAATAACAAGTGTTTGGAGATATGATAATCACAATTGAGGAGAATTTGCAAGATTTAGTGATAATTAGGACAAATAAAGTCTATAAAGGCATGATCCTTTAGCCTAAAATTAAATTATTGTTAGACTTTGAGAAAATTCATCAAGATGAGTAAGGTTGTTAAACCATGTGAATAGACAATTGAAGATAGTAAAGAGGAGATTTATTATAGTTGGGTATAGAAAAATTTAAGGAACGAGATCAAGTTAAAATATTTGAAGATCGAATTTGACATACTCTAATGAATCAGAAAGCTGAAGTGGCTTAAATATCGGTTTATTAGGCAATACATTTGTGCATTATTTATGGACACACATCATTACTTGATTTTAAACATTTCCTACGATTGGAGTGATAGTTATTAATTCCTAGTGATGCTAATAGTAGTAACTTCTTGTAATAATAGTGTATAGTTAGTGTGAATAAAGGAAGAGCTAGAATAAGGATACTTATTCAAAGGTTGCGACTATCTTAGATTTTGAGAAATTGATATCTTGAAGTTATTGAAAGGTTGCTAATAAAATTTAGATTAAGAGATAGAAACTTTGTGGATATAAGTTGAATAGAATTAAATTACAATTATATTGGGAGATATTAAGGAAACTATTAGAGGGAAAGACAAATTCATTGAAGACCAGAGGAATATGGTGAATTCAAACAAGATCTAACAAAAGATAGATTTGGGGAGATCCATATAGACCAATAAATTGATAAATGGTATAAAGTAAATGGTTGAAAATAGTAAGGAAAATGTGTAGTATGCATATAAGTAAGAGATAATGGAGATTGAAATACAACTCAAATCTATTTGGGATCTAGATTTTAGGTTGATGAATATGAGGAATCAATAAGCAAATTGATTGAGAAGATTGAAGAAGAAATATTTTGAGGAAGAACAAGGTAAGAAGTATAAGTAGTAGGAGTTCCCTCATCCATTAAGACAAAATTCAAGGATGAGGGTAGGGGGTGGTGGCGGGGGAGAGGAGAATGAAAAACCCCAAATTTCCAAATAAGGTCAATGGAATTTTTTTTAAAAAAAAAAGATTTGGAGTTAATTAAGAAAGGGTTTACAAAATTTAAGGCCAAATTTTTTTTTCCAAAATGACCATTATGCTCATGAATTCGATTTACCAAAAATAGCTTCGAAATAGCCTAATGACCCTAAAATAAAATTGTAAGACCTTAATTAAGTGAATAAAATCATTAAGAAATTATTTAGAGCTAATTAGAAAAGAAAAATTGGAGATTAGAGATTAATTTTTCAAAATGACCATTTTGCCCCTAAACTCGATTTAGAGCCATTGAAGTTAGCTGAAATCACTAAACAACTTAATTAAAGTTATTTGAAGTCATTTTAAATATTGGAGTGATTTCTTGAAATTTGGAAACAATTTATTAAAAACGACCATTTTTGCTCTTGAAATTGGTTTTATAAAAAATGGACATGAAATTTCTTAGACCATAGATATTGCTCTAAGATATTAATTAGGTGAATAAAATTAATTAAAAAATATTTTGTGAGAATTGGAAAGAAAAAATTTTAAATTCAAAGGTCAATTCAATAAAATGACTAAAATACCCATAGGCTTTTCTTATGGAGGGATAATTAAGTAAATTAAATTCTAAGGGCATGTAAATAATGAAAAAAAAAACACTATTATGTAGTTGGAGTAAGTGGAAGAAATTAAAAGAAAAATAACACCAAAATAGGCTAAATTAAGAGAACACATGCCACTACAAGCTATAACCCACTAACCCTTGTAGACCCATTTATCATTACCCTTAAACCCTCATTAAACCCTACTATAAAAACACATTTTAGGACAAAAAAAAATAATAATAGCCCCCATTTCATTTTTCTAGAAAACTCTATAGGGTTAATGTTCTTAAAAACCCATTAAGTCTATTCTACTCCTTAAACCTCTTAATACCTATTAAATCCTATACTAATCTAGTTGTTTTTTTTATAAATTTTAGTTCCAGAATCAAGTGGGATTTCAAGCTAAGAGAAGACATCTTACATGTGATTTAAGTGTAAAGGTAAGAAAGAAAATTACTTGATTCAAGTGGATGTTAGTTTGTAAATTATAAGTGTAAATAATATATAATGTTTATTGTAAAGGAAATCAATTGGGAGTTTGGGAAAATATCATTCTGGAAGTGGGTAGGCATGGTCTGGAAAGAATTTGGGTATTTATTAGATCTCCAACAAGATAAGTTTAAAATCTTATTTAAGTTGATGATTTATGATAGTTGTAAATGATTGAACTTGAAAATTTGATGATTTCTTGAATATTGAGGTTGTATCGGGATGTACTCTTGTTGTTGCCATATATATTGAAGATTCTTAAGTGTCATTTGGTGATTTAGAAATTATTCATTATTTAATATGTTTTATGTGTTGTTAGGTGTTGAATTGAATAATAAAAATGAAGAATGATGCATGATAATTGAAGATCTGTAATGGGTTGTTAGATGTAATTGCAACCGCCACTATGAAGATGGAATTGAGACTTAAATATTCTTGCTAAATCTGATTTGAATGTTGGGTGATGATAAATTGATTATTGGAGTGTGAACATGTAATGTATGGAGTGATTTCGATTATTAATAACTAGATATAACATGTGGAAGGTTAGAATTTAGTAGTATGATTGAATTAGAAGATGAATGAGTTAATTTAATTATTAAGTTATGAATTCCCAGCATGTTAATATGTTCTTAGAGTGATTTGATGAAAATTGAAGTCACTCGATAAATATTAGGTTTGGTAAAGTTTAGAGATGAATTTAGTTAAATTGGAATATTGTGAGAACTTGAAGTGTTGATTTTTTACATGATCTTTTGCAAATGTTTAATTTCGAAAAAATATGATGTATTATGTTTATTTTGAGTAAATTTGATGGAATTATCATTTAATTATAAATAGAAGTTGGATTGGATGTAAAATGAAGCCTAGAAGTGAAGATGTATAGAAATTAGACTAGTTGAATGGATGGAAATAAGTTGGGGCATGTTCGATTTTGATTGCCTTGTTTTGGCAACATTTTTTGCTTGAAAATGGAAAATAAATAGTATATTAGACACTAGAAAGGAATAGGAACAAGTGGGTTTTAGTTTGAAGTAATTTAGGTCTAAGTTGAATAAGTTATGGGCTCCTAAAATTGAAAAATCGTAATTAAGTTTGGTCTAATAGTTTAAGGGCTCTAAATGGAATAAAATAATGTTTTTTATATTAACATGGGTAGTAGAGGTAATAAGGAAACAAATAGCTTTTGTTTCACCTAATTTAAGCTTAAATTGTGTAAGTTATAATCTTTTAAAATTAAGATCTTAATTTTTAATGAATTAAAATTAAGTTGAACAATAATTTAATTAAAACGAGCTAAGGTTAACCCAACCCTAGGTTAGCCTAACCAAAATAGGTCCAAAAATCACCCTCTTACCTTTCCCTTGGGTGGCCTATGTAATTGGAAATAATTTATTTAAATGGGCTTAATTAACTAAACCATCCTAATTGAGACGAAATAAAATTCGACATGATAATATGGACTTAATAACTCATGGGTCCAAGATCCAAATTCAAAATATAAGTGGGTTTATTTCTTCTTAAGGCTTATACTCTAAATAAGCCTCAGTACGATAAATAACTCAATCAAGCCTCAAATCAATTCAAGGCTCAAATCGAATTAATAAATTAAAATAAACTAGACATAAGATGGGTTTACATGCCTAAAATAAAAACTCAAATGGGCTTAAGAATCAAAACCTACTTGGACCTATTAATCTTTAGGGTCTATACCCTAAATGGAACTTAACAAATAATTCAAATGTAAATGGGCTTTCAACCCTATATGGAGCTAAATCAAAGAACTTAAAATGAAATTAAAAGTGGACCTAACAATCAATTGAACTTTAAACATAATATATAAGATTAATGAACCTAATGTGACGCGAAACCTAGATATCGATCTAAGACCCAGCATTCAAGAAGGATTCAAACCCGAGAATCGAAAACGAAACATAACCCGACCCCAATCGAACCCGTCGATTAGAACCTAAGCTATCCGGATTGATTTCTCCAAGCGTTTAGGATGAAGAAATCGAAGGAAGTTTTATTGCAAGAACTAAAGAAGAGAGGATTCTCTTAAGGAAAATTTCTTTCTCAAATTGATAAAAAGTGTCCTTTCAAATGACAAAACAAAGTGTTATAGTCGAAAAAAAAAAACATAAGTTGGCAGCCTAAATGCATATATGGCCAGCTTTGAAATAACTGAAGAAAATAAAAAGACGTTCTACGGAAGTCTAGGCCGGCACCAAGGCCGGTAGCCTTAACCTGCCGGCGTTGCTTCCCTCAAGGTCGGCCAAGAAGGCCGGCTCTCCTTTGCCTCTAAGCCGACGACCTTCCCTTTACTGAAGGCTGTCATTCCATCGTTGATGGCCTTCGCTTCGTCCATGCTTTGATATATTATGTTTACTAGCTCGAGACTTGAATTAGACTTGTGTCGACCTGCTTCTTGCTCTTTGAGTTCCATAACTAATCCTTGCAAGGCTTCTCCCACTCGTTTAGCTCTAGCTCTTGTCATTGGACCTCCAATACCATATAGCGGGTCATTAGACTTTGGCTCGTGAACTCTTGATGCTACTTGATCCCCATCATAATGTAATTAAACTAAAACAAAGAGACCTAAGAAGAATTAAAATGGATTTGGTAACTAATACTCGACTTAATTGAAGTATTTAAAAATAGTAGGCCTAATTTCAAACATAATTAAGCCTACTATACTTAAAGGGCCCAAATACCCTAATTGGGTCTAAAACAAATTAGACTTGAAAATTTAAAGAATTTATTAGGTTTAATTAAATAAACCCTAAATAGTTTGGATCATAGTTAGTTAAAAGCTAATTGGGTCTAGATAGCCCTAATTGAGATCGTAATTAGTATGAGTCTTAAGTAGTCTAAACCAACTTTAGAATAGGATTTAATCACTTAGAATAACCAATTGAAATATAATTTTCTCTTTGATATATAAAACCGACTCAATTTGGAACTCGTATTGCAATTTGAGGATCATTGACTTTTTAGGTACTTAGTAACTTATGTGTTGCATGCCAGGATAGTAAATTAAACCTGACTAATAATCAATCCAATTAAGTAATTACTTGTTGCTTATGTGTGTTTATTTGAGCCAGCAAGTGATAAAACTTGAATCGAGATTATGGCTGCGATTATATACCCTAAGATGATACGGTAGTTAAGCGCTTAAGCTACCAAAGGTGGTTCAACGAGTAGCTGATAAGTGAAAATGCATTGGATAATGAGCAATGTAAGTAGAGAAAAGGTATACCAAGTGTAGTCCAGGGATATGGGTCACAACGAGCTTTATGATATAGCTGGACTTTGATCGATGGGGTCGCATAAAGGTGGGTGCACTTAGATAAAACTACTTAGGTACATGATTTTTGGCGATGTGGAGTATGACTACTCCCATCAACTCCTAATATCCGCTATGGTGGAATTAGATCCCTTATCCCCCATTGTGATGTCTAAAGTCATGAATACTTCCTATGTTAGATGTTTACATAAAATAATTAATTAAATTAAATTATTGTTTGTTACATTAATTGTAGGCCTACTTAACATGTGTGGATGTGTTTATGTTACTATGTATTGAACCCTCATGGCTCACTTCCCCTTTACCCTCCTTTTTCTAGGTGAGGATTTTATTAATCTATGGTACATCTCAATGGGTTATGGCTTCGATGAAGACATATCGGATGGGATTACAGAGACAAACCACGTTGATCAGTTTTTTTTTTTTTTTACTAAGATCGATTATGTTTTAAGCTATGACTTTATATTTTTATTTGTATTAAGACTTATTGGAAACTACATGTGATTCTATGGCCTATTACTCATAAATTGTATCTTTTGTGGATCTATAGGCCATAAAACTTAATTTATCCTTTCTTGTCTTGCCACACGTTTTTATGACCAACAATCAACAAATGTTTTCAAAATCTCACAATTTGCAAATATGTTTTCAAAAACTAACTAACAATTTCAAAGTCCTAAAATTAATTTAGAAACCCAATTAATAATTGTAACCTTATGTATTATACTTAAGTAGGGTACATGGCAAAATGTCAATACCATATGAATTAAGGGCGTAACAATTCTTCAAAAAGGATTTAACAACCATCAAAATGTGGAATAAGAAAGACAATAAATTGAACCTAAATTATAAATATGAGCACTAAATAGAAAGTTGAAACAATAAATTGCCAATATTTGAAAGTACCTTAGATAACCTTTTTTTTTTTAAGAAATTGAGCGTTTGTTTCTCTTTTTTTTTTAATTTCATTGCTAAAATTTGATAAATATTACACTCAATTAATTTTTTATTTATAGTTAGGGACAACCTTACATTCTTTGGTTTAACCTTCACTATACTTTTTTTTCTTTCAATTTTACCCATATCAACCTGTAAATTATACATTAAGTTGAAACTTTACTTGCTAACACTATTACTATATATAATTTTATTTTTTGCAGTTATCATAGTCAGCATTTTCAACCAATAACCATATGCCACATCCAATAAGCATTAGCTAATGCCATGTCAAACATCTAAGCCATCTAGGTACCTATTGCAATAAGAAGATTAGTTTTACTTTTTTATGATTAATTAACCAAAATGAAAAATAAATGAAATATTAGCTATTCTATCCTCCATTTCCATTCACATTTTTTTTTAAAAAAAATCTCATTTTCCATCTTCACAATCAAAGTTGATTTCTAAATTTTTTTGAGAAAACTACATTTTCATCTTCATTTTCTCTTACCAATTCCCCATTTCATCTCCATCTTTACATAACCCTTTTCCATTATCATTACCACTATGTTCTATAATTAGAAAAACACCTCCCACTTCCTCACAAAATGATCACATGCATCTATACTTCTACTCCAAAACCAAACTCCTCAATTTTCTCATCATCTAAAGAGGTCTGAAACTACTGGAAATCTCAAGCTAACTATGGATCATATGCAAAATGAGTAAATCAGAAGTGATCAACTTGGTCTTCTTGTTAAGTGTTGTCCTCACTCACTTAAAAATGTAATAGGTGAGTACAAAGGTGTGGACATACAATACTTATGCTGCTTCAACATATGAGTCTAGATGAGGAAAATGGTTCTACAATTGATGATCGAAAGTTTGTAATTTTGTTCACATTCTATTTCTACAAATCTTGTTTCAAACAATTTTTTGGACTAAATGGAAAAAAAAAATCCATATATACACAAGAACTAAAATAAAGGTAAAATATCATACCTCAAGACCATTGAAATGTGACAGCCCCACTATATATTCCTATACATAGCAAGAATACACAAGACCTAAAAAACCTATCACTATAATATGCATATGCAAATCATATATATTATCGTTCTAAACTCTCAAAATTATCAATTTTCTACAAATTCATGAAATACATTAAATGGTAAATCAAAGCAAAATCTTATTGTTTGATTCTCCAAACAAGTCTCCAAAATATAATTCAACTAGAGATTAATATTTCTTAAAACTCTAAATTACATTCTTCTATGACTTAGAATCTTAAGGTGAACTACATCTTTCTTACCTCCATATGAAGAACATATCCAAGGTAGTCAAAAGTGTCAATTTCTTGTAAATCATTTGTACTTCAAAGTAAAATCTCAAACTTAGTGAGCTATGAAGCTAATAGTAAGAAAGTTGTGTAGCACGTATTCATATGACACATTGCATAAATATCTAAACAAAAATACAAATGAACAAGCATAGCAAACAACATAAATAGGTCCAATTAATTATCTTAATTTAGGTAGGGAGTAGAAAGCATAAGCAAACTTGATGTCCTTAGCAAAATTGGAGTCTAAGAGTCTAAATGTAAATCCTTAGATCACTAAAGTCCATGGGTCAAATCATCTCATACTTGATTCACCATTCCACTAGCCCACTATTGTCATCCACAATAGCTACCCACCATTGATGTAACCTATTAACAACTTTTCTCTAAAATTCCTCATGGTATCAGAGTAGTTAACCATGTCGATGATCTACCTTCCTAAATGTGGTGGTCTAGTGCCTAAACCACTAGCCACTTTATTCCGAATGCTTAACCTTAAATAATGAAAAACATCCAACTCACAATATAGTTGATTATCTAATTCTACATGCACAAAAACAAACAACAACAACTATTATAGGTAATTAGTTTGAAATGGATAATTTTAAAGTAAACTATGCTTTTTCACCTTTTCTTTTCTTTTGAATAAAGAGAAAAATGATATTAGTCTAATAATTGTACCTACATCAATTTTAATCTATTATATTCAAATTTAACTTAGTTAGATTAGGAATAAATCATAAAAAAAATTCTCAATCGAGTTAATAACATTAGAATTCATATATAGTCTTATTAAGCATATCTAAGTGAGTATATATAATATACTAAGTGCAAGGAATGTATAATTTAATAAATGCAACTTATTTGTCTTTCTTTATGAATGATATAAATATATGTATGATAATTCATTTTGATCTTTTAATTAGAATTTTTAATTAATAAACTAAAGAATTTAATAAAAATTCTTGAAAGATTCGTTAGAATTAAAGGGTTTCTTAGGAGATAGAGTAGAAAGATATTTTATCTCTATTTGAATTTTCCATATTTGAATTATATATACATCGGCAACACACTAAAAAGGATGAAATTTAGTTTATTTTCCTTGGCCTTAAATTATACATACATAGGCAACACAGCAAGAAGGATGACATTCAGTTTATTTTCCTTTGCCTAATTTAAATTTATCAAAGGAAGAATTTTCTTTCTTTTTTTTTTAATTTTTTCTTCCTAATAGAGGTTTACTAAATAATAATCGGGAATATTACTATTAAAAAAAAGAATTAATTATATGATTCTTTATACAATTTCAAATTCAATCTTATGTCACGAAAGAGAAAATTTAAAAAAAAAATACATTCGAAGAATATTGATTTTTATTTGGACAAACTAACTATTTTTCACTACAAATAAAATAATTTAACTAAATTAATTAATTCAACTTAAGGACCTACTTAATTGAACAAATAAAAATGCAATATGTTTTGTTTTAACCATAAAAAATTTGTTCTCTAATTTAAGTAATACAAATTCAAAGATTTTTTGTGACCCCTCCTTTATCCCAAACATATGTATTTTACAAATTATATCAAACAAAAGTTATTATCTATATCAGCTAAGATATGTTCTTAAATATCACTAAACGTTTCTTTGCCTTAAGTGTGAGATAAAAAATTCTTTTAAAACACAAGGATTTAGGTCGAACTCTTTTTTAGTGTTAAGGTAAAAGCTATAAATAGTCATTGAATCCCGAGAAAGGGTAGAAGAATAGGACCAACCATACAACATACCGTGTATTATAGACGTATGATCATTACGCTTCAACTTGGTTATTTTATTCTACCTTTTAAAAAGAACTTAAATCAAAATACTTAATAATAGGTCAATACATTTATACAAAACTTCTACCCTAAGCACATGTAATGAGCTATAGACGGTCAAGTGAAATTAAATACATGAAATAATTTGATCTATAGACAATATCATTGTAGTAAAGGTTATAATGTCAAAAGAATCATTATTGTAGGGTATAGAGGGGGGGTCTACCGTAAAATCGATTTTCAATAGAATGAAAAAGATATATATGGTAGAATCGTAAACATAGAAGACAAACCTCGTCAAAATGCATGTATTTGTCTCATAAACTATGGGGATGATGAAAAGAGATATTTTACACTCTATGGGGGAATCTCAAACAATCTTTCTTAAGGTCTAGCTCTAGGTATATACCTTGTATAGGATTTTAGATTTTATTTACAATAGTATTAGAAACTTATAGAGAAATAACTGAGTAGAGGGCTAGCTAAGCTAGTATTTATATATGCACATGCATGCTTCTTTTTTTTTTTTCGGTGTAAACTATTGTGCTTGTTTGTAGATTGAGTTGAGCATTTACAAGTACTTAACCTAGTTTGATGAACTATTGCTTCATTGCGAGGAAATCAAACTTAAACTATCAAGAATACTTTTATCAAGTGTGCAGGTATGTTTTGAGGAAATATTCAAGAATCAAGACCCAACCCCCTAGTAAGTGAACACACCTTGAACAATATGGTCGGATTGGGCCTAAATATATTAGACAGTAACGTAGAGGATAAAAGCTTAGATCGGAATAAACAATCACTTTGATCAAGGGCTTTCCATTTCGTGTTGTTACAAGGGCCCTAAATATCAGTGAAAGGCCGAGTCTTTTGGTGGTGATGGATGGTGGACTGTAGAAGGAAGCAATAAAAGGTACAAAAAAACATATGGATCCACACAACTCAATGTGTCCATGTGGCTCCAAGGTCCATGATGTAGGCAGTTGCATCATCGTTTTATATTATGTCTGGTCCGGCAACTTCGGATTTGTTCTCATTGTGTTACAGACAAAATAGATAGGAACCACAATCGAGTAGCTCTCCATGAATTGCTTCCATCACTAGTAATAATTGGTACCCTCTCCATGAATGATTTGCAACCCAATTTATAACTGGTGATTTCTTTTTTGTGCTTAAATATTTGAAGAAATATTCACTGTTGTCGTAGTAGTTAAACTATGCTTTTTCATAACAAAAGGAATAGCAGGTTATATTTACCATATGATATTTCCTATACAAATATAATTGTAATCATCCATACATATTCCTCTATAGAAAGCAGTTGTTTTTATTTGTAATTAGAGATAATTACAATTTTCCCACTTGAATTTTAGAATGCGTGCCATTATTCTTAGAGCCTATAAAAATCTGTTCTATTCATTTTCTATTATTAGGATAATGCACCCATTATAATGCCTTAGTAGAGAAGTAATTAATAATCAAAACAACATATAACTAATGATCAACTTAAAAGTAGTCCATACTTAAGTTAAGAGGTTACTAATAGCCCTTTTCCAACTATAAAGTCCAAAAGTTCTTCACTTGATAATCTTTACCTTAATTTTATTAGTATTAAGACTTATTCTTTCACACAATCTATATGGTATTTTACTCACATGGCTACCATTATCATACCATGATGAGTGTCAATAAATTAGAGAACTCCTAAAATAAAATGTAAAGCAATTCTTTTAATTAAATTAAAAGGGGCAAAAAGAATATATATAAAAAAAAAACTTGCTAAAAATGTAGGTTTTAAGTAGTGGTGAACACCATTTACGTCTTGGATTAGTTGTCATATCATCTACTAATATCAAATGAAATCTTAAAAAGAAAGGAAAATTACAAACTTTGATCAATATTTTGACACTCTTTCGAACATATGGTGATGAAATATATTGATACATGTCACTTATTTATAAAAGCGTTAAATCATAGGTCATTTTTCATAATTTTATATATATATATATATATATATAGTATAGTGGATGGAATAATTGAAAAAAAAAATCAATTTATATCATATAGAAAGTGGATTTGGATCCTATATAGTTATTTTTTTCTAAAATTTTCTAAACTTATAAATTAGTAGTTGAATTTGCTTAGATTTTTTAAAATATCTTATGATATTTCTATGATGTTTATCTTTTTATTACAATCTCAACCATTAATTACACGTATTAGCATTTTAAATGGGTGACTTTAAATAATTTAGAGATCCACTTCCATAAGAAGTTGTTATATTCATCTGGAATTAGAGATAGTTGCAACTTTCCTACTTGAATTTGTCAATGTGTGTTATCATTCTCAAAACCTATAAAAGTTTGTTTACTGAATTATCTATCATTATGCTAATGCACCATTATAATGCCCTAGCCCCTAAGCTAAAAGAATTAATAGTTAAACCAATAAGTAACTAATGGCCAACTTAAATTAGTTATTAGTCAAGTGAATAGGTGACCAACATGCTATTTTTAACTAGTACTTATTTGATATTCTCTATTTTAATTCTATAAACAATTACCAATTCTTTCATACAATTTATATGGTACTTACATGGATATCAATATGATACCCACAATATGTGTTAATAGATTAGATTCCTAAATTGAAAAGTAAAACAATTGTTTTGATCAAATTACAAGGGGCAAAAAGAATTTATACAAAAAGAAAAAAGAAAAAGAACTTTCTAAAAATGCAAGTGTTAAAAAAAGTGAATGATTAACCCACTGGTGAGGGTAGATGGCTACAAACCACCCACACCTTGAAAAAAAGAAGAAGAAAAGAGGAGAGAGCCCAATTAAGTTGCACAACTTGTTTTTAACCTAATTGTGTTTCCTCCTTTTTTTTTTCTTATTTTTTAAAGAAAATGGGACTTAGGTTGGTTGCCCATCATCCTAGGGCAACGTCGTGACCCACTTGTTAATTAAGTCATTCTAAGGTTTAAAATTGTCAATTTATTATTTATAAACTTTTTGATGTTATTTTCCATATTATTTTGTCCTTTTGTTGTTTTATTTGCAATAAAAATCGACACATAAGCGTTACATCAATATCATGTCAACACTACCTATTACCTAGTAGTCACATTAAATTATGTTAACGGTGCTATAATGGTATTATGGTATAATCTTTTATTTGAATAATTTCGTATAATATCAATTTTTTATTTTAAATAAAAAATATTATTTGAACTTATTTTTAAATGTTGATTCCCTATTATATTTTTATAAATGCAGAGAATTATCCTTAACATTATTCACCATATTCAAAAATCCTGTCGATTGCAACCATTTCCATAGGCCTGTAAGGTTTGACGGTTGTCTCTCCATCTACTAAAATTTTTTGATAGATGAATTTTTTGATCTACTCAAATGTTGAATTTAGAATAACCTATAGATTTGGACCTTCATAGTTTTCTTCTTCTTCTTTTTTTAATTTCTAAGTTTATCTTTTGAAAATATTATCATATATAATCAATTATTGATATTATAAAAAATAAGATAACATCATAATAATAATACAAAATATGGCAAAAATAAACTAAGACCTAAAATTTTTCCTTTTTTTTATCATTTTAGGACTTATATTTTCAAGATTTTCATTTTAGGATCTATGTTCTTAAAAATGTGTTAAAAATAAGATCTCCATCTTTTTTTTGTTATAGGTTCATTAAAGTTAGGTGTTAAAATTGAAAAAAGAAAAAAAAATTAAAAAACATAGATCCTAAAATAAAAATAAAAAAATAGAATGATATAAAATTTCCAAACTTTTTCGTTTTATAATCTATATCTATTTTATCTCTTTTCATTTTAGAACCTATAATTTTTATTTTTATTTTTTCATTTTAAGAGCTAGGTTTTAACAAAACTTGTGACAAAAAAAAAATAAAGAAAGTCCTATTTTGATTCATTTTTTTATAACTTAGGTCTTAAGATGAAAAGGACGAATATGTAGGTCCTAAAATGAAAATTTTTTAAAAGCTTAAGTCCTTTCAATGTATTTTCCTTAAAATTTTAGATAATGTTAAGGGATTTGTAAATTTAGAAAAATTTGGTGAAAATGGCTTGAAGATAGATTTCTCATTCCATTATTATTGACGTGGAGTAAAAACTGTAGCTGTTGGGTGTGCGGGTCTTGAGATGGATGGCTAGGGATCGTTCTGTTTAGAATTCGACTATTCATGCGTCTAGTCACTCTCGAATCTAACCTATATCATTCCCAAAATCATAGCCAGCAAAACCCTAACTTATGCTGGGCGGTGTGGACGCATCAAGATCTTTTATGATTACCCATGCCTTGCATTATTGTATCCTGTTGTACGGCACAAAGCTTGGCTAGGTAGAATTGGCCTTGAATTGTCGGATGCTTTAAAGATATTGTTATTATTCTTTTTTAAGCTTGTTAAGATTATAAATTAATGGTAAATTATGATATTATTATGATGTCTTTGTTTTATATATAATCTTAATCATGGAATAATTTTAAAGATCTCTTTAAAAAAATGATTTCTTACACTCCCAAAAAAATGGGTTAGAGCTATATTTCCAGACATCAAACCTATTGGACTGAAGGTTTAATTATATCTTCTTAACTACCTTTCATATTTGGTTTTGTTGAAATAGCTCCATATTTTTATCATATAATTGTACACATCGATATTTTACTTTAAAGAGATTTAAATGTGCTAAATACTTTTATCAATAATTTGATATATCGGGTATAATTCGATCAAGAAATCATTTCACTTTCATTTCTTTTGCAGTCTCGTGTAAAATATTGGGCAAATTCAAAACAAGCTTTCCAGAAAAGACTGAGATGCACCGTAGACTTGGAATGAGGGTTACATGGTTCTTCTCTTCTGTCCAGTGTACCCTAGCTACACTTGGTATAATGGAAGCACTCCATATCAATTTGTAAGGATCTAATTCGGGTTCTAGCCAAGACAATAGACAAGAGGATTGGCATAGGTTTCAATGAGAAATGCCCTTAACAATGAGTATATGAACCACATATAAAAGTAAAAGCAGATAAACTAGTGTAATAATACAAATAATGAGTTCTCTCTCTTAATCTCATAAAGCAACAACCACAATAATTTCCGACTAGGTTTCACTCGGCTCCCTTTCACTCATCAACAATATAATAACATAGCATACACTCAGTAAAGGAAAGGATTCATGTTATATTTATTATCTAAAAATTTTCTATTTTTATAATTAATTACCTAAAATTTAAAAGTATTAATCCATTACTTATAAACTTTTCGATATCGTTTATACTACCTAAACATAATAGTTTATTGCAAAAATAAATAAAGTTAAGGTAATTAATTATAAAAATGAATAAAATTTAAATAGGTAATTATAAAAATACATAAAATTCAAATACCGAATATAATGTTTTCTCAAAAGGAAATAATAAACCTAAAAATACATGCAAACTAAAACAAGAAAACAAGTATCATGGATGCACATATTTTTTATCATCAACCCTCTTCGGCTAAATAGAGCCTACCCCAATCAACTAAACCACTTTGATAAATTGATATAGCCGGTTTCAATCGTTATAAAACTTTATCCTTTTTTCTACTCTTATTTTGTACATTCGATGTGCAAATTGTACTTAAGGTACAAATCCGATGTGTGCTTTCAGTTTTGTAAATTTTTGTAAAACCAAAGTTAAAAACTGTATCCGTACTTTTAAAACTTATTTTTGGAATAATTATTTCGAGTATAATATTTATAAAAAAAAATATATAATATTTTAGAGTGTTGCCTATAGTTATTTTTGGCATTAAACCCATGGAACCAAAAACGTATAATTGGGTGGCCCAAATATCCGACAACACTGGTCTATCGTACCACCTGCAAGGAAAACCACCGATTTTTTATTTTCAGCTAAAATATAAAAAATTCCTTAGCCATGTGCAAAATATGAGTCCTGGGTTTCCATGGGGCTTTACAAAAATGGAGAATCGTAAATGATTGAAAACAATAAATTATTTCATCTTTAAATGCATTTTTTTTAGGCTTATTTTTAGAAAACGTAAAAAATTTCTTTATCAGACGGGATATCAAAAAAATTTGCAAATCTACGGTCGATTTAATTCGATACAAAGATCGATGGGATTAGGCATGATTTTTGCAATCAAACAAAAATCAACATGTGATGTTGTCTTCCTCTGCACCATCCAAAAATACGACGTTTCTGGAGCCAAACCTAAGCACCCACTTCACGTCCTTTTTACTGTTTCAGCATGATCTAACTATAGCCTGAAAAAGTGCTCGAACTGAAAATGTACAAATTGTCCATTGTTGGACTCATCAGTCAATTCAAAAATCGCCACTTAGATTTGCAAATCGATGAAAGTATCTATTTCATTTTCTTTCTCGTCAATATATAAGATATAGATATTAGGGTTTCTTGATTTCCAAAAAAAAAAAGAAGATATTTTCTGTTAAGTTTTACGATTTTCATTATAGTGATTTCAATAAGTTGTAAACATTGACTATTTCTAAATATTAAGTAATGGTAGAATGCACCAGCAAGAGTTGGCTATTTGTGATGGTGATTAGTAACCATGAATATTAATTATTGTAACACAACTCATTTTCTATAATGTTCCAGCATCATCACTTGCCATTAGCTATAATCTATATATTTCTCATCATCAGTTGTCGTTGAATGTGAGTAATAACTCGATAAGCTTTTCAGCACACCGTTACCGTCCATTTTTCCTTCTACTAAGCATGTTACTAGTTAACATAATCTGTAGCCGATTTCAATAATGACAAAAGTATTTCTTAGTTATTAATGAAGTTTTCTAGGGTTTTCACAAATGCATTTACAAGCGAAATTCAACTTGAAAACTTGGCTTACAGTATCAATAAGTGGATAGGGCTAAATTCAAATTTTGAACTTTGAGCCTAGTAAAAAAAAATGGATGAGACTCTTTAGATTAAAATAACAAGTTTTTAGAGAGTTAAGCTTATAAATTAAGGGAGATTTGATATTATGAATTTAGAATAGGAATTGTTGAACTATCTCACTAGCTCTCAACTTTTTTTCAAGAAGCTCGTGTAACTAAAAGAGGCTTTCAATAAGCTTGAACCCAAAAGAAGCTCGTGGAGAATTCCAACGGATAATGTTCTTGGCCGAACTCTATAAAAACTTAGACCTCTCCTCATTTGAGTTAGGAAGAATCCAACAAAAACACTATCATGTTATTGAACTCTTAATTTTAAAGATCAAGCTAACGATTTTAGTAAAGAATACAAAGCCTCTTATCATTAATTGTGAGATTTGATGCTATTGAGTTCATCCACCTATCATATCTGTGTTTTAGCCTATTTAATGCTATTAAACTTATCCACTTATTATATGTGCATTTGAATCTCTTAGATTATTCACTTTTTATTCTTATTTCTTTCTCACTTGATCATCCCTTTATGTGCCATCCTACATTACTTCTCTATAAACACGTGTAGTGCAAAGTACACACAACACACATGCACAGGAACATCGCTTTCAAATCCATACACCCACGGTAAGAATAAAGGCTTTGCTATTCACAAAGTAAGAGAACTCTAGATCATAAGTTCTGTTACATTGGCTCATGTGCAAGTTATATTACTATTTTTAGAAAATCTCTCGATCTTAAATTAATCTTATTTACAATCAAGAATATGTATTCAAAATACCTAGATGAGTTTTTGGGGAAAAAAATTACTTGGATGAGTTTTGAAAAGGAAATCTTAGATATACAAGCCCTTTTTGTAAAATGTGTTTCTTTCAAAATATGTTTCCTTATAGAGAAAATTTTTTCTATTCATCAAAATGGGATCTAAATTAAAGGGAAATTTTCCAAAATGTCAATCAGATTTTAACAGAAAATTAGGAAAAAGATTAGTATTGATCCAGGATTATTTTCATCAAAAGAAAGCACAAAAGAATAGTTTATAAAAAGAAAATTTTTGAATCAGTACCATAAACTAATAAGCAAATAGATTTCATCTATACTTGACACTAGATTACTTAAATGTTATTGAAGAGGATTTATATAGCCATTATCAAGGAAACCTACTCTTAGTTCATCATCAAGACTCGAACTCAACAATATATATATATATAAAGAGAAAAAAGTTGGATACGATTCTGATGGGGATCGGGTATGTCGAGTGACAGATTATCATATGAAGTGCTCAAATAAGGGATATATTGACTATTGCACTCGATTCTAGGTTTTTAACAAGGTGGAGTCGTATGTATCTCACCAAGGTAAAGAAAGGGTTTGAGAAGTGATGGACCACCTACATGAGGGTTATAAAGAAGAATCTTATAGAGAGTTGTAGGAGAATCTAGAATGTTACAATAGAAAGCCTGATAAAGTAGGACAACACCGCCGCCGCCACCACCACCACCAAAATTGTATGGGAAACAATGAAATTGTGTTTTTTCTCATGCAAGACAGGATTTGAATGTGGTCTCTCGCTGCTTACTAACCTTCTAGAAAAAAAATGTCGCCTACTGGAAGTAGAAGCTTTCCTTGAGATGTGCTGCGTAGGAAGTGGTGTAGTTGTTTATTATTATTATTATTTACATTTTATTTATTTTACAACGTAGGAAAGATAGAAACTTAATAAAGGGACAGTATTGCCTTTAATTCAAACTTACTTCTACTTGAAAGTATTAAATATCAAGGTTTATTTTGGTTAATAATAAACAAAAAATTTTGAAAATGTAAATGATGACCATACAATATATATATATATATATATATATATATATATATATATATATATATATATATATATTATTTTTAAAATAGAAGAATAATATTAAGGGTAAGTAGATATAAAATGGGTAGAGAATGAGGCTCTATCCATACCCTACTCTATAAGGTACAAGTTCTTAATTTTTAAAACCAAAATCTATCCAATAATACCTTATATCATGTAAAAATTATAGAGTATAGGATACCTCGTAAAACCTATAAATTTTATCTTTTCTTCTATAAATTTTAAATTTATATGATATTAAGAAAAAAGTAATTTATATATGAATTATAAATTCTTACCATACAAAATTTATGTAACTTATAAGAAAATATGTAAAGTTAAAAAAAGAAGAAGCAATTTTTCAACCTTTATTATTTCAAGTTCTATAATTTTACTACTTAGTAAATGAAAAAGAACAAAATAAAAGAGTAGAAAATCTAAAATTAGAGAGGAAAATGGATAAAAATAAGAAAATATTATGAAACATTTCTTAAAACAGAAAATATTGACTATTTTAAAGCCAAATCGTCGAAGCATTAGTTTTTCAATTATTATATTATGAAAGTACAGATGAAAAAGCATAAGGGCATTAAAAAAAAGTTATGCTCCTTAAATATAAACAATCAATCATTTTTTTTTTACCAAAATGCATAAATTCATTCTATTAATAATAAATAAAAGAATATCTTAGTATGTAAGTAGGATTCATAAGCAAACCAAATAAGGAAATGGGGATGCAAAGATTTGATTCAAAACAGGTACATCTCTTTTATAATTAGGATTGGAATATCCTTTAATAACAGGAATTCTATAAAGAGAATGAGAAATCAGCATTCTCATCAAAAGAATTTCATAAAAGAAATAAAACACAAACAAAAATAAAATAAAATAACCTACTTATTCCAAATACTATTGATACACTATTAGCTTAATTGCCATAACTTCAAACTAATTAGATCTTTAAATGTAAACTTGTGATTTGTAAAAGTGGAGCGTAATGTTGATGGATTGATAATGATGATAATGAATTTAAAAAAAAAAAAGTTTCTTATAAAAGATTAGGAGTAGTAGATCTAGGTATATTAAGATTTATACGAGTGGATACACTAAAAAAAAAACATTAATAGAACACAAACAAACAAGAAAAAAACAAACTAATAAATTAAAATAAAACTTCTTATTCTAAATAGTATTGACACACTAATATTAGTTTGGTTGCGAAATTTTCAAATTAATCATATTAGTAAATATAAACTTGTGATTTGTAAAGATGGAAAGGCAATGTTGGTGAATCAATTATGATAGAGAACAAAAAAATCTAAGATAGAAGTAATAGACTTGTGTATATTAAAATTAATAGTGCTATAGCGGTGGATTTGAAGATTTAGAGTGATGTTGGAAGGAAAGAGGTTACATGAGTAATGAGGAGAGAGATTGGGATATGGTTTTTATTATTATTATTATTATTTTATTTTATTTTATATTCCCATAGATGTTTGACTACTCACAAAAGGAATAACCTGTCGACTTTTTGCACCCATAGAAGCGGCAATTGGGGATGCATCGATGACATTGGCATTGCCATGGCCACCTGAGGGTTTAAGAAATATGAACATGAGATTAATTTAATTTATATAAATATTTGTACCCATCCTGGTAGTTTGTTATCCTATTATGGATGTGGCCTTAATTTTATATTTGAACTTGTGTATTACTGAGTATTTCATGCGGTATATTGATTTTATTGATTTTTTTTTTTAACGAAGGTGTCCCTCCAACACATCTAGCAAGGTTTTGAGATAATATCAAAATTATTACCTAAATTTTATGTATTTTTTTATATTTTAAAATTTAAATTATTAAAATTTAAAATTATTAAACATAATAACTAATTATGAGATATAAATTTAATACATAAAATTTTGATTAAATATGAAATTTAATGATTTCAAAATTTAAATATAAAATCGAAAAAGTATGTAAAGTTTATATAGTAATATATATTACTGTTAGTAAAGCCATGATTATTCAGCTGGATATGAGATTCCGTATTTACCGTATAATTCAAATAAATATAATGATGTTCACCAAATGAGCACCTGGTGATTTATTTATTTATTTTGGTATTACATTATAGGATTAGAAATGGTTGTTGGGCATGTGCGAAGGAAGCAGGATTTGTTTGGGTTGGAGCATGCAAATATACATCCTAATCTAGGTAGCTCCGACCTTGTCTCAGAACAACAATGCGAGACAACACGGACAAGGATTTCCATTCACGAAATCGTATGACCTGCCGACAATTAATAAATCTGACAAAGAAGTTACCGAACCAAATAGTCTCTCACTAAAAATGCACACGTTTGAGTTCCTAGAATATGAATATCAATTTGGCCTCTCCATAAGCTAGCCGAGAATGCTCTCTCGTAGAAGCTGCTTTTTCGTGGTGGTTAGATTCTTAAAACTATTAATTAAAAAAGAAAAGAAAGATCATTAATTCTTTTTAAAACTTTAGAAAGCTCACCAGGAGAGGGACTTCTTTTTTTTTAGTGGGTGTAATAAGGACCACGCGTGTAAACATGGGCTCGGAGAACAACTTAATGAATTAAAGGGAAAGATGTAGATAGAGGTTGCACAGACGTTCTCGTGAGCTTCAAGATTCTTATTCCCAGTAAAGCTTTTCTCACATGTGGGGAAAATAAAAAATTAAAAAATGGAGAATCTGAATAAAACAACCATTTTATTTTATTTTTTACCTTGGATAATGGGTTTTTTAGTATATTTACTCAGTAACCAATCCTTTCAATTATGTATTAGCATTGATATAACCCCACCAAAAAAGGTCTAAACCCTATATAAACTCCCTCCCTCTCCCATCCTCCTCCTACAAACTACCTACCTCACTTTCCTTCCCCTACCTCCCTCCCTCCTTCCCTCCCAAACCAAACCTCAACTTACATACATACTACACTCTTTTATATCACTCGCTACCGTTGCTGCTGCTACCACCACACCACCATCATGTCGTCGTCGGAATTCAACTTAGTATTCATGACCCCACTCTTCACACCACAACCTCTAACTCTCTCCCTTATCTTCATCTTCCTTCTCCTCACTCTCCTTTCCCTCCTCCTCTCTCCAGGAGGCCTTGCATGGTCCCTCTCCCGCTTTTTCCTCCTCCAAGCCCGATCAGGCCCGCCCATACCAGGCCCGTCGGGCCTAATGGGCCTCGGCCTCGCCTTCGCCTTCACACCATCCTCTCTTCCCCACCGCATCCTCCACCGTCTCTCTAACGTCTTTAATGCTCGTAGTCTCATGGCCTTTTCCGTGGGGTCCACCCGTTTCGTGATCTCCAGCGAGCCCGAAACGGCCCGTGAATTGCTCAACAGCCCGGTCTTTGCCGATCGGCCCGTAAAGGAGTCAGCTTACGGGCTTCTTTTCCACCGGGCCATGGGCTTCGCACCGTATGGCGAGTACTGGAGAAACCTACGCAGGCTTTCGTCCAGTCATTTGTTTTGTCCGAGGATGATTTCCCGCCACATGAAATTCCGCCACGAATCCGGGATTAAGCTAGTCAAACAAATTAACGAAACTGTGGACCGATACGGTGTCGTTGAAGTTAGAAGGCTGCTACACTTCGTGTCCTTGAATAACGTAATGAAGACCGTGTTTGGGAAGAGTTACGATTTCTTTGGGAGTGAAAATGAGCAAAATGGGCTTGCAAACGAGGTAGAGAGTTTGGTTAGTGAGGGGTATGAGCTATTGGGTGTATTTAATTGGAGTGATCATTTTCCCATTGTGGGGTGGTTTGATTTGCAAGGGATTAGGAAAAGATGCAAAAAGTTGGTAGTGAGAGTGAATGATTTTGTTGGCAAAATCATTGAAGAGCATCGAGCTAAGAAAGAGAGTGTAGAAGGAGGAAAACTGAAGAATTCCGAGGATGACGAGGGGGATCGAGATTTCGTCCACGTTTTGCTTAATTTGGAGAAGGAAAATAAGCTTAGTGATTCTGATATCATTGCTGTTTTATGGGTATGTTTTCGTTTTCTCGTAAAAACTTTCAAGTTCAACCCCACGCTTTATTTTTTACAGTATGCAAGTTTATATATAATAAATATATCATTTAAATGCTAGAATATAGGATGGAGGAGGTTATCAAATTTCTATAAAGGATAGTGGTTTTTTTTTTTTTCCACCTCTTATAGTCATTTAATCATTTCAAATTTAAATGAAGTGTTGGTAATAATCCATATTCTGGTTTTAATGATTATGTAATAAGTTTATTATAATCACATGGTATTCATTTTTGTTGATTTTCACTGTTTGTGTATGTGATTTATTATAAAAATTGATTCTAGCACTAGTGGCTCACATTCTCCTGCAAGATGCATTTTGTTGATAGGTTGGTGTTTTGGTATTCGGAATTGGACCACATTCTCTTATGCTTTCCTCTTTTCACTATCCTATGATGTTGGGAATCCAAATATGGTCCTTATCTTTCACCTTTTATTCAATGTCCCTGGAATTTTCTTTATTCTCGAAACATTTTGTTCTCTTATCGCTTTTTGTTGATAGAGGGTTCGATTCCATGAAATTTCAGGAAATGATCTTTAGAGGAACTGACACCGTAGCAATCCTCTTGGAGTGGATTCTAGCAAGAATGGTTTTGCACCCTGAAATCCAAGCCAAAGCCCAAGCCGAAATCGATTCTGTGGTTGGGCTCAACCGCCCGGTGTCTGACTCCGACCTCCCTCACCTGCCTTACATGCGCGCTATTGTGAAGGAAACCTTGAGGATGCACCCACCAGGACCTCTCCTATCATGGGCAAGGCTAGCCATTCACGACACCACCATTGGCCAATACTTCATTCCGGCTGGCACAACCGCAATGGTTAACATGTGGGCGATAACCCATGACAACCGAGTCTGGTCCAATCCCGAAGAGTTTAGACCCGAGCGGTTCATTGAAGAGGATGTGCATATCATGGGTTCCGATCTGAGATTGGCTCCATTTGGGTCAGGAAGGAGAGTGTGTCCTGGCAGGTTCATGGGATTGGCAGTTGTTGAGCTTTGGCTTGCTCAATTGCTTCAGAGCTTCAAATGGGTTGCTAAAGACCACTGTGGAGTGGACTTAAGCGAGTGCTTAAAGCTCTCTATGGAAATGAAACATTCCTTGGTGTGCAAAGCCATTTCGAGGGATGTTTTAGTGAAGAACAATGTAAAAATTACTTAAAAAGTGTGGTTTAAGAAATTGGTCTCCTCCATGATTTTGTTAATTACTTATGGGGAGATCTAGCTGTTAAAGTTATTTGCTGTTACGCTTAACTATAGTAGTGTATTGTGTTTCTAGTACTTTAATCATGGTTTTACTAGGCTTTCTGTCTGTTTGTAGTTAAGAAAATTACCTTCTTGTGTATGTACATGATGAAAGAATATGCTTATGACATTATGATATGGGTTGGACCTTCTCATATAAATATTGTTCATATTTAATATGAATGCTCGTGGAATTATATTAAGCATATTTTACTTCTGTAAGTATAAAACATAGGTTACCTTTTCTTTTGACTAATTACGGTATTCAACAGTTGCACTTGACCATAAACTGCCAAACAAATACTGGTTCATGATTATAGTATTCTCTTTGAAGTATCAAAGCGACTATATAAACATAAAAAAAAAAATAAAAAAATCGAGGACGCAAAATGGCACCCGCCAACACAAGTTGGTTAAGTTGGTATAGACGGGTCATGGCCTATCAAAAGAGAATAGTTTAAATTTCGCCACTGACATTAGGATTGTATTGGTGAATAATTTATTAGTATTGAGACTATTTATCCTAAATCGTGATGATGACTAGAATTGAAGCTTTCTCACTAAAGAGAGGGAAGAAAAAAACTCTAAAAGGGACTATAGATGATATTCAATTATATTGCTTCAAAGTTCAATGGAAATCATTCTAAATCAAATAGTAAAACCTAAAGGGGGATGGATCACAGTTAAAAATTGGTAATGACCAAATTTCAGTCACTAAAACCAAAGAAAAGTGAGTGGACCATCGATGTAAAATGTGATTATTGTTCTTAACCTATAAACTACCTATTCTTACATTTGATTTACAAAATAATTATTGTACAAAGTTCTTATCATTATGAAATGAGGAATTGCAATTTCTTCACAAGATTAAAAAAATAATTATATATATTTTAATATATTTTTATGTTTGCTCATGAGATTTTAACTTAACAGTCAAGACATGATTTAAAGATAAGGATATATCGATACTTTTAGATATATTAGCAATCTATTACTAATATGATTTTAAATACAACCAAACAAAATAATTGTAATTTTATTCCAACTTATTCATTCCGAAACTCTTTAGAGCTACTTGATGGGTAACACTCTTAAATATAGTTTTTTTATAATATTTCATAAATATTATATCCAAAATAATTATTTCTAATAGGTTTCGAAGGTGCAGATACGGTTTGTAACTTTAGTACAAAAAATTAAAACTAAAGGCACAAGCTCGATCTACGCTTTCAATATAATTGTATTGAGGAATAGTGTTTTTTGACCGTGATAGAATCGTGCAAACCTATAAAAGTTATTATAAAGTAATACTGCAAACCTATAAAAGCGATACAGTAAATTTACACAATATCATAACATGTGATTTCTAATACATAAAAAAAAAAAAAATTACACCAACAGTTTGTAATATAAATATGAATCCTCAATTCATATATTCATTTTTACATCTTTCAATTTCCTTTGCAAATTTTAGCTTGTTGAAGTATGTGTGCAGAAATATCTTCAGCAAAGCAAGATTTAGGTATTCTTTTTGAGAAAAAAATTAATTTTTTTTGCTATTATGCTACTCCGTATGAATGTATGAAAAAATAAGTGCAATTATGTATATTCACTATTTTTATTGAAGTAGTAATAGTTGTTAATTAATTATTAATTAGTAATTAATTAGTTGTTAATATGTCATAATTAACATTAGCAAATGAATTAGTAAAAAATTTTAGTTTTTTTTTTAAATGAAATGTCTAATTTTTTTGTTGTGAAAATTATTGTAAAAGTAATCATTAATGATGAAGTAATTAGTCCTTAATTAGTCATTATTTAATCATTAGAAAAATAATTAGGAAAAACCATTGTATTGATTATAATGATTTTTTTTATGTGTTATTATAATGTATTTTTGTAAAAGTAATTGTTAAATTAAGTTATTGTTAATTAACTATTAATTAGCAGTAATTAGTTGTTCGTATGTAAGTAATTAATTGCTAGAAAAATAATTAGTGAAAAAATTTATGTTGATTGCAAATGTAAAATATTTGCTGTTAATTAAGTGTTAATTAGAGAGTAAATAGTTGCTAATAAATTGTTAATTAATATTTTCATATTAATGGTAACATATACTAATTTTTTTAATATATATTCTTTTTTGTATAATAGATGGAGTCTAGACTTTTTAATCCTTCAGTCTTGACATAGCATGAGAGACATCAATTGCAGGCCGTCTAAGACAAAGAGGTAAACAACCTTTCATTTGTTGATTAATTTATGTTGCATTACAAATAATATAATATTTCACTTGTTATAATTATAAGATCAAGCAACCCCCGTTGTTCGATGCCATGAGTTGTCACTACGTCACGACGAGCTCACCATCCCTCTCAATCCCTGAATGTAGCCATACATGCATTTGGCAGGATTCGAAGTTGCGAGCCGCCTGCCGTTCATTCCACTGGATTGCCATATGATTACAACATTGGTGGAGCAATGGAGACCAGAGACACACACATTCCACATGCCAATAGGAGAGTAAACTATCACCTTGTAAGATGTGGAGATCCAGTTAAGACTCCCTGTTAATGGTTGGGTAGTTACAAGGAGTAGTTGCCTGAATTGGGGTGCGATATGTGAAGAATTACTGGGGGCGAAGCTGGGGCCTAGCGGTAGGGGGTGCATCAGCATGATGTAGCTACTTGATATGTTCTAGATACTCCCACCTGACGTCAATGCTGAGCAAATCCATCGATATATGCATGCACACATGATGTAGCTATTAGGGGGATTTATCTTTGCCAATAAATTCAGTGCCCTCGTCTATGCGATGTGATTACCCTTATTGGAGCATTTCGACATTACTAAGAGGTATAGCTAGGGGTCCGCATGTCTGACATAGTTATATCGCCAACTTTGTGTCACGTCATCGCCATTAACACACGAGATTTGAGGCCTATCATTCTCCTACAAGTGTGGGCTTATGATAGATTTCCCTACATAGCACTCCTTAGTTGACACAAACTATATATAGAATTTGGATGTCCATTGGCAGCACATTGAAACATGAGGAGGGACACTCAATATTATCCCACCCATGCTATCAGCGCATATTGAGATGCATTGGACAGACAGAACATGTTACATGTATTTCAAGAACCTTTTTTTTTTTTCATTGCAATTCATTATATTGATCGTTTATAGTGAATATAATTTCCTATCTTTTAGGTAGAATAAGAGTCGTACAATAGGAATGTAATTAATCACCTACCTAATTTTTACAAAGATAGCATGCACATTTCGACAGCTCAGGTGCCACTAATTTGTTTTCACATTATTAAGTGACACTTCCCAGATTGAGTGGCTAGGCAATTTGGTGGGTTCCAATATATCCTAAAGTTGATGAACATGCAGCCAAAGCTCCATCAAATCAACCTGCGAGGTGGATTGATGTTGATTGACCGGTTCAACATGTAATGTATATAAACATATGGGAACAGCGGGTCAATCAAGTGGTTCATATGAAAGGCCTTAGTGGTGTGCATGACAATTACATGCAGTGGTATGAATGGATCAGCCAATAATATATTGAATGCACAAGAGCTATTATTGGATTTCTAGTAAATACGATTTACATTAACACTCCGTAAGTGAATAATTGCATGACCGTCTCTTATTTAATTTACGTTTTGTTCATACTTATAGGGTGAAATGTTACGACAAATCTGCTTACTGTCGGATATAAACACGATCGTAAGAATAGCTACTTAAGGTCTTCATTTATGTATATTTTATATAAGAATTCATTATAATTGATATTTTTCTTAATTTTCAACTTTTTCACCGAATCCCTATCATATTTCAACCCCTAGTTACTAATCACAATATTTTCAAACACATAGATCATCAATTTCATGTAGTCAATCATTGTTTTCCTATCCACAATATATATAAATTATGAGCTTTTAGAAAAAATGACAATTTTCAATAATAACATTATAAAAATTTTCATAAAAAATAAAAAAATTCCGTATCATTTTTAATTTTAATTTTTTCCCATTATTTCCAAATAAAAATGTGCAAATTTAATTAACAACACTGTAAAAATTATTTCTTATACCCATGGTTGTCAAAATCGCGATTTTAAGTAGAATCGTTAAGTGGTCCGTAGAATCGGAACGTAGAAACGTAAGTTTCTACAACCTATGCAAAATAACTTTCAAATATTATAAATTTACTTACAATAGTCATTAAAAAAATATAATTAATAATAGAAATAAGGAAATTAAGTATTTATTTTAGCCATAAATTGAAAATTTGCAATAAAAGTCATAATATAGATAATCGAGCATAAGTTGTATAATATAGATATTTTATTTCTAAAATGATAAATCATATATTAAACAAGTTTCACCTAGTTCTATATACAAAAGCTAAAAGATAATAGATAAAATTTAAAAATCAATTGTGACTTTAAGAAATTACTAATAAATAAAAATTGATAATGAAGATATACCATTAGATATGAGTAATATTAGAAAATGACCAAAAGTACATAATAAAGAAGATACTATAACAAGAAAACCTTCAAAATTATATATTACTAGGTAAATTTTTGCACTATTCGTGATTATTAATTCAAAATATATTTACTTAACAATATCTCACATTTACTTAACTATGAGAATGATATATTGAAATGATAGAAATATAAATACATTTATACCTTTCCTATAAAATTAAAAATCTAAAAAATTCTTATAAAATTAAAGTTATCTACAATTTATTTTATTTACTATTACAAAAATATTAGTTAAAATAAGGAAAGTTGCAGCAATCAAACACAAGTGCTTTAATACGAACATGATCACAAATAGGAACAAGAAGACTAACAATCGACGAACACAAACACAAAGACTTCAATGCAACGTAACACACTGATAAGAGAGGAGTGATAACCGACGAACATGTTGGGGTATGACTCATACTTCCCTACGATAGGAAAACATATAGGTCCCGCTCCACGCTGAGCGGGCGGAGGTCTGGGGAAGCCGCCTCGGCAGAGGTTTCAAGGGGGCAACGCCTCCTGGACGCTGGAGGGCTTTTAACAATTAAGCTCACAATTGTTTATTAAAAGTTTAGGCTTGGATAAGAAAACACGAAGAAAAATGCTTTTTGGAAGGAATAGGGGAAGAGCACGGCCGTATGTCAAGGAAACATGCCCACAGAAGCACACACTGTTAAAGGGCCGTGTTTTGAGCTTGAAAAATCCACAGAAACACACACGGTTGAGTACACGGTCTGAGACACGGCCGTGTGTTATTTACGTGGAAGCCTGTAGTTGTAAATATTTGTGAAATCGGTTGAAACGGATAGAATCGCGATTTTATTACGATTTTGCTCCTCTCCGATTTTCTATACGAGTTAATTGGGAATATATTTACAAACTTGTAAAATCGTTGAATCGTACGAGTTGAAACGCGATTTTGACAACAATGCTTATACCAAATATTACAAATTTCCATCACAATTTTTTTTTATTACAACATAGATAATATTTTAAATTTAATATTTACAAATAATATTAAAATTTTTGTCATAACAAAATATTCTCATGCTAATGCAAAAATTAATATCACATGTTATATATTATAGGATTTGCATAAATCATATCTAATACACTACCAACTAACAATAAGTAATAACATTTTCTACAAAATAAAACATTATAGCAACATTTTCCTCAAATAATAACATCAAACACAATAAAAAAAAAGTTCAATTTTTTTCTTAAAAAAAATACCACAATCGATTAATTATTGAGGAAATGCTCAAATCTTGCTGTATTAGTTCAAATCCCTCATTTGCTCTACAAAAACACTTTTTCTTCTTCCTAAGAACAAGAGCAAAAAAACAACAAATCGAGTTTAAAGATATAAAAAATTACAGTAAATATCTTCTGTTTTTGTATTTATATTTTTTTATTTTCTCTACTGTTTTCTAGTGAGTTACTTTTTATATTGACGATGAATGTTAAAATAAATAAATATATATATATATATATATGGACAGTGGGATTACTTGGTGTGGCAAAACTGAAGACGCATATTGAAGGCGTGGACCTCGTTCATGCCTTCAATATAAATTATACTAAATGCGCAAATCAGTCTATACCTTTAATTTTAATTTTTTTTTCTACTTAAAGTCACAACCCATGTTCACACATTTGAAACTTATTTTATGAATAATTATTTCGGATACAATATTTGTGTAATTTAAAAAATATATATATATATTTAAGAGTGTTGCCTGCTACTTGATTTGCATGCATATCTCCTCATCTAGGTCTCCATCAAGAAAGGCGGAAAACCAAAAGATGTCACTAGTTGATGAAAAGGATTAAATCTCAAGCGATAATAGCATTTTTTTAGGAAGACAATTTGTCTTCAGTCTTATCAATCTCAATGTCTAATATTAAGTTCAGGGGCTCAGGGGAAGTAAAACAAGGTCCAATTAAAAGGTGAATACAGTGGGAAGGCAAAGAAAACAATGGATAATGTTGAACATCTGGAATAAAGCTTGAATTTCCTAAAATGCATAAACAATGAGCTGTGTCATCTATTATCAGTTGGTATCATAAACAACAAGCATTAGTTAAGGAGTCAATCATCCACCTAATTAACTAATGCAATAAGCCTTCATGTGGATTCTGGCACAAGCAAATCCAATTTCTGATTACGGAACAACTTTTCATGTATTTGATTCTTTAGTGATGGAGACTTGAGGTACCATTTTTGGACAAGAAAACTTCTTTCTCTTTCTTATCAATCTTCAGCCATATACTACTGTTAAAAAAGAAAAAAAAAAAAAAAGAAGAAGAGGAAGAGAGAGAGAAAGCAAAAAACTAATGTTGGACTAATATTTTGATCTATTTTATGGTGATGTATGATTGTAGATATGCATAAAGGAAAACCATGAATAATGAGAAAGAAACTTTATTTAAAGATTGTACTATATAGTTAATACCAATTAAAATTAAAATCAGACTAACGGGTAAAATGATTTACATAATATTATATTATATATAGGGCCTTTGATTCATCTTTTTAGTATTGTTTTGACACTTTTTTTCAATTGTCAAAGTAAAACACTAAAAAAATAAAAATATAAATACACATTTACCCTTTTTACGAAATTAAATATTTAAAAGATTCCGGTATTAGGAGTTGTAAATCTTATGGTCTCTATCATGTTTGTCTGTTCCCTAAAGGGTTAGAGGGTATTTGTAGTGTTTGATGCTCAAATGACCATCATCGGATCACCTCGATGATCTATGGACAAGAATAGTCGGATCTTTCTAAAATCTTTTATGGGTTTCTCTTTATTCCAATCCAATTATAATTTATGGACAGTTTTTTAAGTATAGAGACTACTAAAAAGATTAAGTCTAATCATGCTCATTTTATCATTTCTTATTTTGAACTTATCAAGCTAAAACTCCTTAATTTATTGTAGGATATGTATCTTATCATTTAAACCTTATCATTAATCCAAGTAATTAGTTAAATTTATTATTGGGTCTAGCTCAATAAACATAATTTTACCCCTCCACACTAACAAATACAGATAATTTAATAGAAATGTATAATCTCCAAAAACTATACTTGTTTGCTCCACAAAGGGTAAAAAATATTGTATTAGATTATACAAAAGCTTTTTATTTCCATTGCACAAAGGCAAGGACAAAAGATCTATATGGTATATTGAGTCTTGATATAGAAGGCGATTTTATTTTTGGTGGTCCTTATTGTATTGAGGAATCATATCAGAAATGGTATCTTACATCCACAATGATTTAAGTTAAAAAACATTCCCTGTCCTTAAAGTTCAATTACGACGCCTCAGTGTCATCCATTAGCTATAAAACTTATTTATTAATCCTCATGTTGTTTCTTTTTCATTTCTCTCTTTATTCTACTAACTTTCCTTTATCTTTATCCTCTCTGCGTATAGACTATAGAATTTTGGTTGTAAACAACATAAAGCAAAGCATTATTTTAATTGATAAATTATAGATAATAATAATAATTAAGATTGTTCCTTAATCAAGGATGGTAACATTAAAAAAAAAAAAAAAATCCTTTCGGTATCTTTTTGGTAACCCCTTTTCCATCTACGCCCTGTCAATTACAAATTGTTACAGAAAAAAAAAGAGAGTAAAAAATGTAAATAATCTCTCTAAACTTTAACCTTAATAAAGATAAATTTCTGGACTTTTAAATGTTACAAATATTCTCCATAAATTTTGATAAATTAGCAAATAACCTATAGAAGTTGCAAATAACATTTCTAAACTTTGATCTTAATGTAGAAGCATACACTTAAACTTACCAAAGTGTATTCTAACACCCCATAAACATTGACCTCAATGCAATTTTTTTAATTAAAAAAAAAAACATGCTTTATATTATCAATTCATCAAAATATAGAGGCTTATTTGTAATATTTGTAAGTTTAGAAATATATCCTCATTGAAATTAATGTTTATGAAGTTATTTGCAATTTTTCAAAAAATTTAATGTTTATTATACAATGTGCATGACAATAGATATGAAAAGATGGATGTGAAATTAGAGGGAAACTTCATTGAATGAGATGTTTGAGTGTTATAATAAAATCTTTACTTCAATGCATATATACTTTTATGACATGTTTGGTTAACTTCATAAAGGTGATATAAAAGAGCTACTCCTATCCTATAAACCTATTTAAATGTTTAGTTAGTGGAATAGCTAATCTATGAAATTATTATTGCTACAAAATGAGAAATTACTATTTCTTAATAAGATTAGGAGAATAGCTATTCTTTGTTTTTTTTTCCAATATATTTCTATATCTATCAATAAAATCTTAAAGGAAATATAAGGATCTTGGTTATAAGGATCGTGGTTATTACTTCTTTGTTTTATTTATTGAGAATTAAAATTCTACTTCCACCTTATTTCATTTTACATATCAAACGTGTTATTAATGATTGAGGTTTGGATGAAAAACATAGGAAAAGCATTAAAATCTTATCTCTTTTTAAGTTAGTACTTATACGTTACTAATTTATCAATGTAATGTAATGTATTAGTATCATTGAAATGATGTCATATTCATCCTTTATAGTATTCTTAATATCAGTGTAGAAACTTACTTCTCACTAGTAATTGACTTGATCCAGTCCTAATTTACTATGAAAAAAAATGGATTAATTATGTGAACGTTCATGCGTTTTACTACACAAACTACTTTATTTCTCTTTTAGTTTGAAATCAATAAAGTTTGATGCTTACTTTGTTAGGAAAATTGCCAACATGGAATAAACACTGGCACCATCTCTCCGTGACAAGAAGTTTTAGCATCTTTTCTGATCAAGGCGCTAAAACCTAATGTTTTTAAAAATATCTGAGGATTATGACGTAAATATAGAGTTTAGATACCCTAGTGTCAAAAACATGTAAATTCGGACACCGACAAAATACATATAAAATCATTAACAAAGACAACATATTCTATGAAAAGAACTGCAAAGCATGCAAGGTTCAAAAACTAAAATTGAAAACTAAATAAGGTTTCAAATTAACCACTTGGCCATCATAACTTTCGAATTATTGCTACAATGTTTCAAGCTTTGCTATTGAAATTAAATACAATCTCTGTTTCATGAAAGTTGAAATTTTCATAATACTTCAACCTCAAAACTATAATTACAGTGCCATTTTCTAGGTGGATCTTGTTTATGCCCACTTAATAAAATCAAGATTGAAAGGAGCCCCATAGCTCAGATAACAACTCGAGGAGCAAGGCTACGAAAGCAGAATGCCCCGACAACATTAAGCCAAAAATTAGAATTTCAGACACTCCAAAGAGTCAAACATATGTCGAGACTAGACCCATAAAAGGGTTGGATTGGCCTTGCCAACCTGCTAAATCAGCAAGTCCTTTCTGATGGGTTACAATTCAATCAAATTGGCGGGTTAATCCATCTATTCCAACCAAAAAAAGAAAAAGCCAAAAGCAACCGAGCAACAATAATTCTGGACAAAGTTTGCAAGGACAACTTTCACTAATATACCTAACAAAAGGGGATAGACAAATTGCATGAGTGGTTTTAGGTCTTGGTCACATGTGCAAAATTTTTTAAATTAATTTTAGTAATTCTTAGAAATACAGTGGAGAGGTTGGAGACTTTTGTAGATATTAAGCTTATAGCCTTTGACAAACTTATGCATGAAAGTAGATAAAAAATTGAATTTGAATGTTTCAAGGCAAAAAAAATTTTAAGCGTTTGAACATTAAGAAAAATTTGCACATTTGCAATGAGGATGTATATATGTTGCTTGATTATTCATTGACTTCTCCATGCTACAAAAAATTAAAAACACTCATTCTCTTCTCTACTCACTTTCTTTTTATATTGTCATCTACTTAACTTATGCTCTTATCTTTTTTTTTTTGTCTACATATAATTGTCTTCCACTAAGTGTATTTTATTTTTCTAGTAACTATATAATTGAATTACAATTTTTTTTCTTATCAGTATTAATTTTTTTACTAAGCAAGAAAATAGTAAGTTTCTTCCATAATTCATCTTCAAGTAAAAAGGAAAATTCTAGAAAATATAATAAGGAAAAATTTGTTTAATGTGAACTGAAGCAATTTTTTTGACATAGAAGACTACGACCTCTACGACTTCACCAACGAGTGCTTGAAGGATTTAATGATGCCTCCCCCAAAATTTGAGCATATCACCTTTTATAGACAAAGTGAGCTGCTGCTACAAGTAAGGAGGAAGAGAAAGAAGATGAGGAAGAGGGAGAGGAAGACGAAGTTCAAGAAATATCGAAGGAAGAAGTGCCGAGCTACATACATGGTAAAGCCGGTTCCAATGGTAAGCTACCCAAACCTACTCATATATGATATTTTTACTAAACATTTTCATAAAATTATAAGGGAAGATGGGAGTATTCGTGTATATTGCAACTATTACCAGTTAAGTTGTGCATAGAAGAAGGGAGAGGGTTATGGGACATTGAATAGGTACATGCGATCAAACCATCCAAAGAAGTTCGACATAGATAAGTTGCAATAATAAATGTTAATGAATATGCCTTGAATTTGTGGAAGTACGGCAACTTCCTATATATATAAATCCAATTTGTCTAGTTTCTTATTTTATTCATTTCACACTTGTATCTATATATATGAGGTATTTTAGGGTTTTAAAATACTATGTGATATAATCTTGTACTCTACTTTAAATTAGTGGATTTCTCCTCTCCTCTGCCCATGGTTTTTTACCCAATTTGGGTTTTCTACGTAAATCTTGTGTATCTTTTATTTTTCTTACGATTATTATTTACTCTTGTCATTGTTTTTATCCTTAACATAATCATAACAAATGGTATCAGAGCAAAAGTTCTTTGATTTTGTTCTAAACAATGGCATTAGTCAAGTACGATATTCCACTGCTAGATCACAACACAAGATTTTCCCTATGGCGAGTTAAGATGCGTGCGGTTCTTGCACAGATAGATTTGGATGATGCTTTGTTAGGGTTTGATAAGATGCCTACGTCATAGACTCCTGAAGAAAAATAACGTAAGGATCGTAAAGCTCATTCTCAAATTCATCTTCATCTTCCAAATCAAATTTTGCAGGATGTGTTAAAGGAGAAGACCACTGCTACACTGTGGTTGAAATTAGAGCAGTTGTGCATGATGAAGAGTTTGACTAGTAAATTGCATCTAAAACAAAAACTATACTCATACCGTTTGGCGAAAGGAGGGTCTGTAGATGATCACTTGACTATCTTTAAGGAGATTGTATCAAATCTAGAATCCATGGAGGTAAAGTATAATGAAGAAGATTTGGCTTTGATTTTGTTATGTTCATTACCTCCTTCGTATTTGAATTTTAGAGATACAATCTTGTATAGTCATGATACAATTACTACGGAAGATGTTTACGATGCTTTAGCCTCTTATGAAAAGATGAAAACTTTAGTTATTGGAACCAAGCCTAAGGCTGAGAGTCTTATTACTCGAAGGAGTCAGGATAGAAATTCTAGTGGGAATTTAAGGGGCAGATCGAAGTCTGAAAATAGGAATAAAACTTGTAATTATTACAAGAAGAAGGGACATATAAAATCAGAACTTTATAAATTGCAAAACAAGAACAAAAGAGATAATAATAACCAAAAGGAGAAACAACTAGAAAAATCCGGTGAAGCTGATGTTGCTGAAGAAATTAGCTATGGTGAGCTTCTTATTGTTTCCAATGATTCACAAACTAGTCAGGAATGGATATTGAATCCTGGTTGTACTTTTCATATGTGTCCCAATCGGGGATTGGTTTTCAACATATGAAAGGTTTCCAAGGGTGTTATTTTGTTGAGAAATAATGCTTCTTACAGGATTGTAGGTATTGGAACGATTAAAATCAAAATGTATGATGGTGTCATCAGGACACTTGGTGATGTGAGACATGTTCCTAACTTGAAGAGAAATTTGATTTCTCTGAGGACTCTTGATTCTAAAGGGTACAAGTACACTGGTGAAGGTGGAGTTTTGAAGTTTAGTAAGGGATCGTTGGTGGTGATGAAAGCGCAAAAATAAGTTGCTAACTTGTATGTTTTGCAAGGTTCAGTTGTTACAGGTGATGCTGTTGTTACTTCCTCATCCTTATTAGATGAAGATTCTACGAAAATCTAGCATATGCGTTTAAGGCATAAGTGAAGCTAGCATGACTAAGTTGAGTACAAGAGGTCTATTTGAGGGGCAAAACATCAGTAAGTTAAAATTTTGTAAACATTGTGTGTTTGGAAAACAGAAAAGAGTTAGATTCACCACAACTACACATAATACAAAGGGTATTCTGGATTATGTCCACTCTGATCTTTGGGGGCCATCGAGAGTGCCATTTAATGGAGGTGTTGTTTACATGATGACTATTACAGATGACTTTTCTAGATGTGTTTAGGTATTCTTCTTAAAGCAGAAGTATGATGTTTTACCCACATTCAAAGAATGGAAAACAATTATTAAGAAGCAAATCGGGAAAGAGGTAAAGCATTTATGCACTGATAATGGATTAGAGTTTTGTTCTAATGATTTTAATAATCTATGCAAAGCAGAGGGAATTGTGAGACACTTAACAGTTCCTGGCACACCTCAGTAGAATGGGGTAGCAGAGCGCATGAACAGAACTATTATGAAGAAAGTCTGGTGTATGCTTTCGAATGCAAGATTACCAAAGTCATTCTAAGCAGAAGCTGCTTCTACGGCATGTTACTTGATAAACAGATCCCCATTAACGACTATAGAAAAGAAGACTCCAATTAAAGTATGATCCGACACTCTTGGTAATTATTCTAAACTAAAAAAAAATTGTTGTCCTACATAATCACATGTTGATAATGGAAAGCTTGAACCATGGTCATTGAAGTGTATTCCTTGGTTTTAAACCTGGTGTCAAGGGATATAAACTATGGTGTCCTGAATTGAAGAAAGTTATAGTGAGCAGAGATGTTATTTTTTATGAGGCGTTTATGTTATCCGATTTGTCATCTAACACCTCATCTGATGAAGTCAAGCAAAAATCATCCATGCTGGTGGAGGTTGAAATTGATTCAGGTTTTAAATCAGAGACTTCTTCTCAACCTTTATCACAGACTAAGGATAGTCCTGTCTCTATGCCTTCAAAGCTACAATACTCTATTGCAAGAGAAGACCTAAGAGAGAAGTTAAACCACCTCAGAGATTTGCAGAGGCAGATCTTGTAGCTTTTGCTCTTAATGTTGCAAAGGATGTTAATTCTAATGAGGAGCCATCAACTTATAAAGAGGTTGTTAATTGTGAAGACTCTGATAAGTGGATAATTGCAATGCACGAAGAGATGGAATCCCTTTAGAAAAATAGTACTTGGGATTTGGTGAAGCTTCCTAAAGGGAAGAAAACAATTAAGTGCAAATGGGTTTATAAGAAGAAAGAATGTGCACCAAGTATTGAAGAACCCAAATACAAGGTTAGACTAGTCGCAAAAGGCTACAGTCAGATACTAGGTATTGACTTCACTAATGTGTTTTCTCCTATTGTAAAACACAGTTCAATTAGAGCACTTTTGGGTATTTTAGCCTTGCAAGATCTCGAATTAGAACAGCTAGATGTGAAAACTGCTTTCTTACATGGAGAGCTTGAGGAAGATATTTACATGCAACAACCAGAAGGTTTTGTGGCCTTAGGAAAGGAACATGTTGAAGAAATCCCTTTATAGGCTGAAGCAATCACCCAAGCAATGGTATAAAAGATTCGATTCTTTTATGACTTCTCATCAGTTCAAGAAAAGTAGTTATGATAGCTATGTCTATTTCAAGAAATGTGACGATGGGTCTTTTGTTTATTTATTATTATATGTTGATGAGATGCTGATTGCAGCTAAAGATAGAGGAGAGATTAAAAGGGTTAAAACCCAGTTGAGTAGAGAGTTTAATATGAAGGATTTTGGAGCAGCAAAGAAGATACTTGGAATGGAAATTCTAAGAAACAAAAAATCAGGAACTTTGCATCTCAGCTAAAGGGGGTACTTTGAAAAGATACTTCGCAGGTTCAATATGATGAATGCTAAACCTGTCAGTACTCCCTTAGCATCTCACTTGAAGTTTTCGTCTACTCAATCTCCTAAATCAGATAAAGAAATAAATTATATGTCAAAGGTTCCATATTTTAGCGTTGTAGGATCTCTTATGTATGGTATGGTATGTAATCGCCCAGACCTATTACATGTTGTGAATGTTGTTAGCAAGTATATGGCAAATCCTAGCAAAGAACACTAGAGAGCAGTTCAGTGGATCTTCAGATACTTAAGAGTTACAACTAATATATGTTTACAATTTGGTAAAGTTAGAGATGGTCTTATCGGTTTTGTGGACTCTGATTTTGCTGGAGATTTAAATAAGAGAAGAACTCTCATAGGGTATGTCTTTACACTTGGAGGTTGTGCCATCAGTTAGAAAGCCACATTGCAAGCTACAATAGCTCTATCTACTACTGAAGCTGAATATATGGCCATCATAGAAGCTTTTAAAGAAGCTATTTGGTTGTAGGGATTACTTGAAGAGCTCAGTGATGATGTGAAAACTATTACTGTTAATTGTGACAGTCAGAGTGCAATTTACCTCACAAAGGATCAGATGTTTCATGACATGACAAAACACATCGATGTTAGATATCACTTTATTCGTGATATTATTGCTCGTGGTGAACTTGTAGTGAGCAAAGTCAGCACCCATAATAATCTTGTCGATATGTTGACAAAAACACTTCCTATAGCCAAGTTTGAGCATTGCTTGAATTTGGTTGGTATTGGTTCCTAATTATTACCCTTTAGGGTTTGTGGAAGAGGGGGAAAATGTTTCCTGTTGCATGTTGAAGTTTTGGAGATAACCGAGAATGATCAAAATCATGTCAAGGTGGAGATTGTTGATGAATATACCCCAAATTTGTGGAAAGACGGCAACTTCCTATATATATATATAGATCAAATTTGTTTAGTTTCCTATTTTATTCGTTTCACACACACACACACACACACATATATATATGGTGTTTTAGGGTTTTAAAATACTATATGATACAATCTTGTACTCCAACTTCAAATTAGTGGATTTCTCCTCTCCTCTGCTCGTGGTTTTTTACTCAATTTGGGTTTTCCATGTAAAACTTGTGTTTCTTTTATTTTATTTTTTTGTGATTATTATTTATTCTTGTCATTGTTTTTGTCCTTAACAAAATCATAACAATAAATATCCCAACTCAATGGTTCATAGTTGTCAAGTCTATTTCAGTATTCTTCTAAGAAACAAAAAACTATCCTAACAAAATACTTAAACCAAATGTCGTGTATTATGAAGCTATGCATCTTCTGTTTACTGCTTAAAATACAAATGGGAAGCTTTAAATCCAAGCTCATAAAAGTATGAGCCAAAAATTATGTAACAAATCACTTTCAAAACTTTAACACACCAATAAGCGTAAATTAACTATTATATTTAATTCTCTTGATACATAAATTTCTATTTGTATGGACATATAGATCGATCCATAATAGAATGATTCTTATGTAAGAATTACATATCATTGGATAGATAGTATATGACAAATACAAAAAAGACGAATAATTTTTAATATTTTTAACGACCGCTATTTGGCATAAAATGTTTTCTAAACAATAAGTGTTATTTTATATCAATACTCATTAACAAAAAGCATATTTTCAATCAGTTTTGACAATATAACTGCAAACACCACATTTATTGATGAACATTAGGCATTATATCAAGTAGTTACCTTTTTAATTGATTATCCATCTATAAATAAAGTATATAGGAAATTTTGCATTGATAACAAAATGTGACCTAAAAAATTTTAAAAAGATGTTTAAGTATATGTGGTATTCAACAAAATGCGACCCTATAAAGATGTGTTGTGTTATTTTGCTACGATGAACATCCTAAACATTCCATTGCATCCTAGCGATTGAGATGTATGCACAAAATTGTTAAATGTGCTTAAAGTTTTCCATGAGTGTATTCTAATATTTTCTCAAGTGTACCAGGTTAGAGTTCACTTTTTTCCTAATGAATGCCATGAATATATTATCAATGTTACTTAATACTCGAAATGACCTATTTCTTCAAGTAGTTATTAATGAAATGATTACAAAATGGTTAATATATTATAGGGAAATTCTTGTTATTTATCTTGTTACTTTTATTTTAGATTCGCATTATTAGAAAGACATGTCTTTAGAATATCTTAATGTGTATTATCAATTTTTTAACACATTTTCTAACACACAAAACACTTATGATATTACTATGGCATAAGAATTATGATAGGCAACTCAGGTAACAAAAAACTTATTTTCCAATTTTTTTATTATGTATGATGGTCAAGTTCCTACTAATCCCACATCATTCCCCCATCTTACATGGTGCCATATATGGGTGAAACTTTTGACACAATGAATGATGGCACAAAAGTTGAAGTGGCACTGCAACGATTCAGGTAAGTATATGGAACTTAACCACTATTTCAACACTAACTTTGAATTTGGTGACAATAGTATCATGAACTTCAATATCTTAAACTGGTGGAAAAGGCATAGGAAGACTTCCAATTCTCTCTTGAATGGCTTACCAAGTTTTTACTACTCTTACATCAATAATAGTTATTAAACAAGCATTTAACATTGTAGGCCTTATTCTAACACAATGGCGATTAAGCCTAAAGTTCACTAATGTTGAGGCATTAACTTACGCGAAGGATTAGCTTAAGGCAAGAAATAAAACATAAAAGTCATACGGGACATCTAGTGAAAAAGATGAATACTTTAACAACTTTATTCCATTGAGGGGAAGCTCCATTAGCTCAACTCCAAATCTCACACAAAATGCATGGTATTGATCTATCTTACTATCTTAAACCTATAAGCAAATGCACCCATCGATTATACAATATAGTGGATATAAATATCAAGTGTTGATCCCTATAAAGATTATAATTACTAGTAATTATCCTTTTTCTTATTATCTAATCTGTAAACTAAATAAAGTGAATAAAATCAACAACTAATAAAGTAAGGAAAATGATAATTATTAAAAGTATACTCGAATATTAAATCCTCCTAGAATTACTAACATAATTAACTAATTATTATTCAAATTCATTATTATATTCTTAAACCGTGGGAATTCTTAAATTGAATTAATAGCTATCTTGAGTCTAATAATTCCTAATTCCAGGTTGACTAATTGGAATCTCTTCCTAATTAAAATCCCTTGAATTGTATTACATTCGATCTATGAATTACACTATTAGGTTTAATCCTAACCCAAAAGGTTTATATCGTCCTATCTCTAAGATTGCATGCAACTCCTTATAATTATGCTAAATCTATTCTAACATAGAATCTTTCAATCTCTATATAGGAAATCAAACTTCAACTAATATACCGGCAATATTAAATTAAAAATAATAAAGAACACATAATTGAATCACAACTTCACAAGATTGATAAATAAGTTATTGAATAATAAATCAAAAAAATCTCAAATTCAATATAGGATTCATCATACCCGAGTATAAAGAAAAGTTTAAGCTAGCAATATATTAAATCTAAAAGCAATAATAGAAAAGAATGCACAAAGAAAAGCATTGAAATTAAAAAACTAAAGATCAATAATACTCTATTCTAATAATCTATTCTAAGTCTCTACTCCGATCTATCTTCTAATCGTCTAATCTCTAATTTGATCTATCATTTTCTCCTCTTAGATTTGTTGTTATATAGGCATCTGTTGTCAGCTAGGTCGCACCCAAGCGCAACATGGGTGTGTAGGCTTCCTGTGTTCAATTTTGTGCAATTTTAGCCTCAACACACCCACTGGCATGGACATGTTCATACCCGTGTCGCTCCCTGCATGGTTAATCAACACGCCTTCTTAAACAACTAATCTTGCTCTTGTTTTGCTTGGACATGGCTTCTTTTGCATGGTTGACACAGTTGTGCTCCTCCATGTGTTGAATTTCCCATCTTATAAATTTGATAATTTTTTTTCTTTAACTTTCATATAATTTTTCTATTAAGGCTTTAAAATCAAAATAAAGAGTGATTAAGTGAAAAATTTATACTAAATGTAAAATAATTAAATAAAAGGTTATTATAATTGTTATAAATAAAAAATACTTTATAGCCCTTATCAAATTCCCCCTACACTTAAGCTTTTGCTTGTCCTCAAGAAAAAAAAAATAAACCTTTAAAAATCAAGGACAAATTTCATAAATATCAACCATTACTTTTGTACTTAAACAAATTACATTTTGATAAAGTTATTTATCCTTAACATCCTTTTTACTTAATCATATTTAGTATACTGTAAAACTAAAATCAAAGTTCAAGAATTAACCTATGCAAGTCAAAATTTATCATACCATTTAAACAAAAATTTACAACCCCAAAGCCGTACTAAATATTACTCAATCAAGAACAAAGATTTCAAAAAACAAATTCACTTAATTAAGGCATATAATTCCCCTTTTTCATCCCCTTAAGTACTATGATGTCCAACAAAAAATTTTCTCTATCTATCTCTTGAAAGTCCTTCCTTATTTTTTTTTTTTTGATAGTATAGAGTAACTTTATTGGTTAGTAAGTCTTAGACCAGATGATTTTGGGCTACTAGGTTTTGAAATACCCTTTCAAATCTCTATTAACTCTATTACTTCTTTCAATCAGTTCAGTTTTCTCACACTTTTCTCTTGACCCATATAACGAGTTAGGCCAATGATCCTAAGTTTGTCACTTAAGTCAACAAGTGTTATTCCCTGAAAGGCATCCCACAGGCTTAATTACTTGAGTTAACGAGGCCTACTACTAAACTTTATTTATTTTATTATTTACTTTATAAGAAAAGTCTTCAAAAGATAAATTTTGTTAGTTCAATTATTCAAAATTATAGTACTCATAAAGACTTCTAAGACATAGGTAGATGTCAAAATAATTTTAAAAACTCGAATTCTCAATCCTTGATTAGTAATATTTTTTTAATCTAGAATTTCTAAACTCTAAGTCTAAATAATAGTAACTTTGATTTTCTAAAATTCAACTCTAATCAAGTATTCTAAGTTCATTAATATAAAAGTAAAAAATATATTAAGGAAAAAATTTCAATATTCTACCAAATTATGAATGCAATTTTTAGTACTAGTTATATTATGTTACTCCTCCACCCATCCCCAGCCCCACCCCCCCCATAACACTTAAATGGTAAATTATCCTCAATGTACAAAATAGAACAATTAAATAACTAATGGGGAAAAATAACAAAATACTTCCCTAATAATGCTTAATAAACTTAAAGCACAATTACTGGTTTTCTAAATGAGAGAGAGTTCCTACCATAGAGTAAAAAGAAAAAAGAAATAAAAGCATAATAATAATAAATAAAACAAAATGGAAATGAATAGCTACATCTAGTTTCCAAAGTACTTGTTTATGCTTTTAGTCGTATTGTTCAATACGATTGATAGCACAGTTATGTAGCTTCATGTGGCTCTTTTTTTTTTTGAAATAAATAGGTGTAATTAACTAAAAATTAAATTAAATTATACTAGATTAAATTATAAAACTAAGTTAATGCTTGGGTTGTCTCCCAAGAAACATTGTTGTTTAATGTCATTGGCTTGATGGTGTTACCTCCTTTATGCTTAGTTAAGAGGACGGTAATTAAATTTTCGATATTTAAGTTTGTTAAATTTTCCTAAGCCTTGTTGATTGTTGCGAATGGGATATTTTTGTATTAGGTCTTTGTGAATGTCATCCTGTACATAAGTATAATTAAGCAAGTTAAATGTAATCATGAAATAGTAGGTATTGTTACTCTTTGAAGGGTGTGGGATTATGTTAGATGTTTTGAAAGTTTTTTCTTCATTCCCTATTTTCAAAGTTAATGTGTGATTGCTTACATCTATGATTGCATCTTTAGTAGCTAGGAAAGGGTGTCCTAAAATTAGTGGTGCATTGATATCCTCCTATGTATCTAAAATTGCAAAATCCACTAGGAAGATAAATATTCCTATCTTAACTAGCACGTCTTCAATGATACCGATGGGATACTTAACAGACCTATCAACTAATTGAATGCTCATATGTATTGGTTTAGGTTTCCCTAAACCTAACTTTTTAAAGATATGATGAGGCATCGAATTTATACTAGCACCTAAATCAGCTAGAGCATCATTTATGGATAATTACCAATTAAACAAGATAGTTTAAAACTCTCTAAATCTTTTAATTTCTTTGGTAATGTGTTTTGTAGGATGGAGGAGTATTCCTCGTTAAGGGTGACTGTTGAGACTTCTTCCAATTTCTTCTTTTTTGAAAGTAAACCCTTCAAGAACTTTACATACTTGGGCATATGTGACAAAACCTCAACAAACAGTAAATTTATGTGAAGTTGCTTGAAAAGTTCCAAAAACTTACTGCATTGCTCCTCTTAGTGTTCTTTCTTAAGTCGAACTAGGTAATGAATTTTTGGAACATATTCTTTGATCCTTAGGGGCCACTCCTTTTCCTCTAGCTTTTTAAATTCCCCTTTAATTACACTTCTCCTTCATTCACTGGGAAGATTGCCTTGACCTGTTCTCTAAGATTAGGCTTTGTGTTTCTAAGCAGAGTTCCCAAGGGTTTTTTTGAAATCATCTGTGCAATCTGTCCAACTTGATTTTCCAAATTCTGCATTGAAGCTTCTTAATACCTTAACAATGTTTCTATAGCTTGGAAACGTGTTTTGGTGGTCTGGATAACTTTTTCATCAAATCTTTCAAATTTGGCTTCTGTTCCAATTGATGATGTGATTGTTGGAATCCAAGTGGACCATTCTTTTGTCGATTCCTTCAAGAAAAATTGGGATGATTTCTATAACCTAGATTATAAGTGCTACTATAGGGATTGTTTGGTTACCTATTTAGGAATCCAGCAAAATTAGCATGTTCATTAAAATTAGAAATAAACTCTAACTAATTTGCTGGCTATGCCATAGAGATTCCATCTATTTTCTTGCTCAATGCTTCGACCTGTGTTGCTAAAGCAATAATAGCATCAACATCATTACTTTTGCTACTCTTGGTTGTCTGGCTCTTGTTGCATTCCATTAGTAGCTATTCATGGCCATGTTTTCTACTAAGTTCTAGGCCTCTTCAGGAGTTTTGTTATTTAAGGTCCCTCTAGCAGCTGCATCCACTATTTGCTTGATAATTTGATTCAATCCTCCATAAAAAGTTTGAATTTGCATCCATAATAGAAGATTGTGATGTAGGCATCTCCTCAACAAATCTTTATATCTCTCCCATGTATCATATAATGTCTCAAACTCTATTTGAGCATAAAAAGAGATATCATTCTATAATTTCACCGTCTTTGCTGGTGGAAAATACTTAGCAAGAAATTTTTCTACCATCTACTCCCATGTAGTTATCAAACTCCTAGGAAGAGAATGCAACCATTGTTTAGATCTATGTCTTAAGAAAAAAGGGAAAAGTAGTAACCTAATGGCGTTATTTATGACCCCATTAATTTTGTGTAGATTTCTAAAAACTTAGCAATGTGTGCATTTGGATCTTCATCCTACAACCCATCAAATTGAACGAATTGTTGAACCATTTAAATAATATTAGGTTTAATTTCAAAGTTGTTAGTTGCAATTGCAGACCTAACAACACTAGAATTAGCTCTAGTAAGTGATGGTCTTGCTTAGTCGAACATCATTCTCTCCTCTTAATCATTAGCTATGTTAATTGATTGGTTATCGTCTGATTCTTAAGCCAAAACTTGATATGTTTGACTTGCTCTACAACATCCCCTAGGCATAAATAATAGAAGAAAAACACAAACTATGGAAAATAGATATTAATGACAAGTAAGCAATAAAAGAAATAATGACCAAATTAACAAGATGTAGGTGTTCCTAATATCCTAATCCCTAGTAATGGCGCCAAAAACTTAGTATCAATCTATCCTACTATCTTAGACCTATAGGCAGGTGTACCTATTGATTATATAGTATAGTAGATATAGATATAAAGTGTCAATTCCACATGAATTATGATTACTAGTAATTACCCTTTTCTTATTATCTAATCTACAAACTAAGTAGAGTGAATAAAATCAACAACTAATAAACTAAGGAAAACAATAACCATTAAAAGTGTACTCGGATATTAAATTCCCCTAAAATTACTAATGTAATTAACTAATTATTATTTAATTTTATTATTATATTCTTGAATCATGGAAATTCTTAAATTGAACTAATAGCTCCCTCAAGTCTAATAATTCCTAATTCCATGTTGATTAATTGGAATCTGTTCCTACTTAAAATCCTTATAATTGCATTACATTCGATCAATGAATTCCACTATTAAGTTTGATCATAATTCGAAAGATTTATGTTGTCTTATCTTTAGGATTGCATGCAACTCCTTCCAATTATGTTAGATCTATTCTAATATAGAATCTCTTAATCTTTATATAAAAAATCAAACTTCAACTAATATACCAGTAATATTAAATTGAAAGCAATAAAGAACACATAACTAAATCGCAAGAATGATAAATAAGTTATTGAATAATAAATTAGAAAATTCTCAAATTTATTCTAGGGTTCATCATATCCAAGTACAAAAGAAATTTTAAGCCAGTAACATATTAAATCTAAAAGCAATAATAGAAAAAGAATGCATAAAGAAAAGCATTGAAATTATAAAAAAAAAAAAAAACTAAAGATCTATAATATTCTAGTCTAATAATCCATTCTAAGTCTCTACTCTAATCTATCTTCTAATCTTCTAATTGTCTAATCTCTTATTCGATCTCTCATTTTCTCCTCTTGGATTTGTTCTTATATAGGCATATGCTATTGGCACGGTCGCAACTAGGTGCTACATGGGTGTGTAGGCTTCTTGTGCTCAATTCTATGCAGTTTTAGCCTTGACATGCTCACCAACACAGGTGTGTCTGTACCCATGTCACTCCCTGCGCGGCTAATCAACATGCCTTCGTGCACGACTGTTCTTGCTCTTGTTTTACTTGGATACAATTTCTTTTCCATGGTTGACACAATCATGCTTCTCTAGATGTTAAACTTCCCATCTTGTAAATTTGATATTTTTTTTCTTTAACTTTCATATAATTTTTCTATTAAATCCTAAATTATACTTCAAGGCTCTAAAATCAAAATAAAGAGTGATTAAGTGCAATATTTATACTAAATGTAAAAGAATTAAATAAAAGGTTATTATAATTACTATAAATAATAAGTACTTTAAAACCCTTATCATAACTACTTGAATAATATTTAATTTTATTGTGCAATTCTAATGGAAGTAAAATTAATTTGTAAGGATAATAATACTACCTTATTTATTTTTTGTAATAGATTAGAGATAATTTATTTACCTGCAAAGTTTAAGAATCATGTATAAAAAGTAAAGCCAAATGTTCCCCTCTCTTTTTGTAATCTCTTTCATTAATTAATAAAATTTGGAGTTGGCATTGCCCTCCTCCCCCCATGTATAGTGTTTGCCACTAATTAATAAAGTAAACATTTTTTTTTGTGCATGATAAAATTGGACAATAGTTCATCATTACTGCTTCATAATTAAAAATTGTCCAAAAAAATGGTATTACTATTTTCCATGAAAAAAATAAAAAAGGAAAAAAATAGTAAATAATGACTATTTCATTCGGAGGGTAAGGAAAAAAAAAGGCAAAAAAATTTTTTTTTAAAAAAAGGAACAAGGGCTAGTTCACAAGCTTAAATCAGCTTGTGACCGCTGATTCACATGAACCAACCCAAAACCGAGGTACCTTGAGCCAAGCTTAGTTTAACCTTCCACAATCCATGAATTGGCAAGTCAGGGCTAAGTCAAGCCCTTTCTCGAGTTTGGTCAAGGCACAACACGGCATTTGAAATTCAAAGCTTAAATGAGAGGAATGTAGGAATAGATCCGAAATAAAATTGTGATTTTGAGTTTCATTTCCTTTCACATGTTTGGATGTACTTTTAAAAGATAAAATTGTAATTCCTTGTAATCAGCCATTTCAACTTCAATGGTACATTCAATATGTAGGAATGAACTAAAAATAGAATAGCAATTTCGGGTTCTACTCCATTTTTTATGTTTGGATGTGCTTTTAAAAGTCGGAATCACGATTCTTTGGCATCGTTGATTCTGCCTTTAAGAGGTAATTCGATTCCACTTTTGAGAAGGTGGAATCGCAATTCCATCCTAGTTTCTTTAATGATTATTAATTAAAAATACTTAAATAACCTTCAATCTTATTATGATATTTAATAATTGAGGATAATTTAGACAAATACTAGTTTATATGCATTTCATTTCATGTACGTTTCCAAATATGAAAACGGATTTTTCATTTCAATCATGATTCCATTCTAATCCATTTCATATCATTCCTACATACCAATTGTAATATAAAGAAAATCACAATTCTACCTTTGAAAAGTCAGAATCACGATTTCATTCCACCTTCATTAACTATTATCAATTTAAACTACTCATTTAATATTCAATCTAATTATAATATCTAGGCATTTTTTATAAATACAACTATGTACGCATTCAATTCCATTGGTATTTCCAAACACAAGATTTGATTTGTCATTATGATTTTGATTCTATTCAAATTCATTCAATTCCAAGCCATTCCTTCATACCAAATATGGACATGATATACAGTATGAAAACTAGTAAAAAGTAGAGTTGTTCATAACTGTAAATTACGATTCTTTTATATTTTGGCTTGATTTATGGATTGGTTTGAATGGTTTATGGCTTGGTTTGAGAAGTTGAACTTAAACTGAACCGCTTCTTAGTAAAAGATATAAGTTATAGGACATTAATTTTAAATTTTATTAAAATATTTATCTAATCTTATTTACTCTTTCCTTTTTATCAACTCTTATTATATTTTTAATATCTATAGTCCACTCCTTTTTCTTTATCTTCATTTCTCATTTTTCAAGTAGATAAATGTGCCTTTAGCATTACTTAAAATATAATGTTATCAGGATAAAATGTTATATGAGTTATATTCTTGCATAATGTTTTTCAATTTAAATATTAATATCTTGTTAAAAATTCTCATAATTATTAATATTATCAACTAGAATAAGGTATTTTTAAAAGTAATTCAAACCGAACTGAACTAAACCAAATTGCATTTTAAGTTATTCAATTTCAAATCCTGAACCATTAAAAGTGGTTTGGTTTATTAAAGGCCTGAGCCAAATTGTTTCAAATGTGGTTCGATTTGATTCAACCCCTAAATTGAACCAAATCGAACCATAAAACCCCCAAGTAAAAAGTTATAGCGCATGATTGTTAAACTTACGATTTTATCTAAAAGTAGAATACATAAAATTAGCAGAATGGTTGTATAAAATTGGTACGATCATAAATTTATACAATCATATATTTAAATTCATAATTTTATTATAAATGGATACCTAAATGACTGTCTTAAATGGAAAATTGTTGTAAGAATATATAAAAAGGGAAATCAAGAGGGTGGAGAAGAAACTGCATCACAATTATCCTTCATATCTGTACTTGGTATGAAGTTTTCACATTAGATTAAATTTAAATCTTGGTTGCGACTTAGATTGGACGAATTTGCAAGTGTTTAATAAAGAAGAATAATAATACTAAATGTATCCTCAATGTACAAGCATCGATATATAATGAATTATGCAGAATTCCTAACACTTGACAAATGCTTTCTTTTGTGAAAATTTACTACCTTACTTACTTACTTATTAGTTGCTCTATTCAATAAATGATTATTTATCACACCATTGTTAAAGGTGATAAAGGTAATAAATTTGACGAGTAAAAAGATTAATTAGATATAATATTTAACAATTTTAAACTTTAAGTATAAAGTTTGAATTAGTATAATGTTCAGTAATTTTAAATTTTAGGTGTAAAATTAAAAAAAATATGCAAAGTTGAAATAATAATTATAACATTATCCTGAAATTATATATGTACCCTGCCAATTGAGAGACGACACTTGATGATACCTTGAATACATTTTCATTAGATATTGCTCTAAAAAATGAGGAATTTGTTAGACTTACATATGTCTAAAATTGCATTCCTTAACGAGTTTTACACCTCCTATGCACAAGTTTGCTATGGATTACAGCTTCTTTCTTCCAAAATGGAACTAAGCCTAAGAATAATGAGTTGTAATCTTACTGTTCTTATGCATCACATCTAAGGTTTTGCTAACTGATATTTCTAGGTCTATGGATAATGACAGGCAGTAAAGTGGGTAGAATTTTGGTGTAAGAATTTACTGTAAATGATGACTCATAGGGTTTTTCTTTTTTTCCAACAAATCTCCAATGACACAAGTGAAGAAAAGAGACACAATCATTAAATCTTATCATTTCATCTTGCATCTAGCAATTAGAAACAATTAAGGATAGACCATGACCTTCAAAGATGATAAAGACATATCCATTGCTTGAATTAATATATTGAATTATTCAAAAAAGTCACAAAACATGAGAATGTATGAAATTCAACAGAATGGTTGAATTTAAGACGAAGTGTCTCTCATCATTTTTTTTTTTTTATTGTGGGGTGATTTAATTCGAATCCTATGTAGTAAAAAGTAATTAAAGTCCTTTCTAGAATGGTTGAATTAAATGCATTTCATTTGAAACAAGTGTTTCCCATGAATTCTTTTATGACTCTCAAGGGTGACATAATTCAAATCACATGTAGTAAAAAGTAATTAAAGTCCTCGTGACACGAGAATTAGATTTTTTTAATCCCACCAATGAGATTCAGATGAAGTGATCGCCTAGATTCCTAATTGCACAGTTAAGGATTCAAACAAAAGCCCACATGTATTGGAACATTCAAATTTCAACTAGTGTTTGATTTTAGTACCAATGTTAATCAATTCGTGAGCTATCACTATATCAAAGATTAATTCGAACCCTTAGTTAAATCATTTTAAGCTCATAATTGACATGAAATCTATAAAATGAATTTTACTTCATATAGGTGTATGTCTCATCCCCATTATCATATTCTCTTGATGGGACCATGAATTTATTAATCAACATGAAAAATAAAAAAGGTAAAAGGGTAAAATCGAAGCCAATTACGTACATGGGCATATATAGTACAGAAAAAAAAAAAAAAAACATGTGGCATATTCTTATACCCCAATGTGGATTGCACAGAGAATGCATGTCGTCCTATTGAGTTCAAATCCACATCGAGAAAACGAATACTCTCTTTTTTACCACACCAATAGTTTTCAAGATTGAAATTCCATTACCCGCACCATTGTCTTTCTCTCTCTATCTCTCTCTCTCTCTCTTTGTTGTTGTAATTTGTAAATGAAATCTATCTAAATAAATATATAAATAATTTACTCGGCTAGGACTTCAATTGATTATAGCTCGTAGCCTAGTACAATAAATTAAAAAAAAAAACTAACTGTTCTAAATAAAGTATCTCAAAATAGTGAGGCATTTACAAAAACCTACTTTGGATCATTCATTTAGTTTTATGTTTTCTTTCTATATTGTTGTGCTATGATTTTCAAGTGATTGATTCATCTACAAGAGATTCCAAAGGTTGCTTAAGCATTATCACTTCAAAACTTAAGTTAGTATAAGGTTTGCAGATAAGTATGTAAAAGCTATAGGAGAATCGGGAGAGCTCAAGTCTTTTACCTAGTAGTCTTAACTTTTATTTATAGGGGTTAGGACTGATCCTAATATGGCAAGCACATTCATTTTCGAGATTCTTTTTGGATCTTATGAGGTTATATCTTTGACCGACTTTGTTTTCTTTATTTATCTCAGGTCTTTTCATATTTATCCGATTTCAAGGCATGTATGGCCGATCCGTGCTAGAGGTCAAGAATAAGCCAGTTGGACCTTGATGCTTTGTGTTATAGCAATTTATAAGAGATCAGTCTCGGTGCATAAAACTCGGATAATAACCTAGACAAGTTGGATTGAACCTTGGGGGTTCATGCCTAAAAAGCTCTATTAACATATATGAACCTACATAGTTTGATGTCCATATGCATGCTTTAATGATATCCTTGGCAATTATTCGTTTTTGATACTTTATATCTTTCAACAACTAGATCACTAAAAGGTTTCAAATTTTAAAGGAATAATATCAACATCTCTATCTAAATTTTGGTATTTTTTTAATTTTATATAGAAAGTTTTAAATTTCTAAATATTATACTCAATCGAATTTTTACTTATTAAGTTTACTACCTTAACTTTAACTTATACTCTTTTTTGACCAATGAGCATTTCCTACTTCATTTTATGAAGATAACAAATTTAACAAGTAAAAGTTTAATTAAGTATGATATTTAACAAACTCAAACTTCATATATGAAATTTAACAAGCAAAATTTAGATGTAAAATTACAAAAACAATCAAAATTTAGGTAGTAATTTTAAAAATATCCTAATTTTAAAATAGTCATGATGTGAAAACTAGTAATTATATGAATTGTGAAGCATGTAGTGATTCATGGGGCAACCAACCTCACACCTTAGACAAGCTTCTCAAAAGGCTATTGCTCAACAAGTACCAAAATTCAAAAACCAACACTAGGTTTCGAAAAATATGGTGTAGCTTGGTTTGTGGTTTAAATTGAAGCTAATCCTCATTTTAAGATTCAATTGGTAATAATTTCTTGAATTGATTCAATTTAGTTTTAGTTCAAATCCTACTTGTCTTATTTTTATTATTTTTTTACCAGTGGACCATTTCTTTATATTTATATGGATAATACACATTCCAATTGATTGAGCTTAATTTAGCTTGTTTTGTTCAGAAGCAAAGGGGTGGTTCATACTATTCACATAGTCACGATCAAAAAGTACAATATTCTTTTTTGGATAGGTACTGAAAATAAAAGGAAAGTTGGGATGCCAACGAGCATCTACTATTGAATTCACCCGATTTGATAGCATTCTTTTTAGATCGTCCTCAATGAATGGGTAAGCCATCAATGCCAAAAACAAACTATGTAACACACTTTATCGATTGGGTTACAAACAAGCATTTTATCAAAGATTTCTATTGTATCAATCTAGCTTTATATGATTCCTATTAAAGCAAAGGTGGGTGGAGGGCAAACGATTTCAAAGCGGAAATATACAAAATTAGAAAAGAACTAGAGATGTAGACAACTCATACTCAAGCTTCCATGTAAGTTTATATATATCTATTGTAGAGAGTTAAAAATATTATATAAATATATTGGGCTAAGCCCATTATATTATTTGACTTAACTCATTGGATTAAGTAATAGGGCCCAGTGAGTCCGGTCTAGTTATTGGGATGAATTAAGAAGAATTTGCTTGGTAGGCTTAGAACATGGACCGTTGGACTAATCCGTTTACATTCAACCTTTCTTAGGCAAGCTCATACACTTATAAAAAAAAAGATATTAGCCTTGAGTCTATAGCAAGCTCATTAGGATAACCTTAAAAAAAATAGACTATATCCCATTCATTGATCGTTAAGGTGATCTAACGGACGTCATTAGGCTTAAGAGTTTATAAATACTTAATCATTCTTTCTCATTAAAGGATTTTTCTGGATTCTAGATATCAAAAAAATGGTGTTCCACTAAGATTTCTCTACTCTCAAAGATCAAATAAGAGTTTAGATAAAAGAACGATTTCCATTGCTCAAGAACTACAAGGTTGATTCTTGAGGTTTCTTTAGCTCTTTTATCTGTCACTATGTATTCAAGACTTTAGAAATTGTCTGTTTCTCCTCCCTACCAGTTTCTTCCTTATCATCTTATCACGTATTATCTCCACGTCACTTCTCTAAAATCACATGCAATACAATACTAACATAATACTTACATAACTACTCCAACCAAAATCTACCATCTATATCTATATATTCTAATAATTTAAAGAAATATCTTATTATTCAAGAATATTTGATGATGGTTAAACATTAGTCCGAAATAATAATTTCCTTCTCTCAATTTATTTATTTTTTACTTGTGCCTGTAATATGCTGCAAAGGTGGTAGGCCCACAATTGGGATCACTGTTACGTGGAACTAAAAACGTATAATTGTTTGGCCCAAACATCCGACAACACTGGTCCTTTCAATTTCTTGTCTATTCGCAAAATACCAACCGTGAGTTTAAAACGGAAATTTATTATAATTTCTGAAATAATTGATCATATATTGTGCGAAAAAAGCTAAGTACATAATATATATATTTTAATTATTTTATTTAACTTCTTAATAAATATAAATATTCTAAAAATTCCATGGAATATTCGTCTTCCCTTAATTAAATCTACGGTGGATATATTCTGGTGCAGCGTTGATGGATTAAGGGCAAGGTTTTTTGCAATCAAACAAACATTGTAAGGTCGTCTTCTTTCACCATCCAAAACACGACGCTTCCAGAGGACCTACGTAGCAATGAAGCAATGACACATGGCTCATGTGCTTTTTACTGGTCTAATATAATCTAATTATTGCAAAAACAATGCTAGAACTGAACATGTACGAGTTGTCCATGGCTGGACTCACCTGCACTTCAAAACTCACTATAGATTACTCTTAACGAGAGCATCAAACCACACACTCCTAACTCGACTAACACGAAATCGTTAGGAATAGAATAAAAGAGTTCATAAACCCTCTACTCGAAATTAGGCAATTGTCACAAATGATTCTTCAATTTGAGACAAAATGGCCTCCGTAATTGGTAAAAAGCGAGAATTCTACATCTTTTAAATCGCGTAGCTTTCTTTATTCGTGAGTTGGGATTGAGATTTGAATCCCAAATCCGTTAGCTAAATTATAGAACTTTATCATTAAAGTGTTAGCAATCCAAATTTACCGTAAAAGATCGCCAAGATTCCAAGATGCTCTGTGAAACTTATTCCAATTCTAAAATCTCACTGATATCAATATCGACTCGATCGAAAATCCCTTATGGAATTACTCATTCAATAAGTATTTTCAGTATTATGCTTTAAAGATGGTTCGAATCTTCATACTTTTTAGTACGAAATTTTGAGTTTCGTATGTTTATCATTTCGCCATTAAGATATCGTAAAAGTAAATCGTATTTCATGAATATAATATCTATTTAAAAAATTAAAAATAGCTTACTATAAAGTGGATGGACAAAGCAAATATATTAACACCATGATAAATTTTTGAAGAGGCCAAATATATACATCCCTTCTCACTATATTCTTATAGCAAGGGGAACAGAGCCGGCTGGATGCAATGATATTCTCGCTGAGCAGGTGCACTAGGGCTAATGATTATAGCCACGACTAGTTCTGAGAATCCTATACGAGCTTAAAAGCTAATTTAAGGATTGAAATGGGTAACATATAAGATACATTACAGAGAAATTTTTAAGGAGGCAATATGGAACTAAGTTATATGCCTAGTGGCTCGTGCTTCTACAAAGTTCATTCTTGATTAAATAATATTTAGAATTAATAATGGCTAAATTTCAGTCACCGGATCCAAAGAAAATTGAGTGCATTATTGATATGAAATGTAATCAATGAATTTCCATAAGCAACGATGATAGCGATTTATAAGCAAGCAGACATTGATTTTCTTGTAGCCAGTATTGTGTTCCTAGTTTTTGGAAAGGATTAATCTCGAGTGGTAACGGCACTTTTGGGGAGACAATTTGCCTTCAATCAAGGATCAGCAGAAGGGTTTTTTTTTTTTTTTTCCCTTTTTCCAAATAAAAAGAAAGGATTACTGTTAAAAAGGGAGTTGAAAATCATTCATAAAAGTAGGATTTCCTAAAATGCATAAACAATGTGTCGTGCCATCTATTACCATTTGATATCAAGACGCAATTACAAGTGGTTTCATTAAAGTTGTGGAGGAACAAGCAGCATTAGTTAAGGTGTCAATCAATCACCCAATTGATTAATGCAATAGGACTAAAGCTGGATGCTGGCAAAAGCAAACCTAATTCGACATTACGGAGAAGAACATCATATGTGTCGATTTCTTAATAAAAGGACGCTCGGGCAGACATAGTTTGGGATAAGAAAACTTCTTTCTCTTTCTCATAATCTTCAGCTATACACTATTATATACGAATAAAACAAGTAAAAAAAGGGAAAAAAACCGACATCCCATTAAATTTTTTACTATCTTTGATAACGTATGATCGTGGATATATTGATAAAATTTTTACTATCTTCACTGCATGAAGACAAAGACGAAAGATCTATATGGTATATTGTGTCGTAATACATGATGGCCACTTCAATTTATGGTGGTCCTTACAGTATTAAGGAATCCTATCACAAATGGGTATCTCACATTCACGATGGAATCAGTCAAGAAAAATCCTTGTCCTTGATGTTCAATTAGGCCACAGTGTCCTCCATTAGCTATGAAACTTATTTATTAATCGCTATGTTGTTTCTCTTTCATTTCTCTCTTTATTCTGACGAACTTTTCCTCATCTGTATCCACTTGTGCATATTGATTCTAACACACACAAAGCAAGTTATATATTATTTATAATTGATTAATTAATATTATTCCTTAATCAAGGGTAGTGGTAATATATATATATATATATATATTATAAAAAAAATCATATTCAGTCTTTGGGTAATCCCTTTTTGTATTCCCGCCTATGTTTTGTCAATTACATGGTACTACAAATAAAATTTTCATATCTATTGTACTTTTTTTTTTTTTTGTTGAGTATATATAATGATATGGAGGACAAAGGACAAATGGAGGGATGGAAGTGTTAGACAGGAGGGAAACTTTATCGAGTAACATGCTTGTGTGTTCTAATCAAAATCATCATAGTAAGTGCATAAAACTTTTAATGATTGAGGATCGGAATAAGAACCTAGGAAGAACAGTGATATCTTACCAAATTTTGATAGGATGCAAATCCTTGCAAGAATATTTACAAGCGTAGCTGCGCATTAGAAAAAGCTTGAATACTTTTTGATCAACTATAGAGAAAAGATGCATATAGGAATTGAATATCCAAACAATCACTATTATATTCATTCACATATCTATATCAATGCAAGTTGCTTTCGAAAGTTTTCCTTTTACTGATTCTCATCAGCTGCCATATCCTGTAGTATTCTCCTAGTGAAAGGACACTATAAAAGTTTGTTGGTATAAATAGAGAAAGTATTAATTTAAGCGTGCAATATGTAAAAAATATGTTAACTCCTCATTATAATTGTATTAACCTCTTATAATATGTATAGACAAACATACGTAATTTATATCGGATATCATAATGTTTATTTTTTATTTAAACATGAAAGTAAATATACATTATTGTTATATCAATACATATTATAAATTCATTTTTATTTTACCATCTAAACCTCTCTCTCTCTCTCTCATTTGAGCTTCTCAATATTTGAAATCAATAAAGTTCATTCTCACTTTATGAGGAAAAGGCTAACTTTTCTAACATGGAAAAACTATTCTACCGTCCTTCCATTACAAGAGGTTTTAGCATCTTTTTTAATGGTTTCAAAAATATCTAAGGATTAAGACATAAAAGTATAGTATTTAGATACCCTAGAACTCTGGCCCAAAAATAAAAAAAGATACCCTAGTTAAAAAGCATGTAAATTCAGACACCCCGATGATCGACTCAAAAATTCATTAACAAAAGGTACAATTTCCAGTATAAAAACAATTACAAAGCATACAAAGTTCAACAACTAAAAATAAAAACCTAAATAAGGATCCTTATTGACCATTTGGCAATAGCAACTTTCAAACCAATGCTACAATGTTTCAAGCTTTGCTATTGAATACGTAGTGATCTTGTCGAAAATAATTCACTCTATGTACCATGAAAGTTGAAATTTTGTAATATTCCAGTTTGAAATTTGTAATGATAGAACCATTTTTCAGTGGATGAATTGTTAATGATAAGTTTAACAACAAATATACTGATGTGTAAATACCAAATTTTAATAAACTATGTAGTATTTGTAAAGCTTAGTACACGGTTTTCTCTTACTGTTTGTCTATACAGCCCTCCTAATTGAGGCAAATTCAATCCACTACATATATCAACCTTACTTGAACTTAATCATTCATAAAGTTGGCTCTTGAGCCTATTAAATCCATTTCGAATCGAAACAGCGTGTCATTGTTAGAAAGAATATATATATATATATATATATATATATATATATATATATAAAGAAATCTTTAATTTGGGCGAGCGTACAGCCATAAAGATACCCAAATGTGTAAGGGTTACACATCTTGGGAAAATCCGTACAAAGTCGTTTTTGGACATTGCATGTGTACAACTTTATATCTTATATTTGTTCGAATTAAAGGCAACACCCCTTGATGTTACATTGGTGTAAATTTCACTTCATATAGTTCTATATCTCATCTCCATGAATTATATTCTCTTGATAAACTGATAAATACAATGGAACCATGAATTTATTCAAAGAACATAAGAAAAAGTAAAAGAGTAAAATAGGGGGAAAAAAAAAAACTATTTGGCCACACAAGGAGCAGATAAGACATGTGGCATATCCTTGTGCCTTAATGAGGACAGCAAAGAGAATGCATGTCATCGTACCGAGACAAACTCCTCGTGGAGAGAATAGGCTTTATGATTACAATTCCCTTGTCCCCACCATTTTCCTCTACTTTCTTCTTTATATATACCCAGTTATAGGACCCTAATTTATTACAGCTTTTACAATTAAATCAAAAAATTCGACAACTCTCAATGGAAAAAGATTCAAAGATATAGTAGTGAGTGGTGGGTGAGAATTAATAATATAACATGTGTATGCTGTATTAAATGATTTTGATAAATGATAGAAAATAGTCATTATGCATTATAATTTTATTGAATCTTACTTTTATTAGGAAAATAAATGAGTCAAATTATTTGTAAACTACTCAAATTCATGAGATCAACTCGAGAACAATCAAGTTGAGTTTAGGCTTTATATATTTAACTTGACTAACTCATAAGTTTAATCGAGCTTGAATTGAGTATATATATTAATTGTGATCAAAACAAGTTAATATATTAGTATTATTGTATTAAAAGAAGAACATATTTTTAAATAAATCGAGTTTCAAGAAGCTTAATTGAGTTGAGTTCGAGTTTTGAAATTTCGAGTTGAGCTTAAACTAAAAGTTCTAAGCCTAATCGAATTTGAGTCAAGCTCGAGCTTAAGCTTGAACTTAGTACTATGTCATTTCAAACCAACTCGTTTATACCTCTACTCATCACTAATCATGATAAATGGTGTATTGTTCCTACTTAATCATATCTCATTTTCAATAAAGTATCTTAAAGTGATGAAGTATTTATAAAAAACAAAGTTTCAATCATCAAGTTGCTTTTGTGCTTCATTTTATAAGCACCTAAAAATTTTGACGTCCATTGTAGGCATTAATTAAATCTTTGTTTATTGTATTATTATAGAAAGTTGTAAAAGCATATTAATGATTAGGTTGTTCTTAAGAAAATAATTACAATGGAAAAGAATGATGTTTATTTTTAAATATAAATAGAGGAAAAGGATGCATGTTTATTTTTAAATATAAATAGAGGATGTATATTTAAAGTGATACAAATCAAAAATAAGCATAGCAATATGTAGTTAATATATGCTAAGAACATATATTCGTCCCTAAGTTAATATAGAGAATAAATATTACAATAAACAATACATATAAATACGTGTATTTGCTTATAAGTACAAACAAAGAATGTACTTATGAAAGAGTTAATGCAATCATAATAGGTAGTTGAAAATTCTTAGTATGTACTATATTTTGTACATAAAATCTAACCTTAATTAATACCATATAAAAATGTATACCTTGAAAGCAAACTTGAGTGTATTTATATTCTCTCAATTTTCTTTAATTTCCCCCCTAAGGATGATATCATATACAATCAATTGCTAAGATTATAAGAAAGCAAATGATGTCATAATGTTGTCATAAATTTGTTCAAATTTTTAAATAATTTTAACAATTGATTAATAAATTAAGAGAAAGTTAGAAGATGAAAATCAAGAAAATCAATTTCCCATTCAAAGCACAAACAACAAATACAATCAAGAAAAATGATAATTACAATGGAGACAATCCATGAATGGTTCTCTTGATTTTCATACTCTAAATCTCTCCAAATTTACAAATTAATGATTAAAATTTTGAACAATTTTAATAATAAAAAAAAAAAGTTAGATGCATTTACATCCTTGTATCCATGCTTTCAATTGATTAAGCAACACATTTTTTTCAATATGCAAAGCAATTTATATGTTGCCTTAAAGTTTATGTAACAGAGACATACAACAACAGTCGTTATTTTGCTGCATTAATTACTATGTAGCAATCTTAAGATTAGAGGCAAAAATTTCATGGTTACTTTAAGTCTTTCTGCTGTAGATCTATCATTATGTTTATACCCCTAAGAATTCATTTATTATTATTTATAAATAGAATATTATATATTCATTACCTATCATTATGTTTGTATGCCTATACATAGAGAATTATATGGAGCATTTGGAAGACATAGAAAAGAAAGATAAACAAGTTTATTATTGCCTCACTATATTTTATTTATTTCTTCTTATCCTCTACTCTGTAGTTCTTACTTGTATAAAACTTTGTTTTATAACAAATGATTATTATTTCCTTCCACTGCACTTAAAATAATATTAGTGATATATCATAAATGTATTGTAAAAATACCAATAACATTAGTAATATATTAAAAGTATATTTTAAAAATACCAATATATCTTAACCGCCTTAATGGGTTTAAAGCTCCATGGGTTGTTTATGGAAACACCGTAACCAAGGAATAGCTATTTGTTGGGTCATGAGAAAGAATTACAATTTCTTATTTAGCAATAACAAAAATTTCATAGATTAACTATTTTATAAACTAAATAATTAACGACTTTGTAAGAAAAAAATAACCAATTTATTCCATTCCTATAAAGTCAACCAAGTATATTGTTACTATCTTATATTCATTGTGTGTGATTGAGTATAGTTGCTTTTCTTCTTGTACCGGTAGTAAAGACACATGGGATAGGATTTCAACTATTCACAAGGGTAGCTAGAGAGTTAAATATAGTAAACTAAAAGGAAAGTACAATTTTAATTTTTAACATTTATTTACTTTTTTATTTAAATCCTTAATCTTTTTTTTCCTACTAGTTAAATCATCAAAGTTTTTAAAACTTTATAAAAATAAGAGTTTTATTAAATACGTTAAATTTTCTATTTACATTAAATATATATTGACTTTCGATTAATCTTAGGCTAGTTGTCTAAGGTGGTAAGGATACACACAAAAAAAATTTAGCTCATTTTCTTAATTTATTATTATTTTTGTAATTTTATTATATCATATCATTAAATATATTTAATATTATTTTATTATATTATTTAAATAAATACATTTAATATTAGCATTTTTAAATTTAATTATTATAAACCAATTTAAAATTAATACATATCATGGATTGGTGAAAAACTTAATAGATTTGATAGAAGTTCTTTTTTTTTGTAAAATTTTGAAAATGTTTATAACTCAAATAAAAGAAAAAAAATATTGAGGATTAAAAATATACTTTTCCCTAAATTAAATATAAATGGTTTAAAAATGATACATCGAGAAAAGAATTAATGTATATGACACGACAAATGATATTACAAATGAAATTAGATATTTAGGTAAAGTTTATTCTGGTGTTAAAATTTTTTGTAAAATTTTTAGGTCATTACCTCACACTTGTAAAATTCCAACTCTCTCTCTCACCCCTATGTGTGTGGGGTATGTAGTATAATATAAATATCTCTCAACAATCTATGCCAAAACTATACGTATCAAACATAGTATACGACGATTGTATTTCTTGTTGTTCTTATACTATATTGTTCAGTTTTCCTTATAATGTCTTACTTTGGTAACTAAATACTACATAAATGTAATGAACTAGGTCACTTGTGCTTCATGGCCAATATTGAGCTACTTTTCCAATTTTGAAATTGAACTTGCATATGAATCTAATTAGCCAACTTATTGGATTTTATTGCTATATAAAAAAAAAGGAAAAAAAGAAAGAAAGAAAAGAAAATTCATTAAAATATAAGAACAAGTTACTCAAAAATAAAGTGGAGAATTATAAAAATAAAAAAGAAAATAGATTTAGAAGGTTGAGGATATGATAAGCGTTGTAGGCGAATCGATCAAAACCACCATGGAAAAGTTGCTTAATAATCTAAAAACGAACAATGAAACGAGCCATCTAGTAAGCAAAAGATGCATAATTCTTGAAAGAGTAAGAGCTCAAGCAAACGAACACACACTCGCAGAAGTCATGAATGATAGAACCAAAAGTTCAAAAAATAAACAAAGTTCTTGGTGTGGTAAAATGGGTCAAATACTATCTCTTTGTTGGTATAATGAGAAGCTCAATGAAGAGAAAAATTACTCAAAACAGCTCTCTTAAGAATGAATAGAGTTATTATTGTGATAAATTATGATATAACTTTCAATACGTAGAACTTTAACAATGCCCTGATGAAAGTGGAACCAAAATCCAAAAGCTTTTGCTTGGATCCTATCCTAAAACTTGGATTAACAAGGTGGCTTCTAAAGCAATAAATGAATCAAATCAAATTAAGATGATGTAGGCTGATCTCAAATTTGAAATCAATTTGAAATTTCAAAGCTTAAGCAAGATTCTGAATCCAATCAAATCTAGAATTTTCGGTTCAAGTTTCCTAATACTGAACAAACCCGAGCTTCACTTAATTAAATTTGCTTAAACTTGATTTATTTAAAAAGCACTTTTTATTTTAATTATAATAATATTAGTATAAAAAATCAATTCAACTAATATTTACATCGAACTCAAGTTCGATTAGGTTTACAAATTAATCAAGATAAATATTATAAAATTCAAACTCAATTCAATTAATTACTCAAATAGCTTGAGTTGGAACTTACTCAACTAATCTCAATAAGAATATAAATAATTATCAAGCCAAACTTAAATAAGACTGCAAATTTTTTTATTCATTTGTAGCCCTAGTTGCTTCTAATCGACATGATCTACCAACCCTATCCATGACGATGCAATACTAATAATATTTTACTTCAGGCGCTGCAGCACCAGATAAGATTGCAACTAAAGATGAACAACGTTTCGACGTCCTCTACCTTCTCAGCAAAAATTTATATCGTGGAAAAAAAGAAAAAACATATAATATACAAAGCAATTTGTGTAGTGCAAATACTGCCATGTGGTCGTCACTCCGTTTTAGCATATTTTTGATAGTTCCTACCCACTTCTTTTACAATGTAATAAATATTTGATGGATGATCAAGATGAGAAAGGATGGATTCAACGATACTAATATATATATATATATATATATATATATATATATGGATTAGTAACATATTAGTGTTATTAAAATTTTAACGCCTAAAGATATAAATGATTGTTTTCTAAAATATATCTATTATTATCATTACATATTTAAAAACAGATTGATTCATCTTATTTTTATTTATTTCATATCTATTTATATATAAGTGTTTGACTAGAATTATATGAGATTTAGATGAAAAAAAAAATAAAGATGCAATTATACATGTATTCTTATTAGAAAAAAAAATTCTTTAAATATAAGTGAATTAGATAAAAATCAAACAATTTATCCAAATGCCAATTTTCAAACATAGATCAGAAATAAATAATTCAATCAAGCCCTAAATAATACTAATATTTGTCTACTATCTATTCTAATATGTGACGTATTAGTAATAATAATTTTTTTTTTCGCTTAGTATAGCAAAATTTTGATTATTGCAATGCTTTGGAATTGTCTAGTAACATAAAATAATGTACCGCGAATGATGATGTAATTAGGGTAGGGAAAAAAAAATCTTATAGAAAAATAGCAATAATAATTTCTTGTCTCACATTGCTCCAAAATGCAAAATGTATATAAATAGATAGATAGATAGATATTTAAATTATGATAAATCTGATGCTATAAATATAACCGATTCCTTTCTTTCCATCTCTTTGCATGCCCAAACAATTATAGGAGGACTTTATACCAATCATTTAACCTTAACCCCCTTTTTTTCCCTCTTTTTGTCACTCTAATACATAATGTCGTATATAAATGCTTGGACGGAAGGAGGCGCTCGACATCAAACTTTATTCTTTTACCATATTTCATAGGATTAGAATTACGGTCTGAAATTAGGGAGTAATTTTCTTTTTACATATGTATAGCTCCATGTTTTTGAGATTCATTATCATGTACTATACGAAGTTTTAGAAAGTATATATATATATATTGTAGCATAAATTATAGTTAAATTTAAGGGATAAAATTGTAGAACAGTTTTTATATATAAATAATTTATAGAATATAGGTTTGAATTAAAAAAATATGGGAATGTAGTCCATCGTATCTAATGCAAATCTGTGCCAAGAATTGTATCAAAGTCATGAGATTCGTTGTCTACCTTAAGAACTTGTTTAATTTGCTCTTTTCAGAACACATATTTTGACTCAGGCATTCACTTCGCCTCCTCTAACATAGACATCATTAGTTTGATGGTCACATGTATGAGGAAATCTAAGCATGTCTTAATCAATTCCCTTATCATATCGAAAGAGAATTTATGCACTGGTTAATATAATATTAATCGAGACTTGGGCATCACCAGACTGTCACTATATGCCCACCATGATAGGTTGCCCTAAGTGCTTTTCATTGAAAAGCTCATGATTTGCAAATCCTTGGAAACCCTACAAGTTGCTTTTTTTCTTATGCCAAGAAATGAAAATCCCTAGCCAAGCTACTTAGTAATATATCTTTTAGATGAGAAAGGCCGCCAACACCACCATATAGCCAGAGGAGAATATAGTTATTTACAGAATCATTAAAAGTGGTAAGCACTTTAAATTTATCAGATTAATAATAAACAACTTACAATTCATTTGATATTATTACTATTCATCAACAGGATGAAATATATGATATGATTTGTTTCTCATTTTCGATCTTTTCCAAATGTAAAGTTGTCAAAATATATATATATATATCGAATCGAAAAAACTTTTTTTTAATTTGGAATTGACCTATATTTCATTTTGTTAAACCATCATAAGAGAACAATAATCATGTGATTAGATTTGAAGGTATCATCTGACCAGTTGCACTTAACAATGCATTCTCCTGTGTGTAGCTTTAGTGATCCAAAAGCTTCTAAATCCTAAAGTATATATATTGTGCTTTCAAAAGCATTTAATCCTTCAAAGTAAAGGGATTTATTAATTAAACAATAAGTACACAAACTAGTAGCTAAGATACGTAGATGGAGATGCAGAGATCCAATTTAAAAACTAATTTATCCTTTTTTAAAAAAAAAAGAAAAAAAAAGGTATTATTAATATATTAAATTTTAATTAAAAATACAATTTTAGTAATTAACATTGATCTACTTTTCTATTTGAGTCTTCAACTTTTTTTCTTCTATTTGAGTTTTCAATCTTTTTAAAATCTTACGAAAATAGAATTTTCATTAAATATATTAAATTTTATATTCATATTAAGCATGTATTGGCTTCCAATTAACCTTGAGCTAGTTGCTCAAAGTGGTAAGGGTATATACAAATTTTTTCAACTCATTTCCTTAATTTTAATTATTATTTTGTATTTTTTATTATATTATATCATTAAATATATTTAATATCATCATTTTATCATTTTAATTAGTATAAACCAATTTAAAGTTAATATATAACACAGATCGACGGAAAACTTAATAAATTTATCTAAAACACTTTTTTATAAGGTTTTAAAAACTTATATAAATGGAAAAAAATATTGATAATTTAAATAAAAAAATAGGTAAACATTAAAAACTAAAAATATACTTTAAAAAAAAACCCACTAAGTAGAGAGACAAAGACCCGACACTTTAGTAATGTAAATTGATAGATACCATGATAAACATCAATGTACAAGGAGTTCCAATCACTAATAACGCCCTATATGGCATATTTTCTGGACGAATATTTCATTTTTAAGTATCGTTTGTCATCAAGTTTTATTAAGATGTCAAGTATTAGTAGTTTCCATTTTTTATTTGTTTCCTCAATAGAGTAGGAAATTTTTATAACCATAATATTAAGACAAGACCATTATACACTTTATTAAGATATCAAGTATTAGTAGTTTCCATTTTTTATGTGTTTCCTCAATAGAGTAGGATATTTTTATAACCATAATATTAAGACAAGATCATTATACGTGTGCATATATATATATATATATATATATATATATATATATATATATATTGAATGAACAAAAGTATTTTTTAAATTTATTTAATATATCTTTTTCTTAGTGGTGGGAGGCCATCAATATTCTTACTTAAGATTTTATTAATCTGTATTTATTGTATCTCCATCGTAGTTGGAAAATTTTCCCACTTGATCCGCTATATTTACACCATCTGGGAATTGATTTCCGTCAACGGTAGCATCGTCACTTGGTAATGAACTTGCTTTGGCGTCGGAGTCCAATGGGCTTTGGGCTTGATTTTGGTTTAAAAAATCAAAGGTTTTGATAGTATAAAAAGAAAATCAAGGTTATAGCATGTTAAATATTAAAGTGTGTATTATATCAACGACATTTAATAAAGTTACAATAGCATTGTACAACATTCTTTTTCATTTCTAACATTAATAATAACGTTTATTTCACTTTTGTACTACTAAATCTTTTATCATTTTATTTGAACTCAAAATTCAAATGTTTATTTTCTATTTTGTAATTTTTCTCCTTGCTAATGTTAAAACATGGTGCCAAGTTTCCAAGAATAAACACCAAGAGAAAAAATAGCAACTACAACCATAGATCAATGACAATTCATATACACTTGTTACAATTTATAGTAGATTCTATTTCATAAGTACCTACTACACTTTTTTTTTTTTTCATATTATAGTAATACAATGGGACACTTTTAAAATTTTACAATTAAAAAAGAAAAAACTACAGCAAAATGTATTTGCCACTGTAGTAAACCTAATACCCAATATTGTTTAACCGTCACTACTTTCCAGCAATATAGTAGTAAAGTACATTTCGTGGCGTTTTTCTAAATTGCAAATTTAAAATGTTCCTAATATACCAACTATTACTAAAATATATATAAAAAAAATGTTGCAGCAAGTATCTATTAAAAACAAAATTATTATTATAAATTGATAACTACAATAATTATTCATATATTACTACTATTTACAATCATAATTGCTCTTTTTTCTTGTAATATATTGTTTACAATTGTTATTTAGCTTAACTTTAGAATTTAATTTCCATAAATTTGCAAATCGTTTCTATTACCTAGGATCAACTATTTGCATTAAATGATAATTTAGCATTCTTTCTTGGATAGCCAAATAATAATAATTGGAAGAGTGAGTTTCCCTTTTCATTTGGTGTAAAAGGATTCTCTTTAAAAAAATGTTAAATATTAAAAAATCACATAGTTGAACCACTTTCAAAGAGAACTTGACTAACAAAAATTTCATTCATCTAATTGAAAAATCAAATGTCTAGGTTTCATGAAATGAAAATAAATATGACAATGTGAGGCATGAAATTGAACCCTTTCAAGTTGCATTGACACTATATTAGCCATTAGGCTACCTATTATTGGAGTGAGAATACTAAGGTTGTAAACATACTCCAATATAGGAATGCTAAAAAAAAATATTATTAATCTATAGAATGACTCATCATTTTAGATGTATTGTTAAGAGAATATCTAAAGCACAAAGCCTTTAAAGAGTTGACCCAATACATCATAAGATGCCATAAGGTGTGCATAAGGAGTTTAGCAAAAAAAAAAAAAAAGAGTATATTTGAAATGTGGTTATGATAACCTACATTGCAAGGTTCATGTTAATAAACTTATTAGACACATCTATATCCACACACAGTCAATAGGAGTATTGATCTTACAATTCTATTAGATTTTACTAGCCTCCACTGAACAACATTTTAACTTTTCCTAGATGCATGAGGATCATAAGATGCAATTTGTTAAGTTGTTCAATAGCTAGGCTAATTAGTAAGTATTAAACAAACACAAAGGCCCAAGTTGTGTACTTTAGTGAACCATCTATTGATCATTAGGCTTAGATGAATAATAAAACTTATGGAAAAATATATACCTCCATTCTATGAAGATAGATTCTATGTGTATTATATTAGTGGTTTGTTGGAGATAATATAGCTAACCTTGATGAACTTATGATTAGGGTAGCATTTAGTTGCCATAATTTTGTAGTATTGAAGTGAAAAAAACTTTAATCCTTTTGTTTGGCTTACATAGTGAACTAAGTTACTAGACAAAATGGACCCAAAGTATTAGATAAAATCCAAAAAAAAATTATACTATATATCAAACGATACAAAAATTTATTTCACTTGACAAAATGAGTATATTTAAAAAAAAACTATATTATCATCATTTTTTTTTACTATTATGTCAATGCTAAATTTTTTTTAATGAGTTCATCATAATGCCAAAAATAATGTGATATCATCACAAAAGTTTGTATGTTGTATTATGCAAACCAAACTTGGTATAAGAACATTATACTATGCTATTCTTTTTGTACAATGTGGGTTTTGTTCTTCTTATATTGTCCAGATCTAACACTACGTGGATATGATAACTAGAGAATCTTAAGATGATAGTTTCAAGGTTTAAGTTGGCCTATGACCTAATATTAGAGGAGAGTTTTAACCCCACTATAATAAGACCTTCAAACAAACTTTCCAACAAGCCCTAGACATTAAAAATTGGCAAAGACAACAAATTTGGATTAGCTTCATTTCTTAAGCTAGAGAGCAAGTTTTAGGTTCAATTTTGTTAGTAAGAGAGTCAATGGGTCCGTTTAGAGTGCCATAGTAAGATAAACATTTGTTAAAACTTATGTATCTCAAGAAATATGAAATAAAATTATTATAAATAGATCTAAGGCTAGCTCTAGTAAAAAGTGTTATAAATGTTGTGGACATGGCCATTACATCTACTAATGTTGAGTTATAAAGCTTTATGTAGGTGAAGGAAGTTGTTGATAGGCCTTTTAACCATGAGCTCAAGGTTAGCTTGACAGGCTCATCATAAGTCAAACAAGCATGGATGAAGTCAGTTGAGATAAATATAAAAAGTATATCAGACCTTTAACTCCACCATATGTCTATATGGTAAGTGTGGCTATCTATGAAAAGAACACACTTATCATAAATATCTTGCAACACTCTCTACTATATATGTTCGATTAGTCTACAAGGTAAGGACTAAATCATCATAGCTTACACTCACTCTCTCTTGCCATTACTACTTTTAGCATTTAGAGATAACTCTCTAACACTTGATAGCTCACATGTTTTCTCTTGCAAGCCTCATCACCCTGATTCAGGCCCAAGATCCTAGTGGTAAGAAACCAACAACAACAAGAGCCATAAGAAAATTGTGTTTGTAAGGCATTAGATTATAAGGGTGTCAATAATTAAGTCAACATAAATCTAGACTATTACGAGATACTATTATTAGTGTCTCATTACTTGAACTATGAAGGAGGATGACTATTAAAGGACATGTACATTTTGCACCTGAACATAATGCAATGGCCACTACTGTCATGTAATTAATTAATGATGGTTATAGCAATATGAATGTCTTTCCCTAAGTTATAGTGCTTAAATTAAGTTTAATGCATAAACTTCACTCAAATCTTTATAATTAAGGTAACTCAAGTTAAGCAAAACAACTTTACATGTTACTCAAAGGTACATAACTCCTTTACTACATATACAAAAAGATTTAATGTGAGTGTGACATTTTTCTCATGGATATTACACTCCTATTTTCAAACCTTGGTTGTATGACGATAAATTAAGCCTACTCATGGTGATATTCAATTAGACTTATGGTTATTGCATTTAGAACATTATAAGTTTTTTTATGGGTTATTATATTGTAATAATTGAAAATAAACAAAAGGAAATAAATTAAATCATAGTTTTTAAACTTGAGAAAAACAAATTAAAATATAAAAAAATATTAAGAATGAGGGAAATGGAAGTAAAAAGGGCTTAGTAAAGGGGACGATATGGTCATTTAATAGGGAAAGTATAAATAGACCAACACATGTCATTCTAACCTTTTTCCCCTTTTTATGCACTATAGAATTTTAAGAGTGAGGAAAAACCCTAGCAAAAGAAGGCAACTGCTATACCAAGTGATCCAACAAACTTAAGGCGAACAACTAGTGTGAGAAACTTCGATCGTTGGAACAATCCAAATCGTGTCAGAATGATTCGACGTCCACAATAACAAGAATTTGGGAGATTGTTCATGGGACGACGATTCAGATAAGTTTTATAAATCTTTTGCAATTAAATGGAAGATTAAAAGTACTGTTGTTGTAAATTAAGAATATGATTACAAAATCGTCGAAGGTGGAATGAATTATAGGGTAATCGTGATTAGGAGATTTGAAATTTTGAAGAAACTTTGCAATTTTTGCAAATTGGTGAAGTTCTAGAAGTACATGGCCACTTAGGAGAGTTACACAATCATGCAAGAAATTACAAATTGAACAGTAAGGTACATGGGCAAGAAACACGATCGTATATCTACCCATGTTCCTCCACTTCAATAACACACTCAACACACAGACGAGAACATGCTCGTGTACTTGACCATATTGAACCTATGTTTTCCAAAGACGAGTTTTCTACCTAATTTCGATTTCTAAACTTCTCTTAACCTATTCAGATACCTAAAAGTAGATTAAATTAGTTGTTATAGGATCTTTAAGTGTATATGTTTATTGATTTGAATAGGCTTAAGGTTTAAGAGATTTCAAAGTTATGAAGAGATCGTTTGTTGCTTATTAGGTACATGTATACCATGTTTGTTGATTGTGCATGTTAAGTTAGAAATGTAAACCAACTTAAATTATAATTAGAATTGATTAATTATGTGATTATGCTTGGCTAGGCTGAGGAACCGAAAATGTCAGTGATTGTAAGGTGGCACCTCAATGATTAGTATGTGATTAGGGAATATCCACTATTGTATATGTATGTATGTAGTATAAAGACTCATGGAATCTCGAACTAATGGACCCATAGACACTAAGGAGTATATATTGTCGTATATATATATATATATATATATATATATATATATATATATGTATTATAAGTGTAGTTGTGTGAATACAGATCTTGTGTTACCTAGAGTAATGTTGCTTGAATGAATGAGATGAAAGATAACAATTTGGTACTTAAATATCTTGTTTGCATCATGATTGTGTTTGTACTTTGTCATAGAATGCATGTGTGGTTGTGGGTATACATTGTACTAAGCTTTAGCTCACCCCTAGTAGAACACTTTCTTTTTTTTTTCAGCTATAGATTCTTCTAGTGAAATAGTTGGGCATGATGAAACGTTAGTGAACATAAATCAAGACTTGGGAGATGATGTGGAATATGTGTACTATAAGGAGTGACAGGCAAGCTAGACGAAGGATAATCATTAGAATATTTTGTGTAGTTATGTTACGCTTGAAAATTCAGTTGTATTTGAAATTATGCTTCCGTTGCTATTATTTATAAGAGATAGACTCTAGTTAAATCCTTGTGATTAATTTGTTCTCTATAGTTTCAATTTCATACGTGGGCACTAAGTGAGACTTGGTGAGGCCACTTGCTAATATATGTTAAGATTTCCTTATGATGTCATGGTGACTTGATACCAATTATGAAATGTAATAGATACTGAGCCTTTGTATGTCTTCACCTATTGAGGACATATGCTAGGTTATGACGCTTTAGGTTTTAGGTTGTTACAGTTAAAGTGGTATTAGAGCCTAGGTTTATTAATCCATAGATTACTTAGGAATGGAATCTTTAAGATAGTGAGACATGAAGAGATGGGAAATAAATGAGGCTAGAATCATTGATATATGATTTCATTTTAGTGCTATTTGTTATGCTACTTTTAGATATTTAATATCTTAAGAAAGCTTCTGCTTTTACATGTCTCCTTGATCTCATAAATGTCTTCTTATAGAATGCCTAGGAGAATTTCTGGACCAGGTTCAACATCAAGTGCTAGAGGCGATGCTCCTAACAACCAAATTTCACCTAGACCACCTCAACATAGCCTTGGGTTAAGTGAAGACCACATTACATAGTTGCTAGAGGCAATTAAGACCTTAGCAAAAGTATTAGCATAGTAGCAACATTAGATATACGAATTGCAAATGCTGAGTGATAGACAAGGATAAATGGTGGGAGAGGTTAAAGATAGGCTGGCTAAGCCAATCAGTTTAGATCGATTTGTAAGATTGGTAAGGGAGTTGAGGACCAAGGTGAATGACCCCTTAGATGCTGAGTAGTGGGTTAAAGAATTGAAGAAGGCTTTTGTAGTATTTGAGGTTCCAAAAGAGAAGAAGGTGGACTATGTTATGTACTTATTGAGAGGTATGGCTTCAAAGTAGTGGTCTAGCATATCAAGGTTAATAGTGGGAAACATTACTTGGGAGAGACTCGAACATTTGGTCTATGACCAGTACTTCAAAAGTAGCATATAAGATAAAATGGAAGTAGCATAATACAGTTGTCACCAAGGAAACTAATCAGTAGAAGAATATGAGGTGGAATTAAACCGCCTAATGAAATTTATGCTAATAGCCCTTAAAACAAATGAGAGATCTAGGGCTCACAAATTTGTGTTGGGTTTAGAGCCCACTCTACAACACAAAGTGAGATCATTTCAATTGAACACATATTCTAAAGTAGTGAATAAGGCCAAGTTCCTAGAAAAAAGTCATAAGAGAACTAATGAGATGAGAACTTAAGGGACAAGAGTAATATTGGGAAAGAGACCTACTCAAGGTATTATTATACAAGAGAAAGGTAAGAAGCTTTAAACCTTCTAGACCAAGCCTGTGGTCATTGTAGTACCCTCTGTCTAGTTAAGATTTCCCCAACATGACATGTTTGCAAATGCGCTAGGTTCTTTAGACCACATAAATTAAGTGAGTGTAAGTGGCTAAAGGGTGCATGCCTCTCATGTGAAAAGACATATCACAACAGTAAGACATGTACCGAGAGATCAATTCCCCTCACCTTTTGTTACTCCTGCAAATAGAGGGGTTATAAATTTATAGATTGTCTAAATACAAGAGGTCAGACTGTACAATCAACACAAATAGAAAGAATTCAAACAGTGACCTAGGTTAGCAAATCTTAGCCAATAAGACCAAGAGAGAGAGAGCGCTAGCTTGGGTATTTGCATTACAACGTCAAGACACACCAGACATGGACAATTTGGCAGGTACACTATTTATACACTCTTTTAGTGCCTATGTCCTGTTTGATATTAGTGCAACACATTCATGTGTATATGATGCCTTTAGATATATTTGTAATATTCATGCTAAGATGTTGAATGATACCCTAAGTATGAGTACACCTATGGGTGTGTGTAGAGGCTTAAACAAAATATGTAAAAATGTCAGTATCAAAGTGCAGGGTAGGGTTCTACTTGCAAACATGGTTTTGGAGATGACAGATTTTGATGTGATGCTGGAAATGGATTAGTTGTTTAGATACCATGCAACCATTGATTTTCATAGTATGATAATCCATTTCAATGCACAAGGAGAAGAACCATTTTGTTTCAAGCTTGAAGCATAAAGAATAACGAGGTTGCCCACATATGAATTACAGTGTAAGAGCATGGTAGTTTCAATGACCGTTGAAGTTAACAATGTTGTGAAGATTGATCAAGTACATGTAGTGAAGGAATTTATAGAAGTCTTCCTTAAAGACCTACTAAGCTTGCCTCCAACAAGGGAGATAGAATTTGATATAGATGTAGTACTTGGCATGGCTCCTATAACCAAAACCCCATACCATATGCCACCCATTGAGTTGATAAAACTGAAGAAACAACTACAAGAATTACTGGATAAGAAATTTATCAAACCTAGTGTCTCGCTTTGGGGTACGCTTGTGCTATTCGTGAAAAAGAGGGATGGTAATATGAGATTATATACTGACTATAGGGAATTGAATCGGATTACCATCAAGAATAAATACCCCCTTCCTAGGATAGATGATTTGTTTGATCAACTACAAGGAACTCAAGTCTTTTCAAAAATCAACTTAAGATCTAGGTATTATCAGCTGAGGATCAAGGAGGAAAACATTTAGAAAACCACTTTTAGAATACAGTATAGGCATTATGAGTTCCAAGTAATGTCATTTGGACTCACTAATGCACCAATTGCTTTTATTGATTTGATGAATCGAGTGTTCTAAGAATACTTGGATAAATTTGTAATTGTGTTCATAGATGATATTTTAATATGTTCTAGGAATAAAAAGGAGCATAAGCAACATTTGAGAATAGTGTTGAACAAATTACAGACAGAGAGATTATATGCAAAATTCAAGAAGTGTGAGTTTTAGCTTAGTCAAATAACCTTCGTAGGCCATGTAATCAATAAAGAAGGTATATCTGTAAACTTTGAAAAAATAAAAGCTGTGAATAACTGGCCTAAATGAAAGATAGTGACAAATGTCAAAAGCTTCTTAGGGTTAGTAAAGTATTATAGGAAATTTGTGGAAGGATTTTCTAAACTAGCAACCCCTCTAACTAGATTAACTCAAAAGGGGGTGAAATTCGAATGGGATAATAAATGTGAAACAAGTTTTGTAATATTAAAGGAGAGGCTAGTTTCGATACCAATTTGGCACTACCTATCAATGGTGAAGAGTTTATCATACTCAGTGATGTGTCTATACAATGGGATAAGATGCATATTGATGCAAAATGAGAGGGTTATAGTATATGTATCCCGACAATTGAAGCCCTATGAGAAGAACTACCCTATACATGATGTGAAATTGGTAACAATAGTCCTTGTACTCAAATTGTGGAGACATTATTTGTATAGAGAGAAGTGCAAGATATTCACCAATAAAAAAAGTCTCAAGTACATCTTTACCTAAAAAGAATTAAACATGAGATAGAAACAATGGTTAGCATTGATAAGCGCTTACAACATTGAAATTTAATATCATCCTAAGAAAGTGAATGTAATTGCCGATGCACTCAATAAAAAGAGACATGGTAATTTGGCAACTCTAATCATAACTCAATGGAACCTATTGGAAGGCATGCAAAGATTAGAGCTAGAAATTGTAACCCAAGAGGTTAGGGCGAGACTAACCAGTTTATGCATATAACCTGCATTAGTAGACCAGATAAAAGTCGCACAAGCTAATGATGTGGAAATGCAAGAAATTAAGAAACAAATGGAAGAAGGAAAGGCAATAGAGTTTAATGTGAATGGAGAAGGAGCACTAAGGCATGGTCATAGATTATGCGTTCCAAGTGTATCTAAAGTGAAGAATGAAATACTAAAAGAGATACATTATTTTGGATACTCTGTCCATCCTAGGAGTTCTAAAATATATAAGGACTTAAATTGCTACTATTGGGGGAAGAGTATGAAATGAGAAATTGCAAAGCATATATCCAAGTGCTTAACTTGCCAATAAATCAAAATAAAGCACCAAAGACCTGCTAGTGAGTTATAACCTCTACCATCACCAAAGTGGAAATGAGAGCATGTAATTGTGGATTTTGTTACAACTAAGGTTGTTAAAATTGCGATTCTACTTAGAATTGCCAAATGGTCTATAGAACCGAAACGTAGAAATATAAATTCCTACAACCTATGTGAGATAACTTTCAAAAACTATAAATATGTTTATTATAGTTATAAAAAAATGAAATATAAGATGAAATAAAGAAATTTAATATAAATTTTAATTACAATTTAAAAAATTCTTTTTAAAAAATTAATAATATTTATATCTTATGAAAGTTAAGTTGTATTTTTCAATTTTTAGCCTATTTAACTAAAATATGTAGAATTGATAAATTCGATTAAAAATATAAGATTTTACTGATTTTACGTGTAGACTCATGATTCTACTACGAATTTATATAGAAATAATTTTATACTCGAGTCAACTTGGAAAAGTCTCCTAAAATCGTAAACTCTTATAATCATACGAGTAGAATCATGATTTTAACAACTATGATCAAAACACTACCTATAACTATGACTAAACTAAACACCATATGTGTAATCATAGATAGACTTACTAAATTTGCCCATTTAATGCCTATAGGTATCGGGTATAAACTCGAAAAGTTGGCTCAACTGCACATCAAAGAAATTGAGAGATTGCATGGAGTACTGGTCACAATAGTTTCTGATAGAGATATAAGATTTATTAGGAGATTTTGGAGAAGTTTACATAGAACACTAGGAACCAAATTGCAATTTAGTATTGGTTTCTACCCATAGACGGATGGTTAGTCAAAACAAATCATCTAGATATTGGAAAATATGTTGAGGGCTTACAAACTAAATGTTAGTGGAAGTTGGGATGAAGACCCGCCCTTACTAGAATTCACCTATAGTAATAGTTATTAAGTGATGATTCAAATAGCACCCTACTAAGCATTATATGGTAGAAAGTGCCAATCACCATTACATTGGGATGAAGTAGGTGAGAGATAAGTATTGAGATCCAACTTGATACAAGATGTTGTAGATAAGGTCAAGTTAATCAAACAAAAGATGCGGTCAGCTCAAGGTCATCAAAAGTCTTATATAGATAAAAGATGACACCCTTTAGAGTTTAAAGTGAGAGATCATGTTTTGTTGAAAGTATCACCTACAAAAGGGGTGACTAGATTTGGGTTAAGAGGAAAATTGAATCCTAAGTATGTAGAGCCCTTTAAAGTTCTAAAAAGGGTTAAAATGGTAGCATATGGGCTGGCCTTACTACCTAATCTAGTTGGAGTACATAATATATTTCACATTTTCAAGTTAAAAAAATATGTATCAAACCCAAATTAAGTAACCGCTTTAAAACATCTAAAATTGCAACCAAACCTCACAATAATAGAGAGGCTTGTCAGGGTTGTGGATATTAAGAAACGGATTTTGAGGGGACGAGTGATCAAGTATGTCAAGATTTAGTAGAGTAATCGAATAGAAAGAGAAGTGACTTGGAAATTGGAAAAAGAGATGAAAAAGAAATATCTAAAGCTTTTTCATAATCTAGGTAACTTTTAAGGACAAAAGTTTTGTTAAGAGGGAGAATGTAATAATAAAAAATAAATTAAATCATAGTTTTTAAACCCGTGAAAAAACAAATCAATACATAAAAAAAATAAAGTCGAGGCTGTCGAGTCTAATTTTTTGCATTCCCATTCCTAATTCGATCTAGACTAGACCCTATGCTCATCTAATGTAGATCCTCGACTTGAATTAGGAATTTCGTTTGATTTTTGGAGTCGCCACCCAACTGTTGTTGGGAAATATTGAATTAAGACTAAAGGAGCGGATTAGTCTTAATTTGGACCACTAGTCGTCGTTATTTCCTCTTCTCGTTTTTGAAAAGAGGAAAAGGGAAAACCAGAGTTTCTAAGTCCGAAGGCTAACCTATTAAAACTTTACGATTACCACCTAATCTCCTAAAATTGTTCATATTTAGAAATGTGTTTTATTATGTTTTTGTTACTTTTATTACGTTTTTTTATTATTTCAAGAAAATGATTTTTTATTTTATTTTATAGGTTGACCCGAATGGGTGCCTACGTACCTGCTATTCAGGATCAAACAAGCCGTAATTCGCTTTTCTGAAAACCTTAAATGTGTTTGTGAATTTTAGTTTTGAAATCTCTTTTGATTTATGTTTTTACCATTTTTGGGATTTTTTCTAAAAATCTAAGCCTAAACTTTAATCTGATTTTTGAAAATGATTTTTAGGGAAAAACATCAATTTTGGATTTATTTGAAGAAAATGATTTTTCTAAGTGCTAAAACTCATTTTTATGATTCTTTTGAATTTTTTATTATTATTATTTTTTATTCTTTTACAATTTTTTATAATTTTTCTAAGTTTTTATGATTTTTGTAGTTTTTTATCATTTTTATTATTTTTTATGATTTTTATAATTTTTTGTAATTTTTTTTGTTAAAAATTTTATCCTAAACTATTATCTATCCTATTTTGAAATCTAAAATTTTATTATTACTTTCCTAATATTTTTATTATTTTCCTACATTTTAGTTTTTTATTATTATTTTTTTACATTATTAAATCCTAAAAATCTAATTTCTACATTTTCCTACTTATGGAAATAAAACATGAAACATAAATAATTAACTAAATAAATAACCAACAAATAAATAAACAAAATTCGAAAAAAAGAAAAAAAATCCGGAAAATTCGACTTACCTAGATCCGGGTCGGTGCGCAGGTCGGGTCGGATCAGTCGGACACGGCGGCGGAGAGGGCTCGTTCACGGCGTTCCGGCGGTCTTTTGCAATGGGTGAAGTGTCGAATCCTAGCTTCTTTAGGGTGCTGAATCCAATTGTGGCGGTGATTTGCTTCCAAATCATCTCCTGGTGGTGGTTCAACTCCGGTCGGTGATAGCGATTTTGGTTCTCCTCCAGTGCTCTCCGATTTACTCTCTTTTCTCACTTTCTCTCGATTCTGATCCGTGTTTTGGCTTTCCCCACTCCTCCTCTATTTATAGGCGTTTGAAATCGAGCTGGATAAGCTCGGATTTCCACCCGATCAAAGCAAATCGGATCGACGATTAAATAAACCAACTCTGATTCGTGTAAATCCTTTGATTTGTTGAGATTTGATTCCAATTGGATGATGTTTATCTCAATTCTGTTGAAGATCTGTTGGATTTGTGCAAAAAATCGAATCGAAACGGCCAAAATGCGAATTTTTTCTTCCACCGACAATCTTGAACCGAGGTTGAAGACGATCACGCGCCTGGCGCATGCGTTTCCTCTAGCCAATCGGATGCTGCCACGTGTCCTGGATAAGAAAAAAAAAACTCAAAACGTGGAAACTGCCTCCCCCGCGATTCGAACCTGCGACCAAGCCTCCCTGCGCGCGCCTTAGCCCGTGGTCCGGACCAGCTGGGCTAGCCCACTTTCCTGATTTTTCTAATTTCGCAAATTGCATATATGCAATGCGATTTTTTTGTATTTTTTTTAATTTCAAAAATTTGTAAAAATTATTTACTATTTATTATTGCCATTTCTGAAATCATTTTTCAAAATTGATGTGTTTTCCTATTTATTTTTATTTTTTTGAATATTTTTATTATTTATGTTAAATTAGAGAAAAATTGAAAAAAAATGGAAAAAATTAAAAATTGATTATTAGTGATTATTATTCATTCCTATGGCAAAAATGGGATGTTTACAGAGGCAAATGAAAGTAAAAAAAGCTTAGTAAAGGTGTTGATATGATCATTTGACAGGAAAAGTATAAATAGACTAAAAAATGTCCTTTTAACCTTTTTCCCTATATTGTGCACTACAGAATTTCGAGAGTAAGGAAAAACCCTAGGAGAAGAAGGCAGCTACTATACCAAGCAATCTAATGAACTTACACACAAACAATTAGTGTGAGAAATTTCAATCATTGGAATGATCCAAACCGTGTTAGAACGATCCAGCATCCACAATAAATAGGAATTTAGGAGATTGTTCATGGAATGACAATAAAAGAAAGTTTTATAAATCTTTTGCAATTATAGCAAAGATTAAAAGTACTGTTGATGTAAATTAAGAACAAGATTACAAAATCCTCGAAGGTGGAATGAATTAAAGGGTAATCGTGCTTGAAGGATTCGAAAATTTGAAGAAACTTTGCAGTTTTTGCAAATTGGTGAAGTTCTAGAAGTATATGGCCACAACACTGCCATACTGCACCCATGTACTTCAAGTACATGGACACTTAGGAGAGTTAAATAACCATGCAAGAAATTATAAATTGAACAGTATGCTACACGGGTAAGAGACATAGCGGTGTATCTGCCTGTGTTCCTCCAGTTCAATAATACACTCAATAGACGAACGATAACATGTGCATGTACTTGGTTGTGTCGAATCTATGTTTTCCAAAGATGAGTTTTCTGCCTAATTTCAATTTCTAAACTTCTCCTAACTTATTCAGATACCTAAAAGTAGATTAAAGTAGTTGTTACAGGATCTCTAAATGTATATTTTTATTTATTTGAATAGGCTTAAGGTTTAAGAGATCTCAAAGCTATGAAGATATCGTTCATTACTTATCAGGTATGTGTATACTATATTTGTTGATTGTGCGTATTAAGCTAGAAATGTAAACCAACTTAAATTATAATTGGAACTGATTAATTGTGTGATTGTGCTTAACTGGGCTAAGCAACCAAGAATGTCGATGATTACGAGGTGACACCCTAATGATCAGTATGTGACTTTATTCTTAGTGGAGTCATATACTAAGATTATTTAGGTCGAATTATAATGTTTAGATTCATTGACTCATTCATAGTGAAGAATGCTCACTATCGTATATATATGTATGTAGTATAAGGACTCATGGAATCTTAGACTCATGAACATTAGAGAATACCAATTGTCATATATATATTATAAGTATAGCTATGTGAATACAGATCTTATATTATTTAGAGTCTTATATTATTTAGAGTTGTGTTGCTTGAATGAATGAGATGAAAGATAATAATTTAGTGCTTGAATTTCCTGCGTATATGGTTGTGAATATACATTGTACTAAGCTTTAACTCACTCCTTGTAGAACTTTTTTTTTCTTAGCTATAGATTCTTTTGGTAAAATAGTTGGGTACGACGAAACCGTAATGAACACAAATCAAGACTCAAGAGATAATGTTGACTATGTGTACTATGAAAAGTGACAATCAAGCTAGGAGAAGGATAATCATTAAAATATTTTGTTTGGTTGTGTTATGCTTAAGAATTCAGTTGCATTTGAAATTATGCTTTCGCTATTATTAATTATAAGGGATACACTCTAGTTAAACCTTTGTGGTTAATTTGTTATTTACAATTTCAATTTCATATGTAGACATTAAGTTGGATTTTGTGAGGTCACCCGTTAATATATATAGAGCTTTCCTTTATAATATTATGAAAACTTGATAACAATTTTGGAGTTTAGTAGATATTGAGCGTATCTTTACCTAATGAGAACATATAACCGATTTAACACCCTGAGTTTTGAAGCATTACATATATTATTGTGTAGATATGTAAACGGCTCAGGTTTGAGATGGGTTAATTGAAACCCGAACTCAACCCGGCAAAGAAGATAAATGCCCAGAACCCAATCCGACCCGACTTAACCCGAACATCGATTAATTTTTTTTTTTTTCAAAAACTGTGCGCACCCGCCATGGACAGCCAACCTGCAGCCGTTGATAGAAGATTTCCACAACCCAAGCTGAGTGAGTGTTAGAGACAGACCGAGCCGAGCCGAGCTAAGACCAAGACAGATTAAGTCACAGACCGAGAGAGAATGAGGGTGGGTCATGGGTAACGCAAAGAAAAGCAACTGTTGTCGTGGAGGTGGAGGAACAAGGAAACCCAAACCAAAGCAGCTGCTACAACCGTAGTGCGGAATGAAGAATAGAGATGTGTTTTGTTTATGTTTGTGGAAACTTAAGTTACTCAACTGAAGTCTGACTCAAAGACAGAGATAATCAGCAAGACAGCAATTGGACGAGGAGTGAGGACGAAGGTTGAGGACTCGAGGACTATGACTGGACGAGCAGCCCGTGGGACTGGACTAGAGATGGACATGGAGACACAGATGACAAGACGGAAGACTGAACTTGATGGGACGGGACCTGCAGTCTACGCCTACTGCTGCTTCTGCCTGCGGCTCTGGACTTAGATGGCGTTGACGTTGACATGTTGTTGACAGGAGTTGTTAATATCTTAACATTTATGTGTTACGTTTAGAATTAGACAATTAGTCCTGGTCGCGTTTACGTTTCATCGGTTTGGTTCGGCGGGAGAAACCGGAAAATTTTTAAATTTTAAAAAATAATAAAATCAAAAATACATATTATAAATTATAATATTAATTTATTATTTAAAAAAAAATTATGAATCGGATTTTCTTTAAATCTCGCAATCCAATCCTAAACTCTATCAAATTTCATTCTATATCTCAAATCCAAGTTTAAACCTATAAGCTTTGACCTTATAGAGTTTTTATCGAGTTAATCGGACGGAATACTTTATTAAAATTCATCCTAATTGTATTCCTATTCTTGTGATTATATGCGGTAATTTATACATTTGGGTTTAATTGATCACTTATGATTTTATGTTTTTAGGTTTCGATAATGGTACAAGTGTTGATGGTTATGACTATCTTAAATATGATATATGCTATGGGAGCGAGATAGGATGATAATGTCTATGGTTATTACAAAGAAAAGGAGTTTTATTATAATAGGAGGAGTTATGAGAATTCAATTTCCCTTTTGTATTGTTTTGGTGATTATCACTAGTAAGGAGTAAATTATATATATATATTATACGTGTGTGTATGTATATAAACAAATATCAATATGACTTACAACAAACTTTGTATATTTGACGGTGTTTGGATATTATGATTCATGAGAAATTACAACAAACTTTATGTAGTGGAAATGGTTGAATCTCAACAGTTTTCATCCTTAAAATCATTTGTTATCTCTAATTCTCAAAATAGTTTCAAATACTCAAATTTTAAATGATCTACATCACTCTTACTCTAGTAATGAATTACTATTCATAAATTTAAGTAATAAATAACTATTCAATAATTTTTATAATAAAGATTTCTTGTAGAAGAGGGATTTAAACCTTATAAGAGCCTTGGTGTTATTATGAGTTTAAAAACCTTCTTTAGGAATGAAGATGTAATAGTATTGCTTATATAATGAAGTGAACAAGCAATATTTAAATGTTATTAATAAGCATTCATGCAAATGATCAACCATCTCCATTCTTAGAATATAAAATCACTACTCACTTCATAAGCAAATTGTTAAAACACATGCTAGTCCCATAAAATCATCAATATTTCATTCTCAATTATTCATAAACTAAATACCAACTTAGAGTAAATTACATACATTATGGTCTCCTAATTACAATTACATCATAATTCATAATATGCAATAATAATTTTGAGGAGTTGATAGATCTAACCAAAATTATTAATCAAATAAACAAATTATGCCTTTTTCTTAATGTACAAAGAGTTATTATAATCAACTCTCAATTGGCTTTAGTTCAACCTAGTCATAAATCTCCCACTACCAATTCAATTAAAAGAAAGTGCACTTTCAATTCACAACATTTACCTAGTAATCTATTTAAGTCATTAACTTTTTTTTTCCCTTCTATTTAAGTTTTCAATATTTTTAAAACCTTACAAAAAATATCAAAATTTTTAAGTTTTCATCTATCCATGACACATATCAAAAATGTCAAATTGATTTACAATAATTAAATTAACACAATAATAATATTAACTATATTTATTTACACAATATAATAAGAATGATATTCAATATATAATATGACTTATAAAAATAATAATCAAAATTAAGAAAAGGGGTGGAAAAATTTATTAGTCATAAGTTAATCAAAAGTTAATGCATTCTCAAGATGAATTAAAAATTTAATGTATCTAATGGAAAATCTATTTTTGTAAAATTTTTTAAACATTAAGAACTCATGTAAAATGGAGAAAAAAGTTGATGACTCAAATAGAAAAATAAGTAAATATTGAGATTTAAAAATGTTTTTCGTTAAATTAACCACCACCTATGTGTCTTTCTAACAATTTTAGAGCTAACCTAGATAAGTCATCTAAATTTGTTTTACTTATATACATCAACATAACGCGAAGAGGTCCTTGGAGCTATGGGATCAATATTCAAATGCTAACACCCTATTTCAACCATATAAGGGGTCTTGAGAGTACCATAGTGGGAGAAATAATTTGCATATGACAAATTTATTTGCAATAATAAACATATCTTTGCTAGTTGCTTCTCCTTCACCGTGCATTTTGCTCTTCAATTAATGGATCCAAATATGCCTAATGGTTTTATTTTCATTAACTAACTTCTATAATATTAAAGTGATTGGTGCTTTTTTTAGTGTATTTGAAAATAAAATATCTACATCATTAAAGTTAGACTAACTAATTTTATTTATTAGAAGTTTTAGGATTATATGAGGGGTATGTGGACATGGTGAAGTGAATAATATCATGACCAAAACTTGCAATTTCCTTAATGAAATAGAATTTTGAGAGTTAGGTTGAACAAAAAGAAAAAGAAAAGAAAAGGAATAGAAATGTTGAAAGAGAAGGCATAATGGGGAGAGTATGTTGTTAATTGTTTTTATTTCTAAGATACTCTTTCACTAAACCATTAGAACTTTTTTTTTTTTTTTTGCACACACATAATGCAAATGCATTACCTCTAAATCTTTTGTAATTTTAACATATACCCATAATTTTTACTAGATTTTTCACATATAGTTAGTTTTACACTTGTAGTATAGCCATTATCTACTAGTTTCCACAATAGAAATAAATGTTTTTTTTTTCCCTTCTTTCCACTCTCCTTAGCTTTGTCATTCTTTTTCTCTATGACACTACTAACATGTTGAGTCTTGTTAGACTTTTCAAGAGAAATAGGTACATTTTCCCCTTATGGGTAATTTGTTTTTCATAAGCTTCTAATAAAAATAATTTGTGAATTATCGTTGCAAAATTTTACTTGGCTTAATTTTTGCAAATAAATCACATATAGAATGTGCGTTGTATATTGAGCTAAAATCATTTTATAAGGAAATTGCAGCTAGGTGCTATGATTAATGTAGTGCCACCACTACCCTCCCGATTTGTATAACTAAACCTCTGCGACATTAAGAAGTTAACGGGAACAAATCAAATGAGAAGTGATAAATAGCATGCCACGAGATGTAAATTTTGAACATAAAATCGTTGTAATGAGTGGGCTTAAGAGAAAGAGATGATCATGCAAGTTTTGCTTTTTAGAGAGAGATAGAGAGGTGTTTGATAAAATAAGGAAGAAGAAGCTAGATTATTTTTGTATATACAACCAAATTGCAGGAGTAATTACAATTTTCCCAAGGCAAAATGGATGGGTATCGCAGCTACTAACTGCGATTGCTTTATATAATTATAGATATTCAATTTTGAAATGGTATTACACAAAATACTTTTACTGCAACCATGTTTTAAAAATTAGTTTGCTCATAAGGGGAAAACTCACTTATTTGTTGACTTTTCAATCCCTTTTATTTTTTTCCTTGAGATTTAGAATAACGGTTAAGGAAAAACATAAGGGTATTATTCCTTGAATATTATCCTCATATATGGTTAATAGATGCAACAACTTAGGAAAATTTGAGTTATCTTATATTCTAATAATTCACTACAAAGTTGAAAAAGAAGCAAGGAGTACTTGATAAAGTAGTTCAATCGATGAATCATGCTTCGCTTTTGTGTGGCGACTCCAAAATTCATGCTTAAGGACATGAAGGATGCACATGACAATCAAGTAGATAAAACTAATGTCTACTAGATAAAAACTAGTTCATGATTGGATCGATTTGAACTATCGTAACAAAATATCTATTCATTTGTTAGAGCTTGTACAATAATTTACATATAATTTACATTTATCAAAGGTGGTCATGTCACCTTGCATTGAAACATTTGCTTGATGTTACTAATTTTTTAGTTTTTCTTATTAGTAAGGTTGGCAATTCTATTAACAAATTGTATTTATGACAGATAATACACAATTTGAGTTAGTGACAAAAATGCATAAATTGAATAGAAATGATAAATAATTAAATTATAATATTATCATATTTATTCATATTATAATCGTATTTTCATATCTCATGTTTTCATTCCTTAATCATATTCCTAATGATATTGTAATGTTTGTCATGTCATTAACTCTTATAAGTTTGAAACATTGAACGAACAAGATCAAATTCAAATCATTTTTTTTTTCAGAGGCACAATTAAATTAGACCCGGTGAAAAGAAAACAAGGAAGCTCACTTCTATTTTTTAAAAAGCCCACTTCTAACATTGGGCCGAAGCGACCCATTTCTAATTGAAAGCCCAATATCGGTTTACAACCCTTCATAATATTCTGCGTTTCCCTCCTCCGCTCTCTTTACCTCTTGCACCCTCGCACTGAAAATGTTGCCATTGCGATGTCTGCAACTAAGGAACCTCCTTCTTCGCTGCATCTCTGCATCCCACTCTCTCTCCTCGTTCACAACCCCCCATCATCGTCTTCTCCACACTCCCTCATTTTCTTCTCATTTCACCTCTAATCCCCAAACCCTAAAGCCCCATTCTCTCCCCATTTTCTCTCTCTACAGGCAAATCTCAACTACAAAACTCACTGCCCAAGAGCAGAAGGACGAAAATAACCAGCGAGATCACGACTCTATTGCCCAATTCATCTCCAAAGAGCTAAGTGAAGAAACTGAGTCAAGCTCGAACCCGGTCCCTGACTCAGTTGCTCAGCGTCTTTCCCTCCATTTCTCTCACATCAAGCTAACGAAGGCATTGGTACTTTCTACTCTCAATCTCTCTCCTGATGCAGGCCGTACAGTTCTGGGGTTTTATATCTGGCTTGGTCAAAACCCTAATTTTAGTCATGATGATGAGACAGTTTCGTACTTTATGGATTACTTTGGTCGTCGTAAGGATTTCAAAGCAATTCACGAGCTTTTGAGTAGTGAGAAGGAGAAAGGGGTTTTCGGTGCTAAAACCCTAGGATGTGTAATTGATAGGTTTGTTAGGGCCGGTAGGCCAGTGCAAGCTGTCGCTTTTTTCGAGAGAATGGAGCGAGATTATGGTCTTAAAAGAGATAAGGAATCAATGAAGTTAGTAGTTCAGAAGTTATGCGAGAAGGGTCATGCTAATTATGCGGAGAAAATGGTTAAGAATTTAGCTAATGAGTTCTTCCCAGACGAGTTTATTTGTGATATGTTGATTAAAGGGTGGTGTGTTGATGGTAAATTAGATGAGGCTAAGAGGTTGGCTGGAGAGATGTATAGAGGTGGTTTCGAGATTGGACCAGTTGCATATAATGCGATATTGGATTGTGTTTGTAAACTATGTAGGGAAAAGGATCCATTTCGGATGAATTCTGAAGCGGAGAAGGTTTTGGTTGATATGGATTGTTATGGGGTTCCTAGAAATGTGGAAACTTTTAATGTGTTGATTATTAATTTGTGTAAGATTAGGAAGACTGAGGAAGCAATGAAGTTGTTTCACAGGATGGGAGAGTGGGGGTGTTATCCGAATGAGGAGACTTTCCTTGTCTTGATTAGGAGTTTGTATCAGGCAGCAAGGGTCGGAGAAGGAGATGAGATGATTGATAGGATGAAATCTGCTGGGTATACATTGAGTAAGAAGGATTATTATGGATTCCTGAAGATTTTGTGTGGGATCGAGAGGGTTAATCATGCTTTGAGTGTTTTTAAGAAGATGAAAGCTGATGGATGTGAGCCAGCTATCAAGATATACGATTTATTGATGGGTAAATTTTGTGCACACAATCGACTTGATAGAGCTAATGTACTTTTTAATGAAGCTTTGAGTAGAGGATTGCCTGTTGAACCTAAGGCTTACAGGATCGATTCTAGGTTTATGAAGAAGAAAACCAAGGCCAAGGAAAAAGAGAAAAAGAGAGAGACTTTTCCTGAGAAAATGGCTCGGAAAAGGAGACGACTTAAAAAGATCCGATTGAGTTTTGTGAAAAAGCCAAAGAAAATGATGCGCTGAGCATTTTAACATATCTCCAAGTTTGAATGCTCTCGCAAACTGATAGTGGCATGGCAAAGACACTGGAGAATTATTTTCCCTTGACCTGTTATTGTTTATAGGAGCATCTCTAAGTTACTTGAAGTGCACCTGAATCAATCGTGCTCTGAAAATAGTCTTCTGGTGTTGAAGCATGTGAATTGGTTTTGAAACCATGTTCCTTTTCACGGTTTTCTTTCTTAATCACAATTTTTAATAGTGAGAATAAAGGTTAGAGTAGAGATGGCGACTCAAAATTTCTGGTTTATACAGATAGAGTATCCGGATTGGTTTTCAATTGCTAACCCACCATTGCCCTTCTCTTTTTTCTTGTATCAAGAGCTGTTTATTTTCATAGACCTGTTGCTTAATTTTTCCACTTCTTGTGTACCCATTAAGATGGAAAATGGGAAGGAAATAGGAGAAAATTGTTAGCATGGCTTCATTCTCATAGGTTCTACTGGAAGTAAGTTGCTATATAAGTATGATTTTGATCTGGGGACCTCCTTTTTCCTTTTCATATGGATTTGATCTAGCACATCAGCTATGAGTGACCACATTGCAGTTGTAAAGTTCCACTTGGATGTGAAATCCTCTGATTACTATATCTTGATTCCTGGGAGCTGCTTAACATGCTGTAAGTCTTATGTGATTTCCTCATTTTGCTAGAGTCATCTTACCCGTGTTGTTGTAGATGTAATTGGAAACAGTTTTACATAATTATGCATTGCTATGGATTTCAACTCGTTAGCTTGATTGCATGTGTCTGTCTGCATTCAGTAGCGGACACAGAAGGTGGCGTGTTCAGCCCCTAGACTTAGACAAATTTTAAATCAACTTTAGAAAGTCTAATTTTTTCTCTTCCAACAATTGTTATTTTATAATTCTTGCTCCCTGGGAAGTGAAATCTTGAATCGGCTACCGGGGGCATCCGACACAGAGGTGGACGCATTGTTTATACTTACAAAACTAAATGGAAAAGACAGCAGTCTCCCATCATGTTACATTCTGTCGTCTTTGCCTTGCTTTCCAGGTGAAATTTGAGGATATCGTTCTTCGCTATCAGAACAAGACTCCTGGAATTCAGAATCCTGAATTCAAGAGGGGTTACGGCTTTGGAACCAAAAAAAACAGGACAGATGAAACTAGTCTTACATGATAATCCAAACTTGACAATTCCTCGAATTATCATGTTTTCCACGGGTACTTGTTATATCCTACTGTCCCAATTTGTGTTGCTTCCCAGTTGCAATTTGTATTTTGTTCCCACCTTGCTACCCAATCTGTTTTGGCAATATATATATATTCACGAAAAATATCATATCCACCTAGCCAATCAAAAACACAAAAATCAAGGGTCGAATCTATAAAATTGACGTTGAAGCTGAGCTGAGACAATTGACCATGTTGGACGAGTCCCAAGATCCTGTTGGTGCCTTGTTTGGCAAATTATTTGTAATTTTCAACCTTTGTGTTTGTAGTGAAAGCTACGTGTACTGGCAGAATGAGTCAAGTGAGTGTTCCATAATGCTATTACCAGCACTGGCTCATGTCTGCAAACTATGTTAGGTTTTATGCTTTTCATATGCATTGTTTGAAGATAAAACTTTCTTAATAATTTAAAACTCATCTAGAAGCTACATCTAAATTTATGGATGATTGTTACTTGTACCTTTAATTTTTAATGGGTTAAAGTGCTTAATGCCAGACCTCATTGTACCTATGGTTCTTGTAGTCAAGGTTGTTTTGATAAATTTGTGGAAATGACTCAAAAGGACTCTGTTTAAATTCCTCAATGGATTGATTGACAATTTTTCGACATTTAAATCTCATATCTTAGTTCTAAAGCCTTTTTCAACTTTGGATAAAGCTTATAATTTAGTGATTAGAGATGAATTTCAAATAATAAATAGGCCTGAAAATTTGATAGTTCCTAATGCGTTTCTATGGAGGCTAAATAGAAGAATAGAAGTGAGTTGGTTTGTAGTTATTTTTGAAAGAAAGGTCATTTGAAAGATAAGTGTTATAAGTTGATTGGTTTTCCACCACACTACAAATTTAATAAACCAAGATTGTCTGGTGCAAATCAAATGGTTTCGGATGTTTCAACAAAGAATATTGCAGCATAAAGTAATGGTTCTGTCGGTGGAGGCTTTAATAATAGTGGAGGTTCGAATACTTTAGAGAACAATACTTCTAATGTTAGCTTAACTGGAGACCAGGTTCTTCATCTGTTGAGTCTACTAAATGCTTCAAATGGCTTAAGCTTAACAATTCCATTTCTTCTACTGTTTGTTAAGTTTCTACTTTGTAGGATACTAGTTTTGCTCAATCAAGTCACATAGTAGGTATTTCTTTATTTGCTGTTGCTAGTTCCAATTCAATTTCAAGCTTAATTGTTACTTAGATTCTTGATTCAGAGGCAATTGATCACATGGTTAGTTCTTTTAATTTTTTTCATACTTATTCGATTATTCATGATTGTTATGTTTAACTACCTAATAAACATTGTCTTTGAGCTAAATATAGAGTTTCTATCATTATTTCTTCTTATTTAGTTCTTCATGGTGTTCTTTTCGTCCCAAATTTTAAATTCAATCTTATCTCCATGTCCGACTCCTTTCAAATATTAATTGTTCACTCATGTTTTCTAAACACAACACCTATATTCAAGACTCTTCCACATTGAAAGTGATTGGTTGAGTCAAAGCTAAGCATGGACTGTTTTACTTGGAGCAACAAATTGGAGGTTTAGTTTATTATGTTTCTATTTGTAAGTCTAGCGGTTCTTCATCTTGTAATACACAAGTCTGTGTTTGCTTTTAATGTTCTCAATAATATGCTAAATACTTTTGATGTATGGCATTATAGGTTAGTCATCCTTTAATTGATTGTATGAAGGATATTCATAAACTTAATAATTTAGTTGCTTGCAATAAATTTGATTGTATCATTTGTCCTTTAGCAAAACAGAAGCGTTCTTCCTTTCCTGTACACATAAAAAATACACCTTGTGCTTTTGATCTAATCTATATTGATATTTAGGATCCTTATATAATTTCTACTTTAGAAGGGCATAAATATTTTCTTACGAATATTGATGACTACACAAGAGTTACTTGGGTATATCTAATGAAATCTAAACATGATGTTTCTTGTATTATTCCTACCTTTTACAACATAGTTCTTACCTAATTTGTATAGAAAATTAAGATCATTTGGATTGATAATGGTCACAAATTTTATCTATTTGATTTCTATTCTTCTAAAGGCACGGTAGATCAAAATTCTTATATAGATACACTATAACAAAATGGTATTGTTGAGAGAAAACACCAACGTTTGGTTTCTATTGCACGAGCCATTCTTTTTCAATCTTCAATTCCTTTGTGCTTCTAGGGAGATGCCATTTTAACTGCCACTTTCTTGGTTAATAGATTGCCAACTTTTGTTCTTAAAGGAAGAAAACCATATCAAATGCTTTTCAATAAAATGCCTTCTTATACACACTTCCGAGTCTCTAGTTCTTTTTGTTTTGCTTCTACACTTAAACATAACAGCACAAAATTTGATGCTCATGCACATCCTTATGTTTTTGTTGGATATCTAGTAGGGATCAAAGGTTACAAATTGTATGATCTAGTTGCTAGAAAGTACATTGTTTCTCAAGATGTCAATTTTCTTGAACACATGCTTCCTTTTCATGCTTTTACTATATCTGCACCTTTTATTTCATCATTGTCTTAATTTTCTTCATCTTTGTCTTTGCCTATAATTGAATTTACTTCTCATATAAATCATATTTTTTCCCCAATTTCTCGATTGTCATGATTTATGTCATAACACTTCTAATAATTCAAATGCTTCTCAATGTCATGCTCCTAATAGTTCCAGTACTGATACAGTTCTACGTTGCAGTGTTAGAGTTCATCGTATTCCTTCTTATCTAGCTGATTATCACCATGATTTAGGCTTAGATTTGGCATATCAATCTTCTAGTTTTAATCCTGATACTCATTTTTCTACATTTCATCCTATTCAACAAGTTTTATTATATAATTCGTTGTCTCCTTCTTTTTGTGCGTTTACAATTGAAATATCTAAACATTTTGAGCCATCTTGTTACAAACAAGCAGTGAGTCTCAAGCCATGGCGTAAAGTAATGGGTGAAGAGCTTGATTTTCTAAAAACTAACAATACTTAGTATGTTGTTCCGTTACCTCCAAGCAAACATACTATTGGATGTACGTGGGTTTACAAACTAAAAACAAAGGTTGATGGTTATATTGATAGATATAAAGCTCCATTGGTCGCTAAAGCGTATAGTCAAAAGGAAAGTTTTGATTATAATGAAACCTTTAGTCTGGTAGTTAAACACAAATCTATTTATTTATTTATTTGTCTTACTTGTTGTGTTTATTTGGCATATTCATCAATTGGATGTTCACAATGCATTTTTGAATGGAGATTTACATGAGGAAGTTTACATAGATCTTCCACAATGTCTAGAGGTTAAGGGGGAGTCTACGGATACCGGTATACTAGTTTATAAGCTCAATAAGTCTTTATATGGGTTGAAACAAGTGTCAAGGTAGTAGAATGCTAAGCTCACCTCTTGTTTACTAGCACATGGTTTTAGATAGTCCTATTGTGATTATTCTCTGTTTACAAAAGGGTTTAGTGATGATTTTATCATAATATTGGTGTATGTTGATGACTTAGCAATTGCTAGTAAACATCAAGTTATTGAGGACTTTAAATGTTTTCTTAGAACACAATTCAAAATAAAGGATTTGGGTGTTCTAAAGTATTTCATTAGGCTTGAATTAGCATAGTCTTCTTAAGGTTTGGTGTTGCCTCAACATAAATTTACATTGAACTTATTATCCAAAACAAGTTTTATAGGATCATGATCTTCACCAGTACCTATAGTTGCAAATTATAAACTTTCTAGAGAGGATTCGTTTAATTTGGTTGATGCTAATTCCTATAGAAGATCATTGGCAAGCTTTTGTATTTGAGCATAACATGACCTGATATTGCTTATTTTGTGCATATGTTAAGTCAATTCATGGAACACTTGTGACATTCACATCAATTAGCACTTAGGAAAGTATTGCATTATTTAAAAGACTCCTAGCCTGGGCTTGTTCTTTTCCAACAAGTCTAATTTGATTCTTAGAGCTTATAATGATAATGGTTTGGGGGGTGGTGTGGTGCATTACACAGATAGTAAGTGGTCTACAACTGGTTTTTGTGTTTTTCTTGGTGATTTACTTATCGGTTGAAAGTCTAAAAGCAAACTACGGTTTCAAAAATTTCAACAGAATCAAAGTATAGAGCTCTTACTTCTACTACATGTGAAGTTATGTGGCTACTACATTTATTGAAAGAATTTCATGTAGATTGGAATTCATCCATTCGATTTTATTGTGATAATCAATCCACTTTGCATACTACTCGAAATCTTGTTTTTCATGAGCGCACAAAACATTTGGAGATGGATCTTCATTTTGTATAAGATAAAGATCTTGAACAAGTAATTTTTCCTGTATATGTTCCAAGCAAAATACAAAACCGACATATTCACCAAGGGACTTTTAGTTAATCATTTTCATACTCTATTAAGCAAGATGGGAGTATTAAATATATACTCTCCATCTTGAGGGGGAGTGATAAAGATTATTTATATTTTGTATGGCTTAATCTATAGCATCATTTTGTTTACACATGTACATTAGAATATTTATATATATCTGTAAGTATAAACAGTTTTTTGTTGTAACTTTTTTAGCTACCTACACTTTCTACACACTTGACATCAATAATCGTAAAACTATTTTTTCTCTCTTTCCCTCTTCTTTGCTCTTCTTTCTTTGTTCATTTTGTTCTAGGGTTTTTAGATTTGTTAATTTTATCATAACACGTTTGCAATCATATAATTACATATATAAATTATACAATACTTACAGCTATTTAATTTGTTTTTAGCTTATATACAATATTCCAATGGTAAAATAATATCTTAAAACAAAATTTTAACATATAGCTATTTTATAGATCATATTTTATAGACATTTATTGTTGAAACAAAATAATCTGAATGTTTTTGAAAAATGTAAATAAATGTATTTACTTAGTTTTCTACTTTCTATTTGTTGTGCTTAAACTTGTTTCCCCATAATGAAATTATCATAGTTATTGATCTCAATTCCTCTAATTGTTATTAAAGAGTTAACAGTGCACAAACATCATTAGCTACACAACAAACAGGGAGTTTTCTTTTTTAGATGGATCTCATAAGTAAAATAACATTTAAGATGATAATAAGCTTAATTTTTTGATAGGAGTCAAATTCTAGATATCATGTGTCAACAAAAAAATGGCCCACAAAAACACTCCAACATAACCCCACTCTTCACCATCTTTCCCCATGTATTCTTGTCTTTCTATTGATACACTTATTATTGAATTGGAATAAAAAAAAGAAGATAGAGAAGAAGTTGCTTAAAATTATTCTGGAAAGCGACTATATGCACATAAAAATGGGGCAAATTGAAAACATACTAATGATAAGGTATTTATCTATAAATTTTTCCCTTTCATTACTATGAGAAAAGTAATTTTTTTTTACTACTTGCCACATGATGAAATACATTAGTCACCTCCTACCATGCAAATGCGACCACTCCATGTAACAAATGTTTTATTTAATTATCACAAACACCGTCATGTACAAAGATGAAAAGAAAAAAAACATGAAAAGAAAGAAAGAAAGAAAGAAAGAAAGAAAGAAATTATTCTAAATGAAATAACAATCTCGTTACATTCTAATAAATTATTTGGTCAAAAGGTAACTCCAATGCATCTCTTAATGATGGCAAAAAATTATTAAAAACATGCTCATAACATAAATTATTAAGTATGAATGTAGAAAATTCAAGAAAAAAAAACCAATCAGGTAGGACGTAAATGTCAATTTTGCAATCAAATGTAAATGTGATAATAATAGCAACTTTTTAAATAAGAATCAAAATGGATACTTGCAAAAATTAAAAAAAAAATGATATTGCACTACCATTGACCTTCATAGTGCAGTGTATGTTACTTTTTCCAAAACATTATGTATGAGTAACTTTAAATTTGACAAGAACTTCTTCAAATGCACATGAAACACCTTTGTTATGATATTAGTAAGTCTTTGACAGATTTGCAAAACCTGAAACTTTAGAAGATAAAAGCAGTTTCAAGAAACTTAAGCTCTATTTTCTATATTCTATATTTTTCCTCCTTTATTCGCAAAATATAACAATAGAATATGTATATAATGAACTAACTACTTTTGCATGCATTGTTGCATTACATAAACACATATAGTGTGCATGCATCACATATTACTATGCATGCACTAATCTCTTTCCCCAATAATAGACAAACATACTTAGTGGTAAGAGTGGGCAAAAAAAACAAACAAAACTGAGCCAACCCGCAAACCAGACAAGATCGAACCAAAAATATGATTTCTTTTGCAATTTGGTTTGGAAAATTTTCAATCCGAACCAAATTGAAAATTTACGGTTAGTTTGAATGAGTAATCTAAACAAAACTATAAAACTAAATCAAATCATTTTGAAAAAAAATATAATGGTATTTTACTTGTAATTAATTTTTTTTTTATAACATAATATTTGAAAGAATTTTTAATTTCTATTTATTAAAAAATATATGTATTTAAATTTTATAACTATACTATAACAAATATGTATATAGGTTTGTTCAAAATTTATATTATATGTTAACTTGAGAAATAACTTTGTTATATTATACATTTAAAAAATTTTAATTATTTGAATGTTGATTTTATTAATCTTATATTTGATATTGATATATATTATTATTAAATGAATATAGTATTACTTATATGAGATTTACACGTTAAGCAAATACTTTCTTAGAAAACAAAATATGATTTGATCCATAAATCAAACTGAACTAAATTGAAATTTTATGGTTTAGAAATAATCTAAAATAGAATCATATGGTTTAGTTTGACGTGATAAAAAAATTAAATTGCATTTTTATGGTTTGGTTTGGTTTAGAAGAAAAACCTAACCTATTCGATCTACACCCATCCCTACTTAGCGAACTTATTGAACTCGTAACTTAGAAGCAAACAAAGCAATAGGGCAAAAAAGTATTTAATTAGTTATAAAACCACAAGCATGATTACAAAGGGAAATTCCAATTTTTTTGTTATATGCCATGTCACAACATTTCATCCATTCATAGATATAGTTTGGACAAAAATAAATTGCTTCCTAGTTATTATTATCCAAATTTTATGGTATTTAAAGAGTTATCAGCACATCAAAGCACACAAAGCCTTCGATATTGTCCTTGAAAAAAATTCTCACTCTTAAAAACCCAATATCAAATAATTTTTACTAATAATGTAAAACTCATCAATAATATATATATATATATATATATATATATATATATATTATTGATTAAGACAAAAGACATAATAAAGGAGTTTTGGAAATGGCCAAATGGGATTTATAATGTAAGTGAATGGATATTTTTGGAAGTCTAATGAATTCAAACCACTCCACCCTCCTAAAATAAGTCTCATGTTTCTTGACACCCCTCTTTCTTTCTTTTTCCTCTCTCACGATCCTTTTTCCATGCTTAGTAGTTCCTTAGCCTTCTCATTAAACTAAAACAAGAAGCCACCCTTTTTTCCATAAGATTGATGAGAAATCTCTAAAGAAAAGTTAGCTCTAGAAGTGTTCTTATCTTGGAGCAAGGTTGCACTAGTAGTGTGTTATTATTTTGCAAATTTAAGTAAGTGTTATTCTTTGTTTCTTTAAGATGTCATTATTGTTGTTATTATTAGGTTGTTTTAATGTAGCTTGTGGAGGATTGACTTCGATATGGTTGGGAGTGTTATAATGAATGGCTTAATGATGCAATGATGTATGGAGTCATCTTTCTCAATATGGAATTGGGTTATGAGTATTGAAAGGGTGAAAATGTAGGTCTTCGAAGCAGTGAACAAAGAAAGTAAGCATAAAAGGGATGCATAACCACTAACATAGACGTGTTGTTGAGTATGTTCTTTTACATGACCTCAAAATATGGTCGTATTGTTTAGAAAGTTGTGGTAGAGAGATACACGGCCACTAACATAGGCATGTTGGTGAGTGTGTCCTTTTGCATGGCCTCAAACATGATTATATGTGTTTGGAAAGTGAAGCTAAGGAGATACATGGCCATAGAATACATGCGTGTTCTTAATGATAAGGCTTTTTATGTTAAAATGAGTAGTGGAAGTAATAAAGAATCCAATGGTTTTGATTTCACTTATAAAGGCTTAAATTGAGTAAGTTATAACCTTTTAATTTTTTAAAAGGATTAAAATATCACAAATATAATGGGCTAAGCCCATTGATTATTTGACTTAACTTATTGGGTTAAGTGACAGGGCCTAATGAGTCTAGTCCAATTATTGGGAGACTTAGGGAGAATTGACTTGGTGGGCTTAGAATATGGATTGTTGGACCGGTCCATCTACATCCAACCTTTCTCAGGCAGGTTCATGTACTTATGAGAAAGGCTACTAGTCTTGTGCTTATGGCAAGCTCATTAGGATAATTCTAAATTGAGTAGATTCTATCTTATCGGTTGATCGCTAAAGTGATCTAATGGATGTTATCAAGCCTAAGAGTTTATAAATATTTAGTCATTCCTCTTCATTAAAGGGACCTTTTTCCTAGAATTCCTGAGATCATAAAAACGGTGTTCTACTAAAAGTTCTCTACTCTCAAAGATTAAACAAGAGATCAGGCAAATAACGATCTCCATTGCCCAAGAACTGTAAGGTTGATGCTTAAGGTCCTCTTAGCTCCCTTGTCTGTCACTTGTGCATTCGAAATGCTTGAGATTGTCTGTTCCTCCTCTTTGTCTCTATCCCTAGTCATCCCATCACGTGCCATCTCTAAATCGCTTTTCTCTAAATTCACATGCACTGTGGTACCCGTGTGATACGCACGTAACCACTCTTACCAGAGCCCCTATCTACATTTTGGTGACTTTGCTGGGGATAAAGTTAAGTGAAAGAAGAGTAATGGCACCCCCTAAGAAGAGAGGACCATCTAACAATATCTATCAAGAACAAGATCCTAACACTGAGTTGATGGAGCAGAACCTGTCTCAAATACCTTAGAATACTAGTCAAAGCAATTCACAGCTTGAGACTCCCATAGATCTTGCACAAATGATGCGGACTATGTAGGAGAACACAAGGGCTCTAAATCAATTTATGACCATTCTTGCTCCACTTGTCACAAGGTTGGTTGCTACTGTTGCCGTACAACAAGGTTTGGCTCCGCCAAACTTCAACATTGCTATGTAGCAAAGTGCCACTCATGTAACTTCATCACATGTAGTTCCCCCTATTAACCCTCCCATTGATGAGGAGAACATTCCTCAAGAGCAAACCACTCAACTAGATGTCCTACCTCCTAATGCTCTTGATGGATTTAGCTTTCAGCCTACTCATGCACCTACTTCCATGGTATTTGCCCCAAGGACTTCCTTTGTAATGAAGGAAGACTTGGACATATACTTAAAATAATATAAGCAAAGTTAACTGTGGGAGTACCAAAGTTAAGACTCCCTTACCATTAGCATATTGCTGAAAAGCCATATCTTAAGGACAATGTTAGTCTTAAATTCATCCTGTTCAATGGCAAGAAAGGGAGGCTAAAGAACATTTACTTAAGTTTATCGAGACCTAGGAAGTATATAGGTTGGATGATGACCTAAAGCTCAAAGAATTTTCAAAATTACCGACAAAAAAGGCATACACTTGGTATGTCAACCTCCCTCTAGGGTTGGTTGATTCATGAGGGTCTATGTGTAAGCTATTTTTGGAGAAATTCTTCTCTACTCAGGAATGGGTCACGATTATAGACATGGGAAGAACACGACAGTACCCCAAGGAAGACTTAATGGATTATATAGAATGCTTTAGAGAGCGTACACTGGACATTTAAGACGTATGTGATGAGAGGGAATTAGTGAAAATTTGCATCCAAGGGATGTTCACTAAGTATGCAGTCTACTTAGAAAATCTTAATCTAAGTTTCTTTTCTGCACTAGTCGAGACTATAAGGAGAATTAATAATTTTGTTGCAAGACAATGAGGAGAAATTGAGAGGTTTGGGAAACGAGCAACATCTACTAGCTCGGCCTAGGTTGAGACCCCTAGGGGCAATAAGAAGCCAAGGAATGATACATTCCGAGGATTTACATCAATCTCCCCTTTCCCATGTTCAATGGGAAAGGTACATGCTTTGTTTGATCAATGGTTACGAGATTGAAATATCAAGCTCCTAAGAGTGGATCATTTACCAATACAAAATGAGGAAAATGATCTTAAGTTTTGCAAGTATCACAGGTTCGTAGATCACCCTACGGAAGAGTGTTGGACTTTAAAGAAGATTTTCAACGATAGGGTTTGTAATGGGGAATTATCATAGAAAATAATGATGTTCATAATAATCCACTTTTTGTACACAATAATCAACGGGGTACTATAAGTGCCATTAGTCACAATCTTAATATTGAAGAAGGAGATATGTTACTGTCGAGTCTAATTTTTTTGCATTCCCATTCCTAATCCGATTTAGACTAGACCCTATGCTCATCTAATGTAGATTCTCGACTTGAGTTAGGAATTTCGTTTGATTTTTAGAGTCGCCACCCAACTGTTGTTGGGAAATATTGAATTAAGACTAAAGGAGCGGATTAGTCTTAATTTGGACTACTAGTCGTCGTTATTTCCTCTTCTCGTTTTTGAAAAGAGGAAAAGGGAAAACCAGAGTTTCTAAGTCCGGAGGCTTACCTATTAAAACCTTACGGTTACTACCTAATCTCCTAAAATTGTTCCTATTTAGAAATGTGTTTTATTGTGTTTCTGTTACTTTTATTATGTTTTTGAATTATTTCAAGAAAATGATTTTTTATTTCATTTTATAGGTTGACCCGAATGGGTGCCTACATACCTGCTAGTCAGGATCAAACAAGCCGTAGTTCGCTTTTCTGAAAACTTTAAGTGTGTTTGTGAAATTTAATTTTGAAATATCTTTTGCTTTATGTTTTTACTATTTTTTTGGGATTTTCTAAAAAAATCTAAGCCTAAACTTTTATCTGATTTTTGAAAATGGTTATTAGGAAAAACATCAATTTTGGATTTATTTGAAGAAAATGATTTTTCTAAGTGCTAAAACTTATTTTTTCTATTTTTTTTATTTTTTTTATTTTTATTAATTTTTACTATTTTTTTCTTTTTTTTTTCTGTAATTTTATTATTTTTTATCATTTTTATGATTTTTATTATTCTTCTACAATTTTTTTATAATTTTTCTAAGTTTTCATGATTTTTATAGTTTTTATGATTTTTATTGATTTTTATAATTTTTGTTAAAAATTTTATCCTAAACTATTATCTATCCTATTTTGAAATCTAAAGTTCTATTGTTATTTTTCTAATATTTATATTGTTTTTCTACATTATTATTATTATTATTATTATTATTATTATTATTATTTCATTATTATTTTTTATTATTTTTCTACATTATTAAATCCTAAAAAATCTAATTTCTAACATTTTCCTATTTACGGAAACATAAATAAATAACAAACATATTAATAAATAAATAAATAAATAATAAATCAAATCGGAATAAAAATAAATAAATAAATAAAGTAAATAAATAAATTGGAAAAAATCCGGAAAATTCGACTTACCTGGATCCGGGTCGGTGCGCGGGTCGGTTCGGTCGGGTCGAGTCGGGTCGGGTAGGATCGGTCGGACACGGCGGCGGAGGATGCTTGTTCACGGTGTTCCGGCGGTCTTTTGTTACGGGTGAGGTGTCGAATCCTAGCTTCTCGAGGGTGCTGAATCCACTGGTGGCAGTGGTTTGCTCCCAGAACGTCTCCTGGTGGAGGCTTGGCTCTAATCGGTGGTTCGCGGTTTTGGGTTTCCTCCAATGCTCTCCGATTTGCTCTCTTTTCTCACTTTCTCTCAATTGTGATTCCTCCTTTGGCTTCCTCCCTTCGATTTCTATTTATAGGCATTCGAAATCGAGCTGGATAAGCTCGGATTTCCACCGATCGAGGCAAATCGGATCGACGGTTAAATGAACCAACTCCGATTCGTGTAAATCCTTCGATTTGTTGAGATTTGATTCCAATTGGATGATGTTTATCTCAATTCTGTTAAAGATCTGTTGGATTTATGCAAAAAATCGAATCGAAACGGCCGAAATTCGAATTTTTCCCCTCGCCGGCGATCTCGGACCGAGGTTGAAGACGATCATGCGCCCGGCGCGTGCGTTCCCTCCAGCCAATCAGATGCTGCCATGTGTCCTGGGTAAATGAAAAAAAAAACTAAAAACGCGGAAACTTCTTCCCCCGCGATTCGAACCTGCGACCGAGCCCTCCTGCGCGCACCTTAGCCCGTGGTCCGGACCAGCTGGGCTAGCCCATTTTCCTGATTTTTCTAATTTCGCAAATTGCATATATGTAATGCGATTTTTTTATTTTTTTGTATTTTTTGAAATTTCAAAAATTTGTAAAAATTATTTACTATTTATTATTGCCATTTCTGAAATCATTTTTCGAAATTGATGTGTTTTCCTATTTATTTTTATTTTTTGAATAATTTTATTATTTATGCTAAATTAAAGAAAAATTGAAAAAAATTAAGAATTGATTATTAGTGATTATTATTTATTCTTAGGGCAAAAATGGAGTGTTTACAATTGCCCCTCTTTGTAGTAAAGTTTGAAAAACTTAACTACAAAGACAAGAAAGACAACGCCATTTTTGGCCTCTTGAATAGGTAACGCCTTGGTTTGGCTGGTTACTTGGGAAAACTTTTTTGGTAGGAAAATGCTCCAAGAGCTAATAATCCCACGATTTAAGATGGTCCTAACAATTTAGAGTAATGTTCCCTCCCCCAAAAGTGCTTTATGGGCTGACTAATTGGCGATAGGAAACACCTCAAGCATTGTGTAGAAGAAATGATGATAGGAAGCGTCTTATCAGACTAGCAACCTTGGAAAGAAAATTTACTTAGGAAGCGCCCTTATGAGCTGGCTACCTGTCAACAGAAGCGTCTGGTTAGACTAGCAACTGTTTGGAAGAATATTTCCGAAAAGTGCCCCATGAGCTGACTAATCGGGAGAGTCTAGGAAAGTGCTCCTCATGGGTTGACTAACCTTTGATAAAATGCCTCAAAAAGTGCATCCTATGGGCTAAACTTGAGATAAGATTTGTAGGAAAGTGCCCATCTTGGGCTGACTAACCTATGATAAAGCGTCTCAAAAAGCGCCCTTATGAGCTGACCTTGAGAACGGATTTTTTTTTTTTTAGGAAAGTGCCCATCTTGGGCTGACTAACCTATGATAGAACTGTCTCAAAAAGTGCCCTTATGAGCTGACCTTGAGAATAGATTTTTAAGAAAGTGCCCATCTTGGGCTGACTAACCTATGATAGAGTTGTCTCAAAAAGTGCCCTTATGAGCTGACCTTGAGAATAGATTTTTAGGAAAGTGCCCATCTTGGGCTGACTAACCTATGATAGAGTTGTCTCAAAAAGTGCCCTTATGAGCTGACCTTGAGAACAGATTTTTAGGAAAGTGCCCATCTTGGGCTAACTAACCTATGATAGAACTGATATCTCAAAAAGGTGCCCCCTATGGGCTAACCTTAAGAGAGGATGTTTAGGAAAGTGCCCATCTTGGGCTGACTATCTTAAGATAAAAATGATATCTCAAAAAGGTGCCTTTATAGGCTGACCTTAAGAGAGGATGTTTAGGAAAGTGCCCATCTTGGGCTGACTAACCTAAGATAAAAATGACATCTCAAAAAGGTGCCCCATATGGGATAACCTTAAGAGAGGATGTTTAGGAAAGTGCCCATCTTGGGCTGACTATCCTAAGATAAAAATGATATCTCAAAAAGGTGCCCCCTATGAGCTAACCTTTAGAGAGGATCTAGGGAAGCGCCCCTTTTTGGATGACTACCCTATTAAAAGGAATGTTTAGACAAATGCCTAACTATGGGCTGACTCATCTTATGCTTCTGAATATGCTTTCTACTGACTGAGCTAAATGATGTGATGCTTTCATGATATGATGATAGTTATTTATTTTAATATGCTTGTCAGTTTATCGTGGACGGCCACCAAACAACCGAACCTTCGGGCTAGTTTATTTCTGCTTTTCTTCTTCTTTTCTTGACACAGGGTTGAAAATCTTGATGTGCTTCCTTTCTTTATGCACATGGCTCTTTTGATGGTAATGTTACCCTACTAATGCACTATGTTCTAATGCTCAAAAGTAGATGGAACTATATTACCAAATATATTGAGATTCATTATCATTTTAGTGTTTATCTTTTATTGGCGAAGTAGTGGGTAATGTGTTTAAGAATATTTGTTGTGGTGGGAATTGATTTGGATTATCGACCATTCAGGGATATTAACTTTGCTTGTAAAAAGTAAAAACTCGACTCAACGAAATTTGTATCGAATATTAGCTTTCATAAACATTGGCAAAATTTCAATTCCCTTGCCTAAGGATAGTACATCTTTACAGCATCTGTGTTAATGGGGTCTCTCAATTCCGGACCATCCATCTGAGTTAATATCAAAGAACCTCTTAACAGAACCTTTTTCACTACATAAGGGCCTTCGTAGTTTAGGGTAAATTTCCCTCTGGAGTCTTGGGCATTCGGGAGAACCTTCCTTAGTACCAGATCCCCCTCTTTGAAATATCGAGGTCTCATCTTCTTGTTAAATGCTCGGGCCATTCTTTGTTGGTAACACTGGCCATGACATAGTGCGGTAAGCCTTCTTTCATCAATCAGATTCAGTTGATCAAGCCTCTTCCTTACCTAATCTGATTCAGTTAGCTGAGTTTCCGACAGGATTCTGAATGATGGTATTTCAACTTCAACTGGTAGCATTGCTTCTGTACCATATACCAATGAGTAAGGGGTAGCTCCCGTAGATGTTCTTATTGAAGTCCTATAAGCCATGAGAGCAAACGGTAACATTTCATGCCAATCTTTGTAAGTTGTTGTCATTTTCTCGATGATCTTTTTGATATTTTTATTAGCTGCTTCTACTGCCCCGTTCATTTGAGGTCGATAGGGAGTTGAATTTCTATGGTTTATGTGGAATTGTTGACATAAACCTGTCATCGATTTGTTGTTGAGATTGGTACCGTTGTCGGTGATGATGGACTCAGGAACTCCATATCGGGCTATTATGTCCCTTTTTAAGAAGCGGATTATTACCCCCTTTGTAACATTGGTATATGATGACGCTTCTACCCATTTGGTGAAATAATCAATCGCTACTAGTATGAATCTGTGGCCGTTAGATGCTGTCGGAGTGATCGGGCCTATTATGTCGATTCCCCACATGGAGAAAGGCCATGGTGCTGATAACAAGTGTAGCTCGTTGGGCGGAGCATTTATCCGGTTTGCGTAGACTTGACACGGATGACAGTGCTTGACATATTTTATGCAATTTGATTCCACGGTCAACCAATAATATCCTAACCTCATGATTTTTTGGGCTAATATGTAGCCATTCATATGGGGTCCACATACTCCCTCATGTACTTCCTTCATTAGTTCGCATGCTTCATTTTTGTCCACACATCTTAACAAGGTGGTATCAGATGATCTTTTGTAGATTACAGACCCACTTAGTAAGAAATGGCTTGCTAACCTTCTGATTGTTCTTTGGTCATTCCTGCTAGCCATTTCAGGGTATTTACTTTCTTAGAGGAAAGTCTTGATGTCATGATACCAGGGCTTGTCATCTTGTACTTTTTCAACGGTTAAACAGTAGGCAGGTCAACTTTCGATGTCTATTTTCATCGGTAGAACTTCGGCTCCCCCTATTATCTGGATCATAGATGCTAGTGTGGCTAGTGCATCTGCAAACTGATTCTGAGTTCTCGGGATGTATGTGAAAGTGATTGCCTTGAATTCTTCAATTAGCTCTGTCAAGTGTTGATGATACGGTATCGGTTTGGGGTCTTTAGTCTTGTATTCCCCTCTTGTCTATAGTATGATAAGCGACGAATCTCCATATACTTCTAATTCGCGGATTTCCATTTGACAGGCCATTTTGAGGCCAAGAATATATGCTTCATATTCTGCGATGTTATTGGTATAGGGAAATGTAAGTCTCGTTGCTGCAGGGAATTGAGTGCCATCTGGGGATATCAATACTGCCCTAACCTCACAACCGAATACGTTGGCGGCTCCATCGAAAAACGGTTTCCATTTAGCATTCTGCTCTATCCCAAAGTCTTCTACTGGCATATCTTCCACTGTTAATATATTTTCGTCCGGGAATTGGGCTTGTAGTTCTTGGGAATCTGTCTTGACAGGGTGTTCTGCTAATTGGTCGGCTAAGGTTTGCCCTTTCATCGAGTTCTGATTTATGTATGTGATGTCAAACTCGGATAGGAGCATTTGCCACTTAGAGATTCTCCCTATCAAAGCTGGTTTCTCTGCCAAGTATTTTAAAGGATCATGTCTTGTCAGCAGCTCAATATGATAGTAAAGAGTGTACTGCCTTAGTCGATGCATGACCCAAATTAGAGCACAACAAGTCTTCTCCACCTTTGAGTACCTCTATTCCCCATCTGTGAACTTCTTGCTCAGGTAATATATGGAACGCTCTCTTCCCTCGTCATCTTTCTGCCCCAATACGCATCCCATGGATTCAGGGAGTATAGTAAGGTATAAGAATAAGGGCTTTCCTTGCTTCGGGACTATCAAGACCGGAGGTTTTATAAGATAGTCTTTGATTGTCCTGAATGCTTCTTCACATTCGTCGTCCCATTCTATTGTGGCGTTCTTCTTCAACAGACGGAATAATGGCCGGCATTTGTCGGTGAGCTGTGAGATAAAACGAGCTATATAATTTAATCTTCCCAGCAAGCTTCTCACTTCTTTAACGGAGCGTGGGGAAGGTAACTCTAATATAGACTTTACCTTGTTAGGGTCGATTTTAATCCCTTCCTGGCTTATGACAAACCCTAACAATTTCCCCGTTGTGACTCTGAAAGTGCATTTCTCTGGGTATAACTTGAGCTGAAATTTTCGCAGTCGTTTAAACAATTTCCTCAAGATATCCATATGGCTTTATCCTTCTTTGGATTTGGCTATCATGTCGTCGACATATACTTCAACCTCTCGATGCATCATGTCATGAAGTATTGCGACCATGACTCTCTGATACGTTGCCCCGGCGTTTTTCAAACCGAAGGGCATGACTTTGTAATAGAAAGTTCCCCATGTTGTGATGAAAGTTGTTTTGGTTTTATTTTCTTCAGCCATTTTTATTTGATTATATCCTGAGAAACCGTCCATGAATGAGAAGAGATGGTTTCCCGAGTGTTGTCTACTAGAACATCAATGTGAGGTAGGGGGAAGTTATTCTTTGGCGTAGCTTGGTTTAAGTCCCGGAAGTCTACGCATACGCGTACTTTTCCATTCTTTTTCATAACGGGGACTATATTTGCTACCCATTCTGGGTAGTCGGATACTTCAATGAACCCTAATTCTAGCAGTTTCTTGACTTCTTCCTTAATCTTTAGTAAGATGTCAGGCCTAAATCTTCTCAGTTTTTGTTTTTTAGGTTTGACATCTTCCCTTGTGGGAAGCCTATGAACCCCTATCGATTGGTCTAGCCCTGGCATGTCACCATATGACCAGGCAAACACATTCGCATATTCCGTTAATAGCTTGGTTATCTCACATTTTTGCTCGGCACTCAAACTGGTCCCGATTTTGAGGTTCTTAGGGTTTTCCATGCTTCCTAGATTTACTATCTCCATAGGCTCGTCGATCGAAATTCTGCTTTGTTCATGTTTTTTTCGTGGTCTAGGATATCGCCTTCAACAACTAACCCAGCAGCGTTGGAAACGATATCAACGTTTTTACTTTCTACCTGTGCGAAATATCCTTGATGTTCGATGGTAGGAGATTTGAATAACATAAAAGTGAAAGCATATATATAAGAAGAAAACAAACTGTAATTGAATTTGATAAAGAGTCTCAATAAAATTTGCTTAATAATTTTTCTCTACTTTCAAGCTAACCTAGCACTACTGATAGGATAATAAAACCAATTGTTTAGAGCTGGATGCTGGTTGGACGTGCGGGGGATTGACTTCCCTTTGCTGTCGTCCTCTTCGTTTATCCGAAGCTCTTGAATGATGTTTGCCTTTCGGAAAGATTGTTGGAGAGGTGGGATGCACATCTGGGTGTCGATCGGCTTCCCCTTCATTCTGCCTTTGATACCTCTTGCTTGCGCTTCTTCTGCGGCCGTAGGAATGTACCCCAGTCCAAACGTCCCGTACTGCCCCTCTTTAAACTGATGGCCCTCCTTGCTGGTCACCATGTTCACTTCATTGAAAATCTGCAGCCCCAAGTCTTCTGAACCTTCTTCCCCAATATAAGGTATGGCAGTCTCTTTGTATATGGCGTAATCCTGTTCGCCCAATACTGTGACTATCTGCCCGCTTGCAATGAACTTGACCCTTTGGTGGAGACTAGAGGGGATGGCTCCAGCAGCATGTATCCAAGGTCATCCTAAAAGCAAGTTGAAAGACCTTAGGATGTCGAGGACTTGGAAAGCGATGTGGAATACTTGTAGACCAATTTCTACTGGTAGGTTCACTTCCCCCACTATGTCTCTTTTTGATCCGTCGAAAGCTCTAACCACCGTGGAGCTAGGTTTTATGTTGCTTGGATCGACCCCCAACAAGTCGAGCGTTGCCAATGGGCAAACGTTGAGGGATGATCCGTTGTCGATGAGTACCCGGGAGACAATGGTGTCATTGCACCTGACCACTATGAATAATGGTTTGGTATGTTGGTCTCCCTCCTCTCCTAGCTCTTCCGAAGAGAAAGATATCTGGTCCATTGTAAAGATGGAGTCCGCCACGTGACCTATTTCGTCTGTAGCGATGCCTTCTGGGACCTGAATCTGTTTTAGCACTTTAAAGAGTGCTTCCTTGTGGGGCTCGGATGTTGTGAGAAGGCCCATGAGTGATATCTGTGCTGGAACTTTATTTAATTGTTCCATGATCTTGTATTCACTCGCCTTGACCATCTTTGTAAATGTAGCGAGTCCCCCTTCCTCTTCTTCTCCTTTCTCCACATTGGGTTCTTCAGTCGGGCCTTTATACTTTGGATCGTATAATCTCTCAGAGCGGGTGATGCCTCCCACCATAGGAGGCCGCTCTTGTTCGAGGGCCTGATAGTCGAACGGTGTAGCCTTGTAATTCTCTGCCGCTATCGGGACATTGAATACATATCTTTTTCTTGGGATTTGTACCTCAGCTGATTGTCCCTCGTAGCACTGTATAACCTTGGGCTTCTGATGAGAGTTGATCATGTTGATAGTCTTCCCCTCTTCCTTTGACGAGTTGTCTTCTTTCTCAAATTCTGGCCCCCATCCGCTAGGCGGCCCATACTCAGTCGGGGTATAAGAGTAGTTTACCAAATACTGAAATCTCCTGTGTGATTCTCCCAAAGTGCCGACCGTTAGGTCTCCGGCTAACCACCTGCTTTTAATGTGTGCCTTTGGTGCTTCTTCTGGAGCTTGATGGGATTGCTTCTTCTACTGCTCTGTCGTATTTTGCTTAGGGGCTTCTTTGGGAATCGACTCCTCAGATGTGATCATATTAATGGTGAGCTTGTGATTGGGTAGTGGATTAGTGTTGACATTGGGTGCTAGGGCGTTCACGAAATCCAGCTGTATGATTCCTGCATCAATTAAGTCTTGGATTTTGTGCTGGAGCCTCCAGCACCTATCTGTAGAATGCCCCTCTTGTCCCATATGGTAGTCACACTTGAGGCTTGAGTCGAAATTCTTGGGCCTGTATCGGTCATTGGGGAGCTCGAAACTAATCAAGTTGTCTGCCCTCAACCGAGCGAAGACCTGACTGAGCGGTATGGGGATTGGAGTGAACTGCCTTGGGGCCCTGGCGGCCTGGGCGTGACCTGTCATGGGTTATTGGGCTGGGGTACTCGTGGTCTGGAATGTCACACGAGTCCTAGATTTTTCTGCCTTACCGAAGTGGACCGTGCTGACAGTGGACTCTTTAGCTCTGTTTCCTCCTAAAGGCCTTTGTGTCGGTGTGACCCTAGGAGGCTCATTGTTTGGAGTTTGCCGGTGGTGATGGCATTCTCAATCCTGCATCCCGCAGCCACTACCTCTGCAAAATTGGATGAGGTCTGGCCTACCAGGTGTGAAAAGTAGGTCTTGTCCAGGGTATTGACAAATATGGATGTCAATTCCTTCTCAGATATCGGGATTACTACCCTGGCGACCTGGGCTCTCCAGCGCTGAGCATACTCCTTGAATGGCTCAGCATGCCTTTTTCGGAGACTCCCCAGGTCGATTACAGATGGGGCGACTTCGATATTGAACTTATATTGGTCATAAAACGCCCGGGCTAGCTTCTCCCAAGTGTTGACAATGTTGAAGTCCAGGTGGGCATACCAAACCAGTGCAGGGCCTGTGAGGCTGTCTTGGAATGTCTGGAGCATGAGCTCGTCGTATTGAGCATACTTGCTCATTTTCCGGGCATATAGCCTGGTATGCATTTTGGGGCAGCCGGTCCCATCATACTTTTCGAACTTTGGGGTCTTGAGCTTCTCAGGGTATACCTCTTCCCTGTATGCTAGCAGATTGGTGATTCCGGCTTGTTCAAAGCCATCAGGGCCCTCAATCGTTTTCGTCTTGTCATGGAGCTGCTGGAAGAGTCGCTTCTCCATCTCCTTCTACCTCTCTTCCATTTCCCTTTTCAAGTCATCGGAGGTTGGCCCCTGGTTGACCTTCGGCTTATATTCAAAGGCCAGGTTAAGGTGGGAATTGATCTCTTCATATTCCGGAGGCTGTCCCTCCATTGCCTTCCCCTTTCTGGCCCCTGAATACTCTTCTTGGGTTGGCTGAGTGTTGCGCAGGAGGCCGATGCTTTCAGTTAAGAGGTAAACCTAGGCAGCCAACTGTTGGACTGTTTGTTCTAGGGACATGATCCTGGACTCCGAGGCAGCTTTAGCATTGGTGTTGTTGCGGTTGTCGCTACTGTTGGCCATTTTTGTTCTTGAACGTGTGAGAATTAGACTTCTGGGAGGGTTCGGTTGCTTGGGAGCTATCTTGATACCTGGATCCGCATTTTGTTTTTTATTTTTAGTGTGATGTATGCAAAATGATATGCATGTGTCACGCGGATGCTAGAAATAAAAGGGTTGACAATTGATTGACAATGTAATATTGAAACTTTACTTTTATTAATATTGAAAATTTTGGAGTTCGATAATCAAAATAAAATATTACAAATAATGATCTATTTCCTAGTGATGGGAGTCGAATCCAACAAAAATAAAACCTACTCCTAGACAATGATATGATTTGCGTATAGTAGTGAGTAGGGTCGTATCCACAGGGATTGGTTAAATATATTTCTATTCAAAGAGAATAAAGAGGAAAAGAAAAATGGGGGTTTTGTTTGTGAATCAAAATAATATTGAAACAAGATAATAAAATCGAATATTGATAAAAGCCTAGCCAAAGGAATCAAGATAGTTTAATTTGAGGAATTGATCATCGATGCAAATGTTTTCTATTCTTATTTCTAGATAAACTGGTTATGGTTATTAACAAGCTCTAACAACCTATCTCTCCTTACTTCCGCGATAATCAAAACAAGCTCTTTAACTATTTCTCTTATCGATTAGATAACCCTAAAACAAGCTCCTAGGATTTAATCTATCAATAGCATTAAAAACAAGAGAGACCATCAATTCATGCCAGTAGATTATAAGATAACCTATTTAAACAAGATCATACATCCCCATAACATGAATTCGATCATCTATTTTATAATCAAACATGTTATTGTGTCACTGAGACTAGAACTATCAAACAATTACGGATTTGACGTGCTAGTTAACAATATATTAACTTGCTAATTGAGTAGAAGAGCTCTAATTCATACCAATCAACAAAGATAATAATGAAAAAACGTTCAGAAGATATATGAATATTAAAAAACAAAGAATAGATTAAAGACAAATCAATTAGATCTCACAATTCGTGGAGAATCAAACTTCTATGACCCATTGGCTAGAAAATCTGCTTATCTACACATGTTCATCATCAAAACGAAAATTAAAAGTAAAAACATGATAAGCCTCTATTCCCGGTTTCCTTGCTCTGCCTCCTTCCTTCCTTCTTATCTCTAAGATGATCCAAGATTATTATAACCCTCTAGGGTTAGTTCTATTTATATTATTAAAGGAATGGCACAGGATCTTTAGCTAGCAAGATACGAAAATATCTTTCCTTTTTTATGTAAATCTCGAGAAGTGAATAATCGTCCTCTTGGCACGCCCAACACCACGGCCATAGGTCAAGCCGTGCCTTCCTCTGTGGGTAATCTACAATTCTTCATCCGTGATCAGTGTGTGCCACGGCTTATAGCACGGCCAGATCTCAAGCCGTGTCATCCTCTGGTTGATGTTCCACAATTTCTCATCCTTGGCACGTCTTCCATTTCAACTTCCACCACGTCTTCAACCACGGCTTCCACCACGGCCAAATCACGAGCCGTGTCTCTCTCTTTTGATAGTCCACATTTCCATCTTCTTATACAGTGTATAGCACGGCTTGCACCATGGCCGTATCTCAAACCGTGCCTCCTTCTAGACAGATACACGGCCGTGTACTTCAACCGTGTATTTTCCTGTTGATTCAAAACCAAGTACACGGCTGTGTACTTCAACTACACGCCCATGTACTTTCCTCCGATGGTGTAAATCCTTGTCTTTGATCCAAGTTGTAGATGACTTCTCTAATTTACTTGAATTAGCACCTTGGCTCCATTTAACCTGATTTATCACCATAATAGAATTAAGTACCATTTCCTTATGATTTCCATAAAATCTATAATAAATTAACACACTTCATACTATAAATATTGAGTATAAAATGGCTCTATCACCTAGCTCTTTTAGTCTTTTGTTGTGGAGGCTCACACTTCCCATTGATGACAGCTTCTAATTCTTTGACTTTGGCTTGGGTCTTCTCCAATTGTGCTTCCAAGGCCTTGTTCTTTTGGTCGGATTCTTTAAAACGTCCCTTCCAGATGTCTTTCTTATAATCTGCAGCTTCAAAGTATACCTCCATTCGGGCCTTGACCTGTTCTAGGTATACTTCTGTCTCTGGATTGATCTTGTCTGGTCTTGGTTGGGTGACGTTTGGAACCCGGTATGCTCTTTCCCCTGTTTGGTATAGTTGGCGGATTACAAACTCTCTGGTGGCTCGATGTTTTCCCACTTCGCCGTCTAACTCCCCGAGGTCCACATTCGGGCTTTCAATTCTGGCTTCCCAAAGTGCTTTGACCTCTGCCAGCTTAGCAAACTTCTTGGCTACCAACGGGTTCGGATCTTAGTGCTCAAAGGTGACTGCTTCCAGCGAGGGCCGATAAACTATATCTTGGATGGTACCAAACTGGCGGAGCACTGAGTTGGGGTGATATCCAATACATCCGCTGATTCCGATTAAAGGTACTGTTTGGAAGTTACTGCAGGTCAAGATGATTTTGTCACAGCAGCTCCACCTGGCTATCCACAGTGATGAGATCCATGATGAGAGCCAAGCCGGAAGAAGAAATGTGGATCCTCTTGAAGTGCCGCTTGGACTAATCACAAGAAATCGAGCGAAACGATTCGATGAAGCACTTAACGGGTTGATAAAGGTTGTCCATGAAGTTGGAAAGGATTAGAGCAATCATGAAGTTGGAATGGATTGGAACAACCATGGGAAGACCCTTGCTTTTGTACAAGTCACACCGGACACGGGATGAAGAGGGCGTGTATTTACAAGGCACGGCCGTGTAAGAATCTCAAAGTTACACAGAATCATACACGGTCATATACACGGCCAAAGGCACGGCCGTGTTTGGAGTCAAGCAATTCCACAGAAAGATACACGACCAGAAGTACACGGTCGTGTATATTGCCAGAATTTGCACAGAAAAGTACATGGCCAAAGTACACGGTCGTGTACACGGCCGTGTATCTCCCCGACGCCGGCCTTTTGTGTTGTTTTGTTATTTTACGTACTTATTGAAGTGACGTCGTTTTGGACTTGTATTTTTACGAATTGTAACCCTAGTATAAAGCTCCTAGGGTTTAGAATAGAGATACAACTTACATCTTTGAACATTAAACACTTTTGAGAGGCACCTCTCTTGGTTCTTCAAGAACTAAATCGATCTTATCGGATTGATTTCCGTGGCGTTCATCCCGACTTATCAATCGGTCTTTCATCCCGATTGTGGCGTCTTCATTTTATACCAAGGTTCTTGTTTCGCTTATAGACAACAGGTCGCGGTTTCCACTTTAGGTGTTTGGGCGTCTTAGGCAACGAATTTCCGAACGTATTGGTATTGGGTTTCATCACGGTTTGGCGTGGTTCGTATCAGTTTGGTATCAGAGCTTAGGTTTGTCAAAACATCAAGTTCGGTTGAGGAAGGTAATATCAAAAACCCTAAATCCAATCGTTCATATCAATTATCGTATTCAATTTCGTAGTATTGATTGTCTTTTGATAGTGTAATATCGACTAGGCGATTGTTAAAAAAAAGAGAGTAAAAATCACGACAAAAAAAAAGAAGAGAAAAGAAAAGAAAAGAAAAACGTGATCAAAAGCAAAACAGAGACAAAAAAAAAATTCGGATAAAAAAAATAGAGGAAAAGTTACGAACCCTAGATTTGTTTTTGAATTCTACGGAAGGAAATTGGTGTAGTTCAAGTTAGTTCCAAGAGAATTGAGAAGAGGAAATTGGCGAGTTGATATCATCATTATTTGTGAGAATACACGAGTGACTGTGTGATATCATCATTTGAGCGAAACACGTAAGGGAGTGTATCGTGAGGTTTAATTATATATATATTTGTGTCAGTACTAATCTTTTCTGCAGGAACTATGTCGAGACAACATTCTCCGGAAGGTGAGAGGGGAAGGTTTGATGCTAGGCTAGTAATTGAGGCTTTGAGGGGAGAAATGAGGAGGATGTTCCAAGAAGGAATGGAACAAATTCATGAGACGATGGAGCAAAGACTAGAGCAATCCACAAACGTATTCCAAGGGCGTAAGAAGGAGAGTCGTTCTAGGAGAGTACCGAGGGGTGGAGATGAAATGTCGGATGATGACTTTGATGAGCCTTCTGTCGGGAGTTATAGAGGTTATAGTGGTCGGAATAGAGGAACTAGAGATTGGGAAGATAGAGGAGATAAGAATAAAGAGGATGATCAATTAAGTAGCATAAAGATGAAGATTCCTCCTTTCCAAGGGAAGAATGATCCCGAGGCGTACTTAGAGTGGGAGAAAAAGGTGGAGATGGTGTTTGATTGTCACAACTATAGTGGGAGAAAGAAAGTGAAACTTGCTACCATTGAGTTTTTGGATTATGTTATAGTGTGGTGGGATCAATTAATGTTGAATCGAAGAAGGAATGGCGAGCCACCTATTGAGTCTTCGGAAGAGATGAAAAGAGTGATGAAGAAGCGGTTTGTGTTTGCGTATTACTATCGTGAATTGCACAACAAGTTGCAAACTCTGAGGCAGGGAAGCCGAAGTGTAGATGAGTATTTCAAGGAGATGGAAGTCACTATGATTAGGGCAAATGTAAAGGAGGATAGAGAGGCTACAATGGCTAGGTTTCTTGCTGGGTTGAATAGAGAAATCCAAAATGTGGTTGAATTGCAGCATTATGTAGAATTGGAGGATATGGTTCACATGGCTATAAAGGTTGAGAACCAGCACAAGAGGAAAGGTAGTAATAGTGCACGGTTTCCACAGGGTAATGGTTTATCCACTTGGAAGACCAACCAATGGAAGAAAGAAGAAAAGTCTTTACCCACCAAACCAAAAGGGGAGCTGAGGCAAGCGGGTTCTACTCCTGGTAACCAAGGTAACCTTGATTCTTCTACTTCTATAAATCGTGACATTAGATGTTTTAAATGCCAAGGTAGAGGCCATATTGCTAGTCAATTTCTAAATAGGCGTGTGATGATTTTGTGTGATGATGGAGAGTATGAGACTGAGGGGGATAGTGAAGAAGATGATATGCCTCCATTAGAGGATGCTAGTAATGATGAGGAGCCTGCAATGGGAAGGCTAGTGGCAGTAGTGAAGCGAAGGTTGAATGTGCAGGTGAAGGAAGATGAAGAGGTGCAAAGAGAGAATATATTTCATACTAGATGTTATCTAGGAGATCACATTTGTAGTTTGATCATTGATGGAGGGAGTTGCACCAATGTAGTGAGTAACTTTATTTTTGAGAGGCTGGGGCTCAAAATTGTTAGACACCCTAGTCCATATAAATTGCAGTGGTTGAATGATAGTAGAGAGACTAAGGTGAGTAAGCAAGCATTGATTGGGTTTCGCATTGGTAGGTATGGGGATGAGGTGTTATGTGATGTAGTGCCAATGTAAGCATGTCATGTGTTGTTGGGGAGGCCGTGGCAATTTGATAGGAAGGTTGTTCATGATGGCTTTTCTAATAAGTATACGCTTGTTCACCAGGGGAAAAGCTTTAATCTTAAACCGTTAACACCTAAGTAGGTGTATGAGGACCAGTTGCAGCTACAACAGTCTTTTGCAAAACATAAGGTGAGTGAAAAGCAGAGGGAGAGTGAGAAAGCAAAAGACAATGAGAAAGAAAAGGAATATAAAAGTCAAGATCAAAAGGAAAAAGAGAGGAAGGCTGGAAAGAGTGTGAGAGGCCAAGTTGAAGGGGGATCAACTTTGGTGGTGAGTGAAAAGGAGAGGGCAGCCTTGTAAAAGGAGAGATGTGTGGCAAGAGCGAGTGTAGTAAGGAGAGCGTTAGTGATGAGGCAACCTATGTTGTTGCTAGTTTTTAAAGAAACATGTTTGACTACTAACGAACTATCTAACTCTTTGCCTAGTGTGGTTGTGTCTCTTGTGCAGGACTTTGAAGATGTCTTCCTTGAGGAGATTTCAAAGGGATTACCACCTATTCGTGGTATTGAGCACCAGATTGATCTTGTACCCGGAGCATCGATTCCAAACAAGCCAGCTTATAGGAGCAATCCGGAGGAGACCAAGGAACTCCAAAGGCAAGTCGAAGAATTAATGGAGAAGGGGTACGTGAGAGAAAGCATGAGTCCATGTGCAGTGCCTGTGATTTTGGTGCCTAAGAAGGATGGGACATGGAGAATGTGTGTTGACTGCCGCGCCATCAACAACATTATGGTAAAGTATCGTCATCCCATTCATCGTTTAGAAGACTTCTTAGATGGGTTATATGAGTATAGTGTCATTCCTCATGAGCCTTGGATAGACACTTCCATAGGTTTTGTGTTAGGATTATCTAGGCCTAGGCATGGTCGAGATTATATTTTTGTGGTTGTGGATAAGATTTCTAAAATGGTTCATTTCATTCCTTGTCATAAAACTGATGATGCTATACACATTGTTGATTTGTTCTTTAGAGAGGTAATGCGTCCGCATGGTATACCTAGGAGCATTGTTAGTGATCGGGATGTGAAAATTTCGAGTCATTTTTGGAGAGTATTGTGGGAAAAATTAGGAACTAAGTTATTGTTTTCGACTATCTATCACCCACAAACTGATGGGCAAACTAAGGTGGTTAACAGGACTTTAATTCAATTGTTGAGGGCAATCATAGAGAAGAACATTAGGACTTGGGAGGATTGCCTACCATTTGTGGAGTTTGCATATAATAGGGTTGTACATAGCATTACTCATTGTTCACCATTTGAGATTGTGTATGGTTTTAACCCACTGGCTCCTATTTATTCATTGCCATTGCCACCTAACAAGTTTGTGAGTTTTGATGCTGATTCTAAGGCAGATTTCATGAGAAAGCTACATGCACAGGTAAAGAGTAGGATTGAAAAACCAAATGCCAGGGTCGCTTCAAGGGTGAACAAGGGCAGGAGACCCAAGATTTTTCAGCCTGGAGATTGGGTTTGGGTACATTTTCGCAAGGAGAGGTTTCCATTGCAGAGGAGATCCAAGTTGAACCCTCGAGGAGACGGTCCATTTTCGATGCTTGAGAGAATCAATGATAATGCATACAAGAAAGATTTCCCAGGTGAGTCTCCAGTAAGTGTCACGTTTAATGTTACTGATCTGAGTCCATTTGATGCAGGCAATGATTTGAGGACAAATCCTTTTCAAGAGGAGGGGAATGATGAGATCCATGATGAGAGCCAAGCCGGAAGAAGAAATGTGGATCCTCTTGAAGTGCCGCTTGGACCGATCACAAGAAATCGAGCGAAACGATTCGAGGAAGCACTTAACGGGTTGATAAAGGTTGTCCATGAAGCCGGAAAGGATTGGAGCAATCATGAAGTTGGAACGGATTGGAACAACCATGGGAAGACCCTTGCTTTTGTACAAGTCACACCGAACACAGGATGAAGAGGGCGTGTATTTACAAGGCATGGCCGTGTAAGAATCTCAAAGTTACACAGAATCATACACGGTCATATACACGGCCAAAGGCACGACCGTGTATGGAGTCAAGCAATTCCACATAAAGATACACGACCAGAAGTACACGATTGTGTATATTGCCAGAATTTGCACAGAAAAGTACACGGCCAAAGTACACAGTCGTGTACACGGCCGTGTATCTCCCCGATGCCGGCCTTTTGTGTTGTTTTGTTATTTTACGTACTTATTGAAGTGACGTCGTTTTGGACTTGTATTTTTACGAATTGTAACCCTAGTATAAAGCTCCTAGGGTTTAAAATAGAGATACAACTTACATCTTTGAACATTAAACACTTTTGAGAGGCACCTCTCTTGGTTCTTCAAGAACTAAATCGAACTTATCGGATTGATTTCCGTGGCGTTCATCCCGACTTATCAATCGATCTTTCATCCCGATTGTGGCGTCTTCATTTTATACCAAGGTTCTTGTCTCGCTTATAGACAACGGGTCGCGGTTTCCACTTTAGGTGTTTGGGCGTCTTAGGGAACGAATTTCCGAACGTATTGGTATTGGGTTTCGTCACGGGTTGGCGTGGTTCGTATCACACAGAATATCCTCGGCACTGAATCTTCTAAGTACCTCTACCCAACTGTGGCTGGTAAGGTCGTCGGGTAGCTTCACCTTTTCTATACATGAGTCTACGAGATCCACTTGCTGGGCTAAGGTTTTTCGGACCATGTTCAGCTCAAAGCACTTAAGGTAGCTTTCAAACCATATCAGCAGAAGGTTGAGGCTTGAGCGAAGGATCCCATGGCCTTTCTTCTTGAGGAAATTCAAGTTCCGGATCTGTTCAGCCAGTAGAGCCGGGATGTAAGATCTTCCCTCCAGAAATTGGGTCACCAGCTCTGCAACCCGGTAGTGAATATAGAAGGTCCCGGTGGGGAACGGTATGGTGGCGAAGGCTGTCAAGATGAAAGCGTTCACCCTTCTCTATCTGTAAGTTTTAGGGTCCCCACACAGTATGTCCTTCCTATCCCCATTGTCCTCTCGGGCGATGAACCAGGTTTCTAAATCATCCACACGTATGCAATATCCATTATAGTCTGCCAGGGCTTTGTTGACTGTTGTCTTACGGATGCCTAATAATCTGCTGAAGGTACCGGCTGGCTCGGCCTCAAGGTCTGGTGCGTAGATTTGATCAGTCAGTGCTGGAGCTTGTAGCAACTGGGTGTACTCCTCCAGGGTAGGGGTGATCTCATGCGGCCCGATAAAGAAAGCAGCGGGCTCGATTTCCCATAATTGGAGCATGGCCCGGACTAAAGGCAAATTCACCTCTATCTTTGTCAGTGAGAGGATGGAGCCAATCTTTTGCTGGATGAAGGCTTGCTCCTCTGGGTTGTACAAGGTAAACCAATGGTCCAGTACCAACTTTAGGTCCAAAGGTTTGTACACCCGAATTTCTTTGTGGAGGAGGCGGTCGACTGTGGTGCTAGCCATCTATTACAATAAGAAATTGCCTAATTACAAACAGAGCTATGAAAACATTACAGGGAAATAGCTTTGAACTCCAAAATAAAACAACAAACCATTACATTGTCATCAATTGTCAACCCTTATGATGTTATGTATGCAAGTAGGTTGGTTCTAATTGGTCCCCAAGCTCTATGGCCTCCCGCATTCTCGGAGAAATGGATCTCAGGCCATATCGAAGCATTGGGTGGGGTAGCCTAATCGGTCCCGAACGGTGATCAACTCACTTCGCCCGAAACCTACACAATGGCTCCCCGACTTAGGTTTCTAGGACGGTCCGGGTTCGACCGCATCTATTCACACAAACTTATGCATGCAAACCCCACAGTAAAGAAAACTAAAATCTAACTAATCCCTGAAAAGTTAGTAACAGAATAATAATTGAAACTTAAAAAGGAACAACTTGAGGAGATTCAGGTGGCTAGCCTATTGGAATGGGTCCCTAGTGGAGTTGCCATCCTGTCGAGTTTAATTTTTTTGCATTCCCATTCCTAATCCGATCTAGACTAGACCCTATGCTCATCTAATGTAGATCCTCGACTTGAGTTAGGAATTTCGTTTGATTTTTGGAGTCACCACCCAATTGTTGTTGGGAAATATTGAATTAAGACTAAATGAGCGGATTAGTCTTAATTTAGACCACTAGTCGTCGTTATTTCCTCTTCTCGTTTTTGAAAAGAGGAAAAGGGAAAACCAGAGTTTCTAAGTCCGGAGGCTAACCTATTAAAACCTTACGGTTACTACCTAATCACCTAAAATTGTTCCTATTTAGAAATGTGTTTTATTGTGTTTCTGTTACTTTTATTATGTTTTTGAATTATTTCAAGAAAATGATTTTTTATTTCATTTTATGGGTTGACCCGAATGGGTGCCTACGTACCTGCTAGTCAGGATCAAACAAGCCATAGTTCGCTTTTCTGAAAACTTTAAGTGTGTTTGTGAATTTTAATTTTGAAATCTCTTTTACTTTATGTTTTTACTATTTTTTTGGGGATTTTCTAAAAAAATCTAAGCCTAAACTTTTATCTGATTTTTGAAAATGGTTTTTAGGAAAAACATCAATTTTGGATTTATTTGAAGAAAATGATTTTTCTAAGTGCTAAAACTTATTTTTTCTATTTTTTTTATTTTTGAATTTTTTATTAATTTTTATGATTTTTATGATTTTTTTCTTTTTTTTTTCTTCTGTAATTTTATGATTTTTTTATCATTTTTATGATTTTTATTATTCTTCTACAATTTTTTTATAATTTTTCTAAGTTTTCATGATTTTTATAGTTTTTATGATTTTTATGATTTTTATTGATTTTTATAATTTTTGTGAATTTTTGTTAAAAATTTTATCCTAAACTATTATCTATCATATTTTGAAATCTAAAGTTCTATTGTTATTTTTCTAATATTTATATTGTTTTTCTACATTTTTATTATTATTATTATTATTATTATTATTATTATTTATTAGCTTTCTACATTATTAAATCCTAAAAAATCTAATTTCTAACATTTTTCTATTTACGGAAACATAAATAAATAAATAACAAACATATTAATAAATAAATAAAAATAATAATAAATCAAATCGGAATAAAAATAAATAAATAAATTGGAAAAAATCCAGAAAATCCGACTTACCTGGATCCGGGTTGGTGCGCGGGTCGGTTTGATCGGGTCGAATCTGGTCGGGTAGGATCGGTCGGACATGGCGACGGAGGATGCTCGTTCACGGTGTTCCGGCGGTCTTTTGTTACGGGTGAGGTGTCGAATTCTAGCTTCTCGAGGGTACTGAATCCAATGGTGGCGGTGGTTTGCTCCCAGAACGTCTCCTGGTGGCGGCTTGGCTCCGATCGACGGTTCGCGGTTTTGGGTTTCCTCCGATGCTCTCCGATTTGCTCTCTTTTCTCACTTTCTCTCAATTGTGATTCCTCCTTTGGCTTCCTCCCTTCGATTTCTATTTATAGGCATTCAAAATCGAGCTGGATAAGCTCGGATTTCCACCGATCGAGGCAAATCGGATTGACGGTTAAATGAACCAACTTCGATTCGTGTAAATCCTTCAATTTGTTGAGATTTGATTCCAATTGGATGATATTTATCTCAATTCTGTTGAAGATCTGTTGGATTTGTGCAAAAAATCGAATTGAAACGGTTGAAATTCAAATTTTTCCCCTCGCCGGTGATCTCGGACCGAGGTTGAAGACGATCACACGCCCGGCACGTGCGTTCCCTCTAGCCAATCAGATGCTGCCACGTGTCCTGGGTAAATGAAAAAAAAATCAAAACGCGGAAACTGCTTCCCCGGCGATTCGAACCTGCGACCGAGCCCTCCTGCGCGCGCCTTAGCCCATGGTCTGGACCAGCTGGGCTAGCCCATTTTCCTGATTTTTCTAATTTCGCAAATTGCATATATGCAATGCGATTTTTTTATTTTTTTGTATTTTTTGAAATTTCAAAAATTTGTAAAAATTATTTACTATTTATTATTGCCATTTCTGAAATCATTTTTCGAAATTGATGTGTTTTCCTATTTATTTTTATTTATTTGAATATTTTTATTATTTATGCTAAATTAAAGAAAAATTGAAAAAAAAAGGAAAAAATTAAGAATTGATTATTAGTGATTATTATTCATTCTTAGGGCAAAAATGGGGTGTTTACAGTTACATATCGAGGTGCATAATGCACAAGAAGCTATGACTAGGAATAATGAGGATGCATGTATGCTTGAGGTAGCCACCCTAATGAAGACGGTTAACTTCATAATTTTTTTTTTAACTTACTAGGGTTTAACGATGATGCACGTCTTGCAGCAGCAACTACCCTTACCTAAATTGTAAAGAGACAATACGAGGATTGCAGTCTAGCTTAACCTGTATGAAGACCGGCAAAGGCACATGAGAATGCAATTCCCTTTACTGATGTGAACATGTGTGCCAAGAACCCCAATCACAAACGTCCTCTTTATGAGGAAAGCATGCTAAATGGGCATCCCATTAAGAGGACATTCATAGACAATGGCTCTTCCATAAACATAATGTCGTTGCCACATTAAAGGTTGTAGGAATAGACAACTAGCGCTTAGTAAGACAACCTATTACCGTCAATAGTTTCATTGACACATCTACAAACATAATAAGGTATGTTAATGTGAGCTTTAAAGTGGGCTTTATATAGAGCTCTATACGGTTCCATGTGATTGATGCACCTATATCATACCACCTACTAGTTGGAAGAAAGTGGTTGCACAATCACAATCTCATATCCTCAACATGGCATCAGTGCATTAAGGGCTATTGGAAGGGAAAAGATGTATTCATTCCTGTTAAGAACAATCCATTTGAGCATAACAAGGCATACTTTATTGAAGTTGCATTCTTTGATGAATATGCTGAAGAGGGAGAAACCGCTATTGCAATACCCTCTAGCATACCACTACCAACTTAGGAAGAGACTTAAGCGATGCCTATAAGAAAGAAGAGAATGCGAGGCTCTCATGGGGGCTAAAAGAAGTAAAAGAGAAATGAGGTGATAGAAAGTTTCATTAGAGAAGATGGATGGAGGGTGTATTATTTATGACGGTCCACGGGATTTGAAGGAGATAGACTCGAAGAAGCTTGCTCATCTTCTTCAGATCCCATATCAATACAAGAAACCCAACCTGTCCCCCTAGAGATGCAGGATCAACTCAAGCCATAGTTTTATGAAATTGAAGAGTTAGATATAGCAAAACCAGGGGAGTCTTTGAGACTTATCAATCTTTTCCAAGAGCTAAAGGTCCACCTAGTGGAGTTGCTACGAAAGTATTTGTATGGACTTACGATGAAATGCCAGGACTTAACCCCACTTTAGTGATACATAGATTGAACATTGCAGCCAAGGTTAAGCCAGTAAAATAAGGACAACGAATTTTTCACTTAAAAGTTGAGGTCTAAATTAAAGAAGAAATTGAGAAGTTACTCAAAGTTGGCTTCATCAAGCCAATTGAGCACCCATTGTGGTTGGCCAATATTGTGCTTGTGAGGAAGACAAATGGCTAAATATGAGTCTGTATAGATTTTCATGATCTCAACAAGGCTTGCCTAAAAGATGACTTCCCATTACCAAATATTGATATGTTAGTAATGCCACAGCTGGACATGAGTTGTTCTCGTTTATGGATGGTTTTAGTGGTTACAATCAAATTAAAATGGCCACTAGAGACACTGAGTGTATTGCTTTCAGGATGCCAGTCGAGAATTTTTACTATACGGCCATGCCCTTTGGGCTTAAGAATGTAGGAGCTACTTACCAAAGAGCAATGACTACCATTTTCCATGATATGATGCATGACTTCATGGAAGATTGTGTGGATGGCTTTGTTATCAAGTCAAGGCGAGCACTAGATCACTTGATACACCTGTAGAAGGTTTTTGAGCGGTGTCGATTGTATAAGTTGCACATGAACCTGCTAAAGTGCACCTTTAGTGTAGCATCTAGCAAATTTCTTGGATTTATAGTTTACAGAAAAGGTATTGATGTTGATCCAGCAAAGGTGCAGGCTATACAATCCATGCCTTCATCTACTAACTTGAAGGAATTAAAAACGTTCATGGGGAAGGTCTCTTATATCAGGTAATTCGTCCCAGTACTAGTCGAGATCTTTTATCCCTTACAGCAACTCATGAAGAAAGGAGCACTGTTCGAGTGGGGGCAACTACAAGAGGAGGCCATTCAAAAGGTAAAAAATATACTCACGTCTCCACAGACGATGACAATGCCAGTCAAGGGTTTACTAATGATTCTCTACTTAGTATCCACCGACAAGTCCATTAGTGCTTTACTTGAACAAGAACTTGAGGGAAAGGAGAGACCTGTATATTGCCTAAGTAGATCCCTCCAATGATTCTCTTATATATGGTGTGAGTCTCATTTAGCCTGTGAGAAGCATTATCTTGCATTGATATTTACTATATAGAAGTTGCGTCATTGCTTCTTGGTGCATAAAGTCAATCTTGTCGCTCACTTTGACCCGATAAAGTACTTGCTATCACGACCGGCACTATTTAGAAAAATCGCAAAATGGTTGCTTCTCCTATCAGAGTTTGATATTACGGTTACGCTACCTAAGGCTATTAGGTCTCAAGCTCTAGCAGACCTCGTGGCTCACTTTCCTATGGAAAATGAGACTTACACCATAGATACGATCTTGACAGAGTTTTATGAGGATTTCATGTGGATAAAATTGAGTGAGGAATGGAAATTATAGTTTGACAACTCATTTGCTAATACCAGGAAAGGAGCTGGGGTAGTATTGATAACCTCTGAAGGCCAAGAGATACCACTAACATTTAAGCTAGATTTCCATTGCACCAATAATGAGGCTGAGTACAAGGCTCTACTACTCTGACTCATTTTTGGTGCAAAGTGCTAGCGCATTTCACTTATACGTTTGTGGTGATTCAAACCTGATTATCAAACAGGCTAATGGTGAATTTTCTCTCAAAGAACCAACACTAGCACCTTACAGGGTTGCAGTATAATCTTTGGTTAGCAAATTCAATTTAGTGAGATATGAACATACCAAACGATCGACCAACCGTTATGCAGACGCACTTGCAACTTAGGCATCCCAAGTTCCTATTCAAGCTAAAGAAGATGGTTTAAGTATTTAGGTCATTAAGAAATCGGTTACGTGCACAACTCTACAGTTGTTAGATGAGGAAGAAGAAACGTCAGATGACTAGCGAACCTCCATCAAGGGTTAGTTAGCGCATCCTATTACAACTTCTCTAGTAACCTTAAAACCTTTCCTCCTCATTAATGGCATTTTGTACTTCAAAGGTCTAGAGGACATCTTATCGCAATGTATTGGTGCAAAGCAAGCATGCTTGATGTTGGACAAATATCACAAAATCTGATGTAGAGAGGAAGGCCCATCCTTGTATCGCCGCATATAACGTGTAGGGTATTACTGGTCAATTATGGCCAAAGATGCCTCTTAAATGCAAATGAGTTGCCTAAAATGCTCTGAGATTCCTGATCAAGGAGAATGCCATTTTGTGGTAAGTGCTGGCGATTGGAGATGCCCTTATATAGACTATTTACAGAGTAGCACCTTACCTACGAATGACACTGATGCTTGTATAGTATAACATAAGGCAAGGAGGTATATCGTGCATGAAGACTAGCTATATAGGGTATCATTCATGGGACAACCCCTTAGGTGTGTCGCATCACCCGAAACAGAAACTATACTAGTTGAAGCTCACTTCGGAGAAGGTGGAGAACATCAAGGAGGAAGGAAGTTGTATTACCACCTATTGAGCTTGGGGTATTACTGGCCTACAATGGAAAATGATGCATTTAACTTTGCCAGGAGATGTGTTGCATGCCAGTAACACGAGAATGCCATCCATGCTCCCGCCATTACACTGCATAGCTTAACTACTTCGTGGCCTTTCCATATGTGTGCATTTGGCTTGGTCAACCCAATACATCCACCATCTAAGGGATGTATTTGGATCTTGGTAGGTACCGAATGCTTCACCAAGTGGGTGGAGGCAATCATGTTAAAGAAAGCTATAGGACAAGCAGTAGCAAGCTTCATAAAAGAACATGTCATCTGTCGCTTTGGAATCCCAAAGCGTATTCTTTCAAACAATGGTACACCCTTTATCAACTCATAAGTATGACAACTATTAGCCTCCTATGGTATTGATCATGTGAAGTCCACACTTTACTACCCAAAAGGAAACGGCCAAGCAAAAGCAACGAATAAGACTCTTTTAAAAGTACTTAGTTGTATGGTGCATGAAAATCACAAATAATGGCCTGATAAACTGCCATTGGCACTATGGGCGTACAAGATATCTAAATGAAAGCCACCCCCTTTTCTTTAGTATATGGATGTGAGGTGATGATGCCCATAGAAGTTTTGGTCCCATCTGCAAGATTGGCCATTAATGCCGAACTTGAACTAGATACTTTACGTATGTTCGATCTTGAAGCTTTAAAAGAGAGACAAGCCACCACTAAGCATCACCTTGCAAACTATCACTAGCAGTTAAGTGCAACTTATGATCGTTTGGTCAAGAAGGGGTCCTTTCAAGAAGGTGATGTTGTACTTCGCGCAACAGAGCATATACGGTGAGGTATTCCAGCACCAAAGTTCACACCAAAGTGGGAAGGCCCCTTCATCGTTCATGAGTTTCATGACAGTGGTTATTGTAAGCTTTTAAACCCAACAATTGATAAAGTTATTGCACTTATCAATTTTCAATACATTAAAAAATTTCATATGTGAAATGAATGATGTATTTGCAAATTATCATGAATTATATGTATAGATCACACTATTTGAGCCTTTTCAATGCTTTCTCTTTAATACTCACTTATCTTGTTGCTGCAAAGTTAGAGGGTTATCTCTTTAGCGCATAAACATGATTAACTATTACCTCTTACATTGCTATCACATGGTTAGAGCACTTGCTCCTAAGTGAGCAATGGAATACTTAGCCTGCAAAAACATATCTACAAATTCTGAAACAAAGAATACATGGTTATGTATTGGGTAATACCCTCTTAACCATCAATGCTAGTATGTTGAACTGCATAATAAACACCACTATCGCTGCTTAAGAGCGATTGATTGTTTTAACCATTTAATGTATTGTTGCTAGCAAGTGAAAGCTTTGCTTCGATGTGCGACATAATAACTTAACTAAATGATGTGATTGTGACTAGCATCACTCATGGCAAGTATATGCAAATAAGTCATGATTACACATATATAAAAACAAAACAAAGACAAACAACTTTATTGATTTCAATGTAATGCTTTAGAATGAAAACAAAAGCATAGTCATGTCGAATTATGGCAGACAATCTATGCCTACTGAGGACTTAAGATCCGAGTCTCCTAAAAGTGTCTTTATCTCAAGATTGGATGCTTTAATCGCTTCTTGCAATTCTTGCACTTTGTTCATTAGTTCATCATGCCGCCTCTTAATAGTATAGTAATTTAACACCCTCTTGGCTTTAGCAGCAACAAGCTTTAAGCTGTTAATTTTGAACCTTAGAAGGTTGCTCCCTCAATGCATTTAATCACTTGCTCAAGTTTTACCTCTAACAAGGAATCCCAAGGCCTATTCAATAATAACGTGGTCTTCCCCAGCATCTTCACCATAGTGCAAGCTAGCTCAGTTCCTAACACATGAGACTCAGCCCAAAAGTCTTTGTCCTTGGCATTAAGGGTCTCCAACCAGTCCAATAGTCGAGATGACACGATGAATCCTTAAAAGGATGTAGTCTCCTCTACCACAGCATCAACCTTTGGAGCCGCTTCCTTGTCTTGAGGAGACATCATAGCGACTGGGGGAGGAAGGATATCCATAGGAGATGCATACAACCTATCTTCATATGTGCCAAAACAAAGTAGTGCATTAGCATGGTCACCAGCATCAGTGTTATCATTATCCTTGTTTATCTCTATGACTGGACCATCGGTATTAGTAGTAAGTGCTCTAACTCCAACAGAGTAATGCGACTCTTCAAAATCATCATCATCGCTTCTGCCACCTTCAACTGGTGATTCCGCATAATTCACTAAGTCTTGATCATCGTTAACTCGAATTGAAACGATCGTTGAATTAGTAGAAGTGCTAGAATGAACTTCAGAGCCCATCTCAACCTGCACATATATAATAGACAAGGGTGGTTAGTAAAAAAGACTACATGTACATACATAATGACAAGAAATATACAAGGATGTTACCTCATGAATAAAGGTACGCTTGGCTTATCTATCCTCTGTCGATGGAAGAAACGGGCGTTTATTTTTAAAGGATCTCCCTAATCCCACATCAGTAGGAGATGCTGATCGCTGACCCACCTGTTCAATAGTCTCTTGAGCATCACCAATAGGCTTAAGCTTAGGCTTAGGTGGTAATTTAAGATAGAATTCCCAACAGCACATAGTAGACACACGAAGTGTATCATCTACTAAAGTAAAAGCATACGCTTGAAAGTCTTGTAAGCAATTTGACTAATATGTTAGCTAGCTAGGAGAAGCAACCCCGGAGCGACTTATAGAAGGAAAGTATAACTGACGCACTTCTGGATGAATATTTCTACAGTTACTTGGCAAGCGTGACCGACAACACAGCTTGAAGTTGTCAATAATATTAGTTATGCAAGGTACCCTGTGGCCAAACCCAAGTTGACGTGCTACCCTGTAAGGAGAATATACTACAACCTTTTTCTCCTGATAGCACTCAAAGGAGTCTTCGTTATCTAGGAGGGAGGGTAAACTTCCTAGAGTACACCATAAAATAAATCTTGCCTCAAAATTGTAGAGGCCCTTATGCCTATCTACTAAGGTCACTTCATCCTTTGAGCTTGAAGGATATAATTTAACCTTGTCTTCATAACCGGCAATTTGTTTCACATAAGGAAGAAATGTGAATTCTGACTCAACGTTGATAAGTTGCAAAAGTGCCTGCTCAATAGTTCCTTCAACCCAAGCCCATGCTCTATAAAGAGCAAGGTTGGATTTAACAATATTGAGGGGAGGTATAAAGTGTTTTTGAAACCGTTTGCAAAAGAAGAGTTGAAGAAATACCAAGTCTACATGTAACACGTCTACATAGCGACCCTTTGAACCAATGGAAGCCTTGTGGTATAGATTTAAACACCGATATAAAGAGCTTAAGTAAAAGGGACCTATTCTGAAGCACTCACCCTAAGCAATTTGTATGGCTAAGGGAAACAACTGAAGGCTCACACTTTCTTCCAGTCCACCAGGGAACATAAACAAAGAGAGCCAATACACTATAAAAGTCACAAGCTCATACCTACCAAAGAAAAAAAATGAAAAAAAAAGTGAGAAAGGTATAAGTACACAACTATAAAGGTATACTAAAAAATAGACGAAAATACTTACTCCTATCTACGTCTTGGGCCAAAAACCTGAGGTTTATCCTTCCTTTGTTCCTTAAAGAAGTATGCAAGCCAAGAGGAGAAACAAGACTTCCTCTTGTTGTTGCAAGTAGCTTTCAAGGCATCCAGTAAATACATTTGAAAACTATGCTCCTTATAAGACACTTTAGCAGAGATAATGTTGGTTTGCCAAAAACTAGTCAAGTTTAGGAGAAAGACCACATTCTCAAGTGTTGGAGTGATTTCCCCCCAAGAAGTGATGAACGTGTGAGTTTAAGTACTCCAGTGACAGATGATTGCCCGCCACACTTCGACCCGCTTATATGTGGGAACCACAAGCAGGTGGAAGTAGTAATGGCATGGAAGATGCCAGCTTTTCCTAAAAGAGTCACATACTCCGACTTTGAGATGATATGTTCTACCCAAAATCTCCACCCAGAGGGTGGCTGCCTGAGGAATGCAAACTAGGTGGTTGAGAGGGGAAGTTTCTTCCTTTTATTCTTAAAGCGCAAAATCGAACTCACATTAATGGCGTCTTTAGAGCTAGCATGAGGCTTGCATTCGATAAAGCGAAGCATACCATTAGTGCGAGTTATTGCACATAGCTCTCGATGTTTGATTTTATCCCAGAAGGTATCGTAGATAGTTTCATCCAACCACGCATCCTAAGGACTCGAGATCGGTGGTAGATGCCTATCTAAGTGCACCGGCAGGTCTTTTTGCTTGATTATTTCTATGCCTTTCCTCATTGATGAATAATATTTTTAATGGCAAAATGAAATATGAAATTATGAAAAAAAAAAAAGAGGAGAGGTGAAGAAGATTCCCTAAAAAAAAAATGCTATATACATAAGGGGCATGAAGTTGGCAATGTTAGCATGGTATAACTCATAGGGGCATAGTAGAATACATCATCGTCAAGCAGATTATGAAAGCATCTATGTCTAACTTCATTGAACGTGAGCAATGCCTGGTGGGGAATAAAGTTGCAATTCAAAAAGAAAAATCCTCATTTTCAAGAATGTTAAAAAAGTACATGTAAATGATGGGAGTAGTTACGGAGATAATAGAGTGGTTGTTAGTGTTATTACATCCTTAATCAAAACAAACAGCATCTAACATCTCCTAAAAAACAGCAAGTGCTTCAACTTCTCACCTAGCTTTTGCATAAGCAATAACAAGCTAGGCATAACTCTCAACATCAAACTTAAGAGCCATATGGAAATCACACTTGGGGCATAATCATTTTTGTTCATGAAGCTTAGAAGCCTTTCAACTTTACTCAAGTCCTCATTATTTTATGGAAGTAGAGGAGAAGAGAGCACATTTGTTGTCAAAGGAGGAGCAAAAGACAAAGGGAATTGTTGTTCAACTATTAGTTGATTATGCACTACAATGATAGTTCCTTGGATTGAAGTCATTTCAATTTTTGAAGAAGCTATATCCTCTATCTTTAATTCACCATCAATATCTTGCAAAATGTGCCTACGTTTCTCAATAGAAGCAATTTCCTCCCAAGAATTTTCACCAGCATGCTCAGGAACAACTACTTCAAAGCTCCCATTAGAATCGCTTCCATCATCATCCTCCTTCCTCATCCGCAGCATACAAAATCAAGGAAGCTAAAAATTTAAATTGCTTCCACGTTCACCAACAAGCATAAGCTCCATCTCTCTCAAAGGACCATCAAAAGATCTCTCATTCCTAGAAGAGTAGCAAGGATAAGCACCACAAGAAGATGAAACACTTATCTGGTCAAGCTCGCACATATGATGACGGATGAGACTCTAAAAAGATCTTCCTCTCTAACAAGAGCCTCAAAACCTTAAAACAATTGACATTTTTCATAAGAACAACTTCCAGAGGGAGTAACAACCAATAATAATCGTGGCAATATTGCTTGGATAACTGATGAATATGTACCTCCACCTGTACATCACCTTTTAAACCTCGGGTACACTACATGATAGAATCTATAAGAAAGAACAAGTGATATGAACTAGAAGCAATTCAATACATAAAATTCATTTTCACAATTAAGAATTAGGATTTTCAACTAAGGAAAAGAGTGGAAAAGAAGTACCTAAGCGATTTGCTCAGCAAAATTGCAAAATATATTTTAAAAAACCAACTCCCCTATAACTAACTTGATATTTCTTATTTATACTTTATAGTTGAGCTCCATTGCCAGCTGTCACGAATCCTCATTTTCCACATCAGCACCACTCCTCAAAATTGCCATGTTAGCTCCCCTTCATAAAAGAACACCCAGACTGCTCATACCACAACACCTCACTACTTACTCCACAAAACACAAACTACACCACTTGCAACACATATACCATAGAACACAAAATACCACCACACCTCATGACATAACACTACACTACACGTGCACATTGCAAGATGCTAGCAATTAATGGAATGGAGGATTCGAAGGTCCTTGTAATATACGATTTTTTTATATATATAAACAAATAAATAAATAATATAAGAGCTAGTGCAATTGTGCTAATACGAATAAAAGATGAGGGTAGTTTTGTCTTTTCCAACGAGACTATATATATGTGAAAATGACTTAGAGTTCTCCTTTCTTTTCTACACATTTTCATAATAGCCGTCTAGAGACATTGAGAGAGAGAACGAGAGAGAGAGCCTCTTCAAGAAAACCTAGAGCAATCTGAGGAGGTAGCACAGCAAAGCAAAAAGGTACGGTTTTAATCATTTCAATACATATTTTATTAAGAGGAGATTCACCGATGGAATCCATTTAGTTGTTTATAGGAATCAAACTTGAGGGCGAATTGACTAAGCACGGTAGTGATTGGATTGGGAGTTTCAAACGAAATTCAGATCAAGTAAGAGATTATAATGAGCATGTTTGAATCTAATTAAGCTTAGAAGTAGGAAATGAGGAGATTGGACGAGTTACGGGTAGAAAAATAAGGGTTTGAAAAACAAACCAACGGATACATGACCATCCAACATGATAGTGTTGCTCTCATGTTAATTTACCTAGGTATACCGAGACTGAGAGATACACGGTCCCCAACATGGTCGTGTTTCAACCATGTTGAATTACAAAGTGTCCCGAGAGATACATGACCATTCAACACGGTCGTGTTGCCTTTGTGTTAAAATGAGAAGAACACGGCCTCTCAACACGGTAGTGTTTCGATCGTGTTGAGTCTAAAAGTTATGCCGAGAGATATATAGCCTTCCAACACGGTCATGTTTTGACGGTGTTGAATTAAGAGAAACACGACCTCCAACACAATTATGTTCCAATCGTGTTGAAGCCAAATCCCATTGAGAGATACACGACCCCTAAAACGGTCGTATACTAGCCCGTGTTGAAGCCAAATCCCACCGAGAGATACACGACCCTTAAAATGGTCGTATACTAGCCTGTGTTGAGCAACACAGCCTCCAACATAGCTATGTTAAGTGATGGACATAATCATTATATATCAAATTATCTTCTTAATCAACTAAGTTCCACATAACCAAAACAATTAGTAAACCCTTAGATGACTTAATAGAATAAGAGGAATTAGGAGAGTTATATTATGTTGAATTAGTACTAAGAGTAATGTGTTGATGATTATACAGATATCAACTTAGCTTAAGTTTGGGACCAGAAGTACTTAAGGCTATGATACTGGGTACATGTTTACTTTGTTAGTTATATGTGATTGTTAGGAAGCTATATAATGAGTTGCATGTGAAATAATGAAATGTGGAGACATAATGTGAATCATGTGGTATCAGGAAGTAATGCAGTGTTATGTGAATGAAATGAGATATGTTGCTTATGCTTAGCTCGGCCTAGGGGCCCACTGTGGCATATCCTTATGGGGCATCTCGATGATCAGTATGCCGCATTGTCCCTAGTGGAGCTGTATATCGAAATGATCTGAGGTAGATTAGGGTTAGACGGGGCTCGCAGTGGCAGTTCTCATTAGGGTTAGACGGGGCCTGTAGAGGCAGTTCCCATTAGGACAAATGTTGTGTGTACTGGGGTCATGAGTCCATGTGTTATAATTTATTGTTAGTGTTGATGTGTGAACTGAATTGTGAATGTGTTGAGGATAAATGCCGCATACATGCATGTGATATTAATGTGGTGTGTCATGCACATGTGGGTGTGGTACTCACGAACTGAGCTTAGGCTCACCCCCATTTTATATTTTTTTTAGCTGTAAGCGAAAATGATGAATAACTAGAGTATGATGAGAATGGGAACTTCGTGGAACATTACATAGATGAGATGGGAAGAGAACACTATTACTATGTGGAAGAAGAGTGACAAGAATTATGAACATTTGTAAATGGATGTTTTATAGTTAAATTGAAGTTATAGAGACAAATTACAGCTTGAGATTTTGTTATTAAATAATGACATTTGGAATGACTCACCTATGAGTCATTCCTTTGATTATTGTTATAGTAGTATCATAGATAATGTATATGAATAGGATTGAAGTATGATGGAGTTTTAGAGCCTTAGCGTGTTGCTTGGTAGTAGTGACACATGGCGGGTTGTGATACTCCAGGTTTTGGGGCATTACAGCTTAAGTGGTATAAGAGCTTTAGGTTTATGATCCATAGGAGTATAGGTTGATGATCCCTAGAAGCTTAAGTTTTGATCAAAAGAAAAGAATTAAGTAGTTTCAGAACACTAGGTTTTGATGCTCTTTAGAATTTAAAATGTGATCAAATAGAGATTTAGTTGATAGCTTCTAGAATTAACTAATGATCTAAAAGGTATAAAATTCAATTAATAGAAGTTAAGTTGAAATCTTTACAAAATCAAATAAATGATCTATAGATCCATAAGAATGAAGAGAGTAGGTAAATTAGGGGATAACTATTATGTTGTGGTAATCTTAATATTGATTATGGATGTCATTTGTTGAATATTCTTGTTTAATTTCGTATAGGAATATATATAAGTTTGAGCTTGAGTATACATAGATGTATACTGTCACTAACTCCCCTTATAAATTCTAACACTAGAATCATTATGCTATTTCAATTTACACAGAATGCCTCTAAGAAGAAATATCAAGCGAGGTTCATCTAATGTTGGACAGGGTGGAGATGCCCTAAAAGATAGGAACCCTCAAAGGCCACCTTAGTAGGAAACCCTAGAGCAAGCTAACGTCACTACTGCTTAACTACTAGAGACTATAAATGCTTTAGTGGTAATGTTGGCACAACAACAACAGTAGGCTGTGAGACCTGTCAGGCCTGTAGAGGAACCTTATGGGCTAGATAAATTTGTAAGACTAGTTAAGGAGTTCCACCTAAAGGTTGATGATCTAATAAAGGTTGAATATTGGATCACTGAGACTAACAGGACCTTTGAAGCCTTCATGGTCCTAGAGGATAGAAAAGTGAGGTATGTTGCCTATACGCTGAAGGAAGCAGCTAAAGATTGGTGGACTAGTATGTCTAGATTAGCAGGAGCTCCTGACCAATGGCAAAAGTTTAAGGAACTCTTTTATGAGAAGTACTTCCCTAGTAACATTAGGGACAAAATGGAGGTGAATTATTATAATTGCCAGCATGGTAGTAAATCTATTGAGGCATATGAAGCGGAGCTGAACCGCTTGATTAAATTCTTGCCAGAGGTGATGAGAGGAGATGATGCTTCCCGAGCTACAAGATTCTTGTGGGGACTAGAGCCTACTTTACAACATGAAGTGGGGACTTTTCAAATAACTACTTATGCAGGAGTAGTTAACAAAGCAAAATACTTAGAGTAGAGCAAAAAGAGAACAGAGGAACAACTATCCCGCAAATCAGGATCAGTTTTGGGAAAAAAGCCTGTTTCCAACGTACCTTATGTAGATAAAGGGAAGAGGCTAGTTGTATATCCAACCAAACCTATGGCTTATGCGCCTAGACCTCTTCAAACTAAGCTTACACCTCTAGCATTGCCTCCCTCACCACAGGCAGGTCAAGGTGTAAGATGTCCTAGATGTTTAGGATCTCATGATCTACAACAGTGTAATTGGCCTGAAGGAGCATGCTTTTCTTGTGGCAAAAAAGGACATACCGGTAGGAGTTATATTAAAAGGACCCTCCCTCAGACTTTCTACTACACCTGTAAGCAGAGAGGACATGGATCATTTGAGTGTAGTGCCCAACACACCTAGGCGATTGCAACTCCACAAGCCCCACAGCTTATAAGGATTGCACCTAGAGGACCACTAAGTAGAAATCAGAATGTGGGACCAAGACAGAGGGCACTTGGTAGAGTGTTTGCGTTACAACAATAGCAACAACATGATAACCATGATCAAGATACATATAGCAAGTACATTGCTCATAAACTCAAACACTACCTATGTACTGTTTGACACGGGTACAGCGTATTCTTATATATTACCTGTATTTATGAATGTATGTGAATTAAAACTTGTTGTATTGGAGAATGCTATGATTGTAAATACTCCATTTGGAGTAGGGGGGAAATTAGATCAAATGTGTAAAGATATAGAGATTGTAATATATGGCAAGAAAATGCCAACTGAATTATTTGTATTAGAGATGATAGAGTTTGATCTAATTTTAGGGGTAAATTGGTTGTATAAGTATTATGCCACTATAGATTGTCACAATTTGGTGATTAAGTTTGATTTTCCTGATGAGGAGCAAATTGCATACAAGTTAGATCCACAGAAGCCTGTGACTCTTCCAACATACGAGTTGTGGAATAAAGGAAGATTGTCACCCTTATCAATGGAGACAGGGCCGATTAAGGAATTGAGAACCATGCAAGTAGTGAATGAGTATATAGATGTTTTTCCCGAGAAATTTCGGGCTTACCACCATCTAGAGAGATAAAGTTCTGTATTGATCTTGTACCGAGAACGACACCCATAGCTAAAGCACCATATAGAATAGCACTTATTGAACAATCTGAACTAAAGACTCAACTTCAAGAGCTTCAAGATATTAGGTTTATTAGACCAAGTGTCTCACCATAGGGTGCTCCAGTGCTATTTGTCAAGAAGAAGGATGGGAGTATGAGACTGTGTATAGATTACAGGGAGCTAAACTAAGTCACAATCAAGAATAAATACCCTCTCCCTAAGATTGGTGATTTATTTGATCAATTACAAAGAGCTCAAGTCTTCTCCAAAATTGACTTGAGATTGGGGTACCATTGGTTAAGAATTAAGAACGAAGACATACAGAAAACTGCTTTCAATACTCGGTATGGGCATTATGAGTTTCGGGTGATGCTTTTTGGTTTGACAAATGCTCCAGCTGCCTTCATGGACCTCATGAACAGAGTGCTCAGAGACTGGCTAAATCAGTTTGTTGTAGTTTTCATAGATGGTATCCTCATCTATTCCAAGAGCAAAGAAGAACATGAAGCACACTCAAAACCATACTGGAAAGACTTAGGGAAGAAAAACTTTATGCAAAATTCAGTGAGTGTGAATTTTGGTTAGAACAGGTATCCTTTTTAGGACATATGGTGAATACGAATGGAATATCAATAGATCTTAAGAAGGTGAAGGCAATGAGTGACTGGCCAAGACCAAGAACTGTAACAGAAGTAAGGATTTTTATGAGATTAACTAGGTACTACGGATGCTTCATAGAAGGATTCTCTCGGTTAGCAACTCCATTGACTCAATTGACAAAGAAAAAGGCTAAGTTTGTATGGAGTGAGGAATGTGAGAGCAACTTCATAGCATTGAAAAAATAAATTAATGACAGCTCAAGTGTTGGCTCTACCAAAGATGGGAGAAGAATTTGAAGTATTCAGTGATGCATCAAATCAAGGTTTAGGGTGTGTGCTTTTGCAAAATGGAAAAGTCATTGCATATGCTTCTTGCCAGCCAAAACAATATGAGAAAAATTACCCCACCCATGACTTGGAATTAGCTGTTGTGATTTTGGCACTGAAATTGTGGAGACACTATCTTATTGGGGAGAAGTGTAAAATCTTCACCGACCATAAAAGTTTGAAGTGTTTGTTTACTTAGAAGTAGTTGAATACAAGATAAAGAAGGTGGCTAGAACTGATAAATGATTATGATGTGGAAATTCATTCACCTTGGAAAAGCAAATGTGGTTTCAGATGCTTTAAGCAGGAAGAAACACATAAATATTGTAGGATTAATGACATCTTAGAAGAAGATATTAGAAGATATGGATGGGTAAGTAGAAATTGGAAGTGGTGACACGAAAAGTAAGAAATAGGTTAGCTATACTTAGTATCCAACCTAATCTACTGTATCAGATGAAAACTGCACAAATGAAAGATCCTAAAATTTAGAAGATAAGGAATAAAGTAGAATAAGGGGAGCCATGGAATTTGTGTTAAATACCGAAGGATTAGTCAAGTATGGTAACAGAAGGTGTGTTCCAAATAACATAGAATTAAAGAGGAAGCCCATTACTCAAGGTATACAGTATACCCAGGAAGCACCAAGATGTACAAGGATCTCAAGAACACTTACCGGTTGAAAAATATGAAACGGGATATAGTTGAATACGTGTTCAGGTGTCTCACCTATCAACAAATAAGGATTGAACACCAAAGGCCAGCTGGTGAGTTACAACCTCTTCCTGTACCTGAATGGAAGTGGGAACATGTAACTATGGATTTTATCATAGCACTCTCGAGAGCAAGGGAGAAATATGATGTGATTTAGGTGATAGTAGACAGATTAACCAAGTCTACACATTTCTTGCCAATTATGGTGGACTTCAGACTAGAAAAGTTTACTCAAATATATATTAAAGAGATTGTCAGATTACACGGGATCTCAGCTATGATTACATCTGACAGGGATACTCATTTTGTGAGCAAGTTCTAGAACAGTCTGCATCAAGCTTTGGGAACCAAACTCTAGTTTAGTACAATATTTCATCCTCAGATAGACGGGCAATCTGAAAGAACTATTCAAATTCTGGAAGATTTACTACGAGCTTGTACATTGGATCAAGGGGGTAACTAGAGCGATCATTTGCCTTTAGTAGAATTTGCTTATAACAACAATTATCAGGCTACTATATAGATGGCTCCCTATGAAGCATTATATGATAGGAAGTGCTGATCTTCTTTACATTGGGATGAAGTGGGAGAAAGACGGGTATTGGGGCTCGAGATAGTACAAGAAATAATAGACAAAGTTAAAGTCATAAGGAAACAGATCTTGTCAGCCTAGAGTCGCTAGAAAAGTTATGCAGACAAACAGCGATGCCCTCTAGAATTTCAAGTGGGAGATAAAGTCTTACTGAAGATGTCTCCAACTAAAGGGGTAATCAGGTTTAGACTGCAAGGTAAGCTGAATCCAAGATATGTGGGCCCATTCGAAATTCTAGAGAAAATCGGAACAATCGTGTACAGGTTGGCACTACTGCCAAGTCTAACCAGAGTACATGATGTGTTTCATATATTGATGCTAAGAAAATTTGTACCAAACCCAAATCAAGTGATGGCTTTCGAACCTTTGAAGGTACAACTATACTTGTCCTCAATAGAGAAACTTATGAGGATAGTAGATACCAAGGAATAAGTGCTAAGAAGAAGAAGAATTCTTATGTCAAAGTATAGTGGACAAATCAAACCGAGTAGGAGGCAACATGGAAATTAGAAGAAGAAATGAAGAGAAAGCATCTAGAACTTTTCTCAATTCTAAGTAACTTTCGAGGACGAAAGTTTTAATAAGGGGAGAGAATGTAATACACGATTTTTTTTTTACATATATAAACAAATAAATAAATAATATAAGAGCTAGGGCAATTGTGCCAATATGAATAAAAGATAGGGGTAGTTTTGTCTTTTTCAACGGGACTATATATATGTGAAAATGACCTAGGGTTCTCCTTTCTTTTTTGCACATTTTCACAATAGCCGTCTAGAGACACAAAGAGAGAAAACGGGAGAGAGAGCCTCTTCAAGAAAACCTAGAGCAATCCGAGGAGGTAGCACAGTAAAACAAAAAGGTATGGTTTTAATCATTTCAATACATATTTTATTAAGAGGAGACTCACCCATAAAATCCAGTTAGTTGTTTATAGAAATCAAACTCGAGGATGGATTGACTAAGCATAGGAGTGATTAGATTGGGAGTTTCAAACGAAATTCAGAACAAGTAAAAGATTATAATGAGTATGTTTGGATCTACTTAAGCTTAGAAGTAGGAAAAGAGGAGATTAGACGAATTAAGGGTAGAAAAATAAGGGTTTGAAAAACTAATTGAGGGATACATGACCAACCAACACGGTCGTGTTTCGGCCGTGTTGAATTATAAAGTGTCCCGAGAGATACATGACTAATCAACACGGTCGTGTTGCCCCCGTGTTAAAATGAGAAGAATACGACCTCCTAACACGGTCGTGTTTCAATCGTGTTGAGTCCAAAAGTTATGCCGAGAGATGCACAACCTTTTAACACGGTCGTGTTTCGACCGTATTGAATTAAAAGAAACATGGCCTCCAACACGATCATGTTCCAATCGTGTTGAAGCCAAATCCAATAGAGAGATACATGACCCCTAACACGGTCGTGTACTAGCCCGTGTAAAACAATACGGCCTCCAACATGGCCGTGTTAAGTGATGGACATGATCATTATATATCAATTTATCTTCTTAATTAATCAAGTTCCACATAACCAAAATAATTAGTAAAACCTTAGATGACTTAATAGGATGAGAGGAATTAGGAGAGTTATATTATGTTGAATTAGTACTAAGAGTAACGTGTTGATGATTATACAGATATCGACTTAGCTTAAGTTTGGGACAAGAAGTGCTTAAGGCTAAGATACCGGGTACGTATTTATTTTGTTTGTTGTATGCGATTGTTAGGAAGCTATATACTGAGTTGTATGTGAAATAATGAAATTTTGAGACATAATGTGAATTATGTGGTATCAGGAAGTAATGCAATGCTATGTTAATGGAATGAGATATGTTGCTTGAGCTTGGCTTGGCCTAGGAGCTTGTAGTGGCAGATCTCTAAGGGGCACCTCAATGATCAGTATACCACGTTATCCCTAGTAGAGTCGTGTATTGAAATGATCTGAGATAAATTAGGATTAGACGGGGCCCGTAGAGGCAGTTCCCACTAGGACAAATGTTGTGTGTACCAGGGTTACGGGTACTCCCATATTTTATAATTCATTGTTGGTGTTAATGTGTGAACTTAATTGTGAATGTGTTAAGGATAAATGCTACATACATGCATGTGATATTAATGTGGTGTGTTATGCGCATGTGGGTTTGGTACTTATGTACTAAGCTTAAGCTCACTCCCCTTCCTATATTTGTTTTTAACTGCAGGCAAAAATGATGAACAACTAGAGTATGATGAAAACGGAAACTTGGTAGGACATTACATAAATGAGATGGGAAGAAAACACTATTATTATGTGAAAAAAGAGTGACAAAAATTATGAACATTTGTAAATGGATGTTTTATGGTTAAATTGAAGTTATAGAGACAAATTATAGCTTGAGATTTTGTTGTTAAATAATGACATTTAGAGGTGAATAATTCTTTTGATTATTGTTATAGTAGTATTATGGATAATGTATATGAATAGCTTTAAAATATGATGAAGTTTTAGAGTCTTAGCATATCGTTTGGTAATAGTGACACATAACAGGTTATGATGCTCCAGGTTTTGGGGTATTACAGTCTTGGTGTAGGTCCTCTATACCTCCTTTTATAATGGCAATTAATGAGATGGGATGACTTTGGAGGACCTTTTTTTTTTTGTCTAGAACCGAGGTGGCTATTGCGGAGGAGGAAGTTAGCGCGGTTGGTTATGGAGGCATCAAGGCAGATGGTTTTCCGAGTCAGGTTAGAGTGATTACTATTGTTGGGAGCGGTTACGGAGATAGCGAAGTGGAAGAGGATGAAGAAGAAGGAAAAGATGGAAAATCCGCACTGCTAGAAGAAGAAAGATCAGGATCAAAAGAAGACGACGACTCAAAATCTTCATCTTCCGAAGAAGAAGACGACGAAACCTCGAAGCTTGAATTGCATTCTCTTTGGACTCATCAAGACCGCCGATTCCAATCCGATTCACCGCAAAAATCTTTGTCCATGGGCTTGGCTAGGATGTAACCAATGAAACCCACAGCAGCAACATGGACATCCTCATATGACCGAACCTGAGACAATCACAACGACGACAAAACCTTCGTCAACAACGTAACCCCAGTCGACATTTTCAATAGACCGACACTCATGCACCAGGACTGAGCAACAGCGAATTGCAGCAGACTCCAGCCATCTTCTCCCAGTCATAGCTCAAGCGACAACTTGAGATTTTAACCATGGAAACAACTTTCAACCATGGAAAACTACCAACCTAGCCAAACAACTAACAATCTACGAGAGATGGAAAGGATGTTGGACATCTTCAAGGATAATTTAAAAGTTCGATGATAAGCATAATCCATTGCAAGACCGTACACACGAATTGGATTTAAATAAGTCTACTGATTCGACAAACAAGGAGAGTAAAACAGTCAAGAACATTAAGGACACAAGAATTTCCACGAAGCATGTCATTCATATTATTCCTAAGATTGAAGGACCTTACCTGCTATTAAGGAGAGGGTGCGTTGCAATTCCAGCTACTGAAACTAAAACTTGTGGCAAAGGATGCTGAAACACGATGACAACCGACGAAGCGACGATTCTACGAGATTGTCAATTGCTGGAACAAGATTGTAATTCCAATTGCTGAAAGTTATATTTCCAATCGTTGGAACAAGATCATGATGGAGCTAGATAAAAAGAAAGAAAGAAGGGGAATCAACACGTAAGATAGTATATAAAAAGAAAAGAAAAAAGAAAAAGAGCCGTCATGAGCATTAACCATTTTTTTTTTTTTTGCCTCTTGATCAATTTATGCTCAGTCATTTGTCAACTTATGCATATATATACATATATATGGGGATATTTATACCAGTTATAGAAGATCTGAAAAATCGAAATATATATATTTGGTAAGAAAAGATTGCAATCGTAGACTTGAAAAATATAAATATGGAGATATTTATACTAGTTATAGAAGATCCAAAAAATCAGAATGAAGGATTCCGATGCCTTCTGAGAGATGGTGTTCTAATAGATCAACCTACTTGAAACTGAAGCCTCAGTTTTGGGAATAACCTTATCTTATAGATATACAGTTCACAAGAGTTCATATCATCAACAAAAAATTCTGATCCAACAAAACATCTCATTCCACATTAACGGTTGAATTAAATCGTGCATGTAAAGTGCCTCTAAGGTTATACTAGTGCATAATGTTGCGGCCAAAACGACTTAATGTTGCTAAAAAAAAAATCAAGCTCAAATGGACAATATCAATTCCTGAGATCACATAATTGATAAGCATATAATATAAATCATGCAAGACGTGTATGCGGCAGCAGTGCAGCTATTTCACAAGTGCACATGCATCGAGCAATTTCATAGCCATTAGAAAGGCTTATTTAATATCTAAACCCCTTCGACTTTGTCTAAAGGACTTTGGTTAGGGGGCAAAATGTAGAGGTTTGAAAATATCACATAAATATAATGTGCTAAGCCCATTGATTATTTGACTTGACTCATTGGGTTAAGTGACAGAACTTAATGAGTTTGATCTAATTATTGGGATGACTCCAGGAGAATTGGCTTGGTGGGCTCAGAATAGGGATCGTTGGACCAGTCCATCCACATTCAACTTTTCTTAGGCAGGTTCATATACTTATGAGGAAGCCTATTAGTCTTGGGCTTATAACAAGCTCATTAGGATAATCCTAAATTGAGCAGACTTCATCTCGCTCGTTGATCACTAAAGTGACCTAATGGATGTCATCAAACTTAAGAATCTATAAATACTTAGTCATTCTTCCTTATTAAGGGACCTTTTTCCTAGAATTCTTGAGATTAGAGAAATTGTGTTCCACCAAGAGTTCTCTTCTCTCAAAGATCAAACAAGAAATCGAGTAAAGAACGATCTCTATTGCCCAAGAGCTACAAGGTTGACGCTTGAGGTCCTTTTAGCTCCCTTATCTGTCACTTGTGCATTTGAGACACTTGAGATTGCCTGTTCCTCCTCTTGGTTTCTCTCTCTCTAATTATCCTATCACGTGCCATCTTTGAATTGCTTTTATCTGAATTCACGTGCAATGCGGTACCTGCATGATACACATGTGACCACTCCTACCGGGAACCCCCATCTACAAATTCTAATAAGATTTAAATAGATCAAAGATATCAAAGATGTCATAATGAATCAAGTGAGCATTTGATAATGCTCCTATCAATATCAAGTGAGTATTTGAAACATATGCTCAAATTATATTTGAAAGATATGCTTAACTTCTATAATTTGTTGAGGAAAAAACTTAAATTTTATTAATGTGACATGGTTTAGCCCTGCAAATAAACTTATGGAAGATTGTTAACTTTATGTTTGTGTCAAATCAAGGAAATTAGTGTCTAACAAGTTGAAAACTTAAATACAAAGAGCGTTCAAAAGTTTTATAATAAATCTAATTATATGAGTTATTGAAAATGCTTAAGATTAACAAGTGCACTAGTTACTCAATCAATATACTATACGAGTTAGTATCACCCCTGTTAGGGTTCATTGACCCAATTTCACAACTATAATCTATTTGAAAAATCAAATTTTAAATGAAAATAGAAATTAAATAAAACAAAATAGTTATTACTAAGAAAAATTTTCAAGAATCAATACGACAAGATAAACTAAAAATTACCTTTCTTGATTTATTTCGATATTATTATTAATCTTATAATACTAGACTATCTCTCTTCCTTTCTCTCTCTCTGTCTTTTCCCGATCAACAAAGAATTTAATTCAACCATTATCCATTATCAAAATGGATAATCTAATCAACGGCATAATTAACTTTTTGACACACACAAAAAAAGAAAAAAGAAAAGAAAAAGAAATATTGTTACCTCAACTCCAAGCCAATTCCTTAATTTCTTGTTAAGATAGAAGGCCTAATTAACAAAGTTTTCCAACTCATTAACCGCAAGAACCAAAGTCCAACAATCTAGTTCAAATAGAACAAGATTCCAATTTCTCTTCCAAGTTAGTTTCACTTGGTCCAATAATGCTTGACATTCTCTTCTCATTCACTTCATTATAATAGTAATTTCATTACATCTTTATTTCTTATGAAATAACTATTATGGCATTTAATTGCATTTTAGACTCGCAATTTCAATTCCATAAGGATTACCTATTACAATATATATATATATATATATATTAAACATTCATTACTTAAACTTATGAATAGCAATTGAATATTATAATTGAATTTTTTCCCATATATACTCTCATTAAAATCAAAATTAATAAATAACAAATCAATAAATGACAATTTGATTACAATTCTAATGTATTCCTTAATAATAGCTATTACATTACAGTTTTATTCCATTCAACATAGTGAATTGGGTGCGTGTCTCCTCTGCATTCAAACAACAAATTAATCTTGATAAATCATACACTATAATACCTTGGCCATCATGCACCATAGAGCTCACTGTTGCATGATTACGCTTAAGCATCTAAGATCCATCTACATTCACATTGAGAAACAAATTATGTGGTAGTTTCTAGGATTTGATTTCTGAGTTGCATCTCTAAACTCCCACCAAAACACATATAGGATCTGTTTGTTTTTGTTTTTGTTTTTTGTCTTATCTATATTTTTTTTATCATCTATTTAAATCATGTGTTTGTCACGAATAAGATATAAAAAAGATAAGAATATAAATACATATATACCATTCTTACAAAATTAAATTTCTAATAAATCCTCATAAAATTAAACTTATTTGCATTATTTTATTCATTTTTACAAAAAAAAAATACTAATTAAAATTTTCTTTTTCAATGTATAAAATATATTTTTTTAATCATTTCTTTTATAAGTATTTGAATTTTCAGTTCCCAGTTCTCATTTTCCAATTACCACCTTATTCATAATTATGAAACAAAAATAGATAAGATGTATATAAGATAGTTGTCTAAATGCTAAACTTCAAATAGATATAAACCAAACACAAAACAAATATGAATAAGATATAAATAACTTCCTTAACAAGACCTTAGCCTTCTTAATTATAGCCTTCAACACTACTATACCTCCCTATGTATGTACCTTGACAATGAAGTAGTCTCCTAAAACTAGTTCATAAAACAACTAACCTTAGCTTTATCTACCTTTACTCCCAAGTGATATAGTCTTACTTTCCTATTGAACTGAAAGGTATAATCTTAACACTTGTTACTTCCTTTTTTTTTTTCATGTATTATTTAAGCTTACCAATATTCTATGAACCTATTAGATGATTAACAAAATTATAGACTTTCAACTCTTTAGTATTATCACTTAGTCGAATATCGAGTCCTTGAACTTTCATTAGTAGAATCTACTTTTCTGTCTAAGCTTCAATCCCTTATACCAACCTTTTAACAGGGATTGAATCAACCTTTTAAGATACCCTATCAAAAAGATATCTCTTCCCCTCTAAAAGACAACTCCAACCCCACAAAGCTTACTATCTTTTGTCACCTTTTTGAAGTCTTTATTAAGGAAGTAAATTCTTTTCATTACCCTAGCCCATAAAAAATTCGAACTAATCTCTATTCTCTAGATCAATATAGTAAGTATGGCCAGAATAAACAAATGGAGTTCTTTAAATTCAACTCCCCCTTCTTTTTTTAGCTAGGATTAGGTTATCCCAACTAACTTAATGGATTATACTTTCATTTTTCCTTTGACCTCACTAAAACTTGGCTATTAAGGCATTAATCCCATTGCATAACTTGACTTGAAAGCAAAAATGTGCCATAGAATAAGAAGGTATCGCCGAGACCACTAATTTAATAACCTCCCTACTTGCTTTATTCAACAAACACTACTTCCATCTCTTAAATTTTTTAATAATCTTATCTTTCACAAAAGAAAGAGCTTTATATCTAAATCTACCCTTGTAGGAAGAACTAAATACATGGCATACTTCAATAACTATAAGACCTAGCATCCTACTTACCTCCAACTTTACACTATTCTTAGTGTTATTGCTAAAGTAAACACCGAACTTCTTGTTCTTAACCACCTATCCTAATGCCATGCAATACACCTCAATTAAGCTAGTCAACTTCCAAATCTTGTTCTCCTTAGCTTCCAAAAAGAAGTGTAAGTCATCCGCAAGGAATAAATGAGATAATCTATAATAGATAATTTTAATTAACAACCCTACTAACTCCTCTTTAATAATTTTTTTTCTTAGTTCCTTTATACAACACATCATCAACTATGATAAAAAGATAGAGCCCCTTTGTGGTCTAACACAACTTAGCTTCTTTCCATTTACAACTACATTAAATTCAAATGTGGAAACACATACCATGACCCAATCAATAATTTGGTGACGATAATTTGTCATGTTTAGTCATATTCTTCAACCATGATTAGTATGACACATGTCCTACTAATTTAAATAACGCCATATTGGTACTATTGGCTCCAACTTTGAACACAGTGGAAGGGTGTTATTTTTTGCTCTTGTGGTTTGATGTATTTTTATGTTTTTTTTTTTGTGGAAACACGTACCATGACCCAATCAATAATTTTGTGATGATAATTTGTCATGTTTAGTATATTCTTCAACCATTATTAGTATGACACATGTCCTACTAATTTAAATAATGCCATATTGGTACTATTGGCTGTGGAAGGGCGTTATTTTTTGCTCTTGTGGTTTGATGTATTTTTATGTTTTTTTTGTGTGTAAAAACATGTACCATGACCCAATCAATAATTTTGTGATGATAATTTGTCATGTTTAGTCATATTCTTCAACCATTATTAGTATAACACATGTCCTACTAATTTAAATAATGCCATATTTGTACTATTGGCTCCAACCGTTGAACACAGTGGAAGGGTGTTATTTTTTGCTTTTGTGGTTTGATGTATTTTTATGTTTTTTTTTTTAAATTACTACGTCCAAGGTGTATAAAAACAATGCCAATGTAGCATTCCTTAAATTAATGAAGCACATATTGCATTAATGATGGCTAGAGGATAGACTGGATAGGCTATTATCGCAAGATTTAACACGAATATTAGCGGATAAGTGAAAATTTTGAGTTAGGTACTAAATTTAATAAATTTAAACTTTATGTAGTAAATTAAACTTTCATCCAAAGTTTAGGTAGCAATTGTAACATTGTTCCATTTTATTTAATAAGGGTGGAAATGTACCTAGTTTGGGAAAAAAAATAGATTACTTTTATATTTGATTTTCTAACCACTATCTAAACTTGAGAAAAAAATAGATTAAATTGTAAACCAAATTGGATCGAATTGAACTGAATTATAAATTATATTCGAATTGTCTTTTTAGGATAAAAAAAATTGCGAACCAAACAAAATCATTTCAAACTGAACTAAACTGAATCATAAGAAGTAGAAAAAAAATGGTAGTGAAAATCTAAAAAATATATGATAAAAAAAAAGAGAATTTCGTGTCACTTATTCAATTTTTTATCTTATTTGGTTTTCATTAAGTAACTTACTAATTTTTTTTATTTTATATTTTTGTTTGATGACTAATATGAAAAGCAGAATTACCTAAAGAAAGATAATAAAATTTCTTTAAATATATCAAATAAGTATTAAAAATAGTTAGTAATATTAGAAAAATGATAACGAATTAAATCTTTTTTATATCATATATAATTTTTTATAACTTGTTAATTTATATATAAAAAAATTAATAATTTATATAAAAATAGTTTGAACAATATATCGAATCGATCGAATCGAATCAAATCTTTTTTTAAGTTGGAAAAAATTATTCACTGAATTATATGGGTTTGATTTTTATTAAAAAAAAAAAAAAACCGAACCAAGTCGCGTCTATCCTACCACTATCTAAAGCTACGGTAAAAGGATTTATCGATGAGGATAAAGACGTGGAGTTGCTTGCGATTATCATAGATACCTACTAAAATATGGAATACTTTATAACTTGATTAATAAGGTGCTTTTTAATAAAATTAATAATAAAAACTAAAATAACAAGACACTAAAGAGATGGTTGTTTCGGCTCTTATTGCAACTGGTTAAAATTATTTATAATTTTTTTTATTAAATAGATTTATATAAAAAATTACTATAATTAATACATTAATAACATATATTTATAAATTATTTTAAAATGGATATAAATATTTTAATTGTAGAAATATATATTCTTATTTATAATTTTGTATAACAATTTGATTGTTATTCCATATTTAAAAGAAATGATATAATATTTTAAAAAAGTTATAATTCCTCAAATTGGAAGAATGCAGCAATCAACTTATATCAAGCAATGTAAAGTTGTAAAATAAAAAATTATTAAAAGTCAGTATCAAAGAAGTACTATTAAAAGAAAAAAATAATACTAAAAAAACATGATCACAAAAAAAAAAACTTTTAAAGTATATATTATAATAGACTGATAATTGTTTTACAATTCTAAATCATTGATATCACACATGTTGCTCCTGTTTGTAGGTCTATGACTTCTCTATTTGGCATTTAAAAAATTATATAATTTGTTTCTTGTTTATTTTTGTTTTATATTGGGTGTTTGTTTTTTTTTTATCTTATCACAATTATATGGTGAATATAATGTTTAAAAAATGAGAGTTGAAAAGTGAAAGTATATATAAAAATGCTTTTAAAAATTTATTTTATTTATTAGAGAAAGAAATTTCAATTAATATTTTAAAATCTAAAGAAATTTTAATTAACTTTATAAAAGTAAACGAGATTTAAATAAAAATTACCAAAAAAGACGGAAATAGAAAGATGAAATTGCTTGGACCAATCCCTTCTTTCCCTAAGCAGAACTGGCGGCAGCTCGGTGTTTCAAAGTTCGTTCCATCTTCTTCTCTCACTGAATAAGTCTGTTGGTACTAGATTGAACTGCACTCAATAAACAAGAAATTAGGGTTTCTTTTTCCAACGAAATCCAGACATACTAATTAACAAAAAATTCGATCCAATTACGACGCAGTTTGCACCGTTTAGACTCTGATTCGACCCTATGTCAGAGTTGTGCTAGGGTTTTTGATTCTTAATGGAGAATAACTATAGTAATTTGGAGCAAATACTACAGGATGGAAAGCTTCATCGTCATGTCAATGCTCTTATCGTTGCCCATCTTCGTGACAACAATCTTACTCAGGCAGGTAATGGTTTTTATTTAGTGTTTGTAGTTTTTCCTTTGTATTGATCTTGAATTGTGATTACATAGAGATATATGTTATTTAGATATGTAGTAGCGTTTGATAGGTGGTTCTACAATGGAAACAAGGAAACTTTACATGTTTTGGTATGATTTAATTGTCATCAAGTACATTGTGCCGTTGGAACTTTATACCAGCGGTTAACTTTAATATATGGGTGATGGAATGGCATGGCTGTGATCCATGCTTGCACCCATTACTATCATGGATCCAAGAAGTGGCCTCTGTGTAAATTTAGTCATGTCCTCAGGTAATTTGCCACCTTTTCAAATTGGTTACTTTGGTTGAACTGATTTAATTCAATGGGAATGTTGTGCATCGGGAATGGGCTTCATGTATCAAATTTGATGTTTCTGTATATTATGCTTGCAAGTTGGATGCTTGGATGGTCATCCTGAGGAATAAAGACATATCTATTCTTGTATCTTTGGGTTAATTAGCCTGTTCTTGTGTAACTTTGCATTTGTAATGTTTTGATGGGAAGGAGGGGAAATTTGTAATTAGTTCTGATGTCTGGATTCTTTGAATCTCGAAGGTAGAATTATATCGCTTTGGGGAATCGCTGAGCTCTTCCTACTCTGTTGAAAAATATAAAAAGACCCACTTGATGTTTAGCATAACCTATTCATGGATCTGTGTTATTATTTAGCAGAGTTTGTCACTTGCCAATGTGATTTGTAGCAGGATAAATTCATGGATCTGTTTTAATATCCTGTTAATATAATTTAGCAAAGTTGATCAAGGTCAATGTGTTACTGATTATGCTGCTCACATAATATAAAAGAAAAGGGATAATGTCAAAATCACTATCCAAACTTTATGTGCTTTTGCAATTTCACAGTTAAAGTTTGAAATTATTAAATTTCATACCTAATTGAATTAATGTTTGTCAAATTTTATACCTAAAATTTAAAGTTTCTAAATATTACATACCAATAAAATTTTTATTTGTCAAATTTAATACCTCCATCTTGCTTAAAAATGATGTGGAAAATACTTATAGATCTAAGAGTATTGGTGTAAAAGATTGGAGGTAAGGTAGTAATTTTGATAAGCGAAAGTTTGATTGAGAATGACATTTACCAATTTTGAATTTAAGTGTGCAATTGAAAAACCACTCAAAATTAAAGTAGTGATTTTGACATTATCCTTAAAAGAAATTATGAAACTTTAAGTTACATTATTTATGTATTAGAATTATGAAATTTACTTAGGTGCAGAAAAAGTAGTAAATTTATTTATTTTTTTGGGTAAGCAATTTAAAAAAAAATTTATTGATGTGAGAAATTTTCAAAGCCTTGCTAAGATCAATGTCAAGACTGGAACATTTAGGAAAAAAAAAAACACCCCTAAAGATATACAATTCAGAATTGGGTGGAAAAAGTACATCCTGGTACAAACAAGGAACTAGAATAAACCAAAGAAAAAAGGAGGCTAAACTTGCACATAAGACAGGATCACTATTGCTAAGTGCATTGGTTGCTGTCCCAGCTTCTTTAGATGAATTTTGTTACAGTTGTGCCAAATGCAACAGATTGTAGTTGTAAAAGCAGTCCACTGTTTCAAGATCGGAGAACTAGATGCTACTGTAGTTATAAGGTTGGAGGTAACACCAAGCAAAGAAACACAAGACGAAGGGCATCCCAGATAGAGACACATGTCATTCTAGACTTCCTAAGCAAACTGACATCCAAAAAATAAATGGCTATGGTCCTTGTTAGACATGGTGCATAAATAGCAAGTTCCTTGCTGAGTAAACCAAAGAAGAAAGTCAGTTAAACTAGCACATAAGACAGGATCACTCTTGCAAGTGCATTGGTTGCTTTCTCGGCTTCCCTAGATGACTTTTGTTATGATTGTGCCAAGTGCAATAAACTGTTGATGCAAAAGCAGCCTGCCATTTCAAAATGGGTGAATTGGATGACGCTGGTGTTATAAGGCTGGAGGTAACTCCAAGAGAAGATACTTAGGTTGAGGGCACTACAAGCGAAGACACACTTCGCTCTAGATTTCCTTAGCACATTCAAAAAATAAGTGGCTATAGTCTTTGTTAGACATGATATATAAATAGTAAGTTTCTTTGTTGAGTAATGCCCTAAGCTATGAGTTCTTAAGGGTATATAGCTTTCTTGGCCACTCAGGCGAAAGAATGAAGGCATATCTTGGTAAAGGCTTTAGACACTATACTATTCTTTCACAACGAACCCAGTGAGAAGTGGTTCTCGGCTTCTCCCAGGCACTTTTTGTGGAAAACTCTTCCAAAGAAGAGTGTAATTAATGGGTTTGAGAACAATTTCTGGGGGATATGCAACCCATGCCAAAAGTCATCTTGAGGGAAAATCTACCTATAATTTTTTATAATTGAACATCGACTAGCAAATCTGGAGAGACACAAGGAGGCAATAGTTCTTGGATCATCCTCATGTGAAGGGGACCTATTGGTATTCAATAGTCAAACTACAAAGAAATATCATTTCCATTACCTACTTTCTGTTTGAGCCGAAGAGAGACAACCTCTCATAGTTTGAGTTACTTTCACCAACTCCATGAGCATGTAGATGGTGCTTTAGCTACCTAGAAACTATTGCCTTTAAAAAAATATGCTTTATTTAATTTACCTGAACAATATGGAGTTAGGAAGACAAAGATGCCTGCCACAAAGAAATATTATTTCCATGATGTACTTTCCATTTTGAACCAAAAAAGAGTCATCCTCTTGCAGTTTGAGTGATTTTTGCTAACTCCATGAGTATGAGAATGGTGCTTTAGCTATCCAGATGCGTTTGACTTGGGCTGTTTTATTCCCCTTCTTAAATTCTAGGTTTTCGAAACCTCCCTTCACCTCAAGGGACATGCATATTTTCTCATTTCACCTTGGTTTTTGTTGAAATATCCGGCCTTCTGCTCCAAAGGAAATTTTGCATCAACTACTCAATTTTTAGGATAAACTTCTTGGGTAAGATGAACATGTATGCCCAATAAGCTCGCAAACTTAACACCATTGACTTTAGGAGCTGAAGCCTAGCTGCATAAGATAGAAGTTTAGAAGTCTATCTGCCTTGTAATCGATGGAATTACCTTGTCACAGTCATAAATTTAATCTTTGAGGAAAGAAGAGCAACACCCGAATAGCAAAAGGGTAGAGTACCTTTAGAAATGTTGAAAAGAGAAACGGTTTGTTTCTTAACATCTTGCGCTACTCCACAAAAAAAGGTGAAGCTTTTGTCCCTATTAGTTGAGAGCCCTTCTAAATTAGAGTACTTTAGGAAACTTTCAATTAACTCTATTGATCTCACATTTCACCATAAAAAAAAAAATTAGATCATGGGTGAAAGAAAGTTGGCTGAGATTCTCATCCTTGCATCGCCAATGAAAAGATAAACCAGGCTCCAAAGTGCAGTTGCATGGCATCACTGAAAGCACCTCCATAGTGATAACAAAAAGCAAATATTAGGGTCTCCTTCTGTAAGAGCCCTCAGCTAGAGAAAGAACCAGCAAGCTCGACGTAAATGTTTATAGAAGATTTTAGAGTGGTAAAGCATTGCGACAACAACCTTCTGAATTGAGGGGGAAAATTCATACATCTTAATGTCTCCTCCAAGACCCAACAATTTAAAGACTCATAAGCCTTTGATATATCCACCTTGAGGGAACACCTTGCAAAGCCCTTATATAGGTGATAACCAACTAACAATGCTGTAGCCACAAAATTATTATCAGCTATTCTTCTCCAGGCGCAAAAACAGACTGCTCCTGTCCAATTAATGATGAAACAAGTTTCTTGATTTTAGATGCCAGCAGCTTTGAGATCCCTCGTGGAGAAGATTGCAGCATCTAATAGGTCTGAAATTAGACATTTTAGAGGATTTTCTATCTTTAGAAATAAAGAGATAATAGTATTCTTTGCTTCTCTTAGCAGATTTCCTAAGGTAAGGAACTCCTTCACAGCTCTTACACATCTGGTCATATAATAGGCCAAGTAACTTGAAGAATCTGGCAGTATAGCCATCTGGGCCTGGTGCTTTCCCTATAGGCTGCGAAAGAAAAGCTTCCTTGATCTCTTCTCCCCAGCTACCCTCTACAAGAGCAACAAACTCTCTTCATCTGAAAGTCTCCAAGTAATGAACTATCCAAGTTGTAACTCAAGAGTGTAGGTTTCACTGGGCTTAAAAAGATGCTGATAGTAAGAAGCAACTTCTAACTTGATTTCCTTATTCCCTTTTGCAACCAAATTGTCTTCATATATCAAAGAGTGGATTGCATTTTGGTTGCATCTCTTCTTTAGAGATTTATGGAAACAGATTGCATTCTTATCTCAACTCTTTAGCTATTGATTCTTGATTTTTTGTTTATAGAACTTCTCTTCAACTCCTCTCAGCAGATAATACTCCTCGTACACCTTCATCTCCTCACCTAATAAGCTGGTGTGCAAGGTTATAGATTTGCAAGATAGCACACATGGAGTGCTTCTTGATGATGTTAATCATGTTATGAACTCAAGACAGGAGCTAGTCATGGTGATTACTTAAATATGGTTGAGGACTCATAAGAGAAAACCCTCTGATTTCGTAAGCACTAATTTACACTTACTACTAATAATGGCTAATTTAGTGAGAACATTTAAATAATACTTCAATACTTTTGTTATTACTTATTGCAATGATATACTTATACAAGCCAATTTCCTCTTTACTAAACTTATTTTCCAAAAGTAAAGACCACTTGTATATTTACTTGTCTAACCTACCAAAAGTAAAGACTCATGATGACTCATTATTCCTAATATATTTTACCAACCATAATCAAAGACTTAAACAATATTTATTTTCCCTAAAGATCCATTGTTATGAGAGCATATGTTTGAGATCTAATCAGAGAACATTGTACAAACAAATCTTTAGTAATAATCAATTTGCCCTTATTAGTATGTCAATCTTTCTAACTAGAACATATGATGAAACTGGGATTAAGCTCATTCAAAGAGAACATGCCATTCTCTTAAAGCTACGACTATTTTAAGAACTCATTTAGAGTTATTGATAATAATCTTTCTTGCTTCTCTATTGATGTGATATAACCACTTGCCTATACAAGCTTTTTGATAATACTTTCCCTAAACAGAAGATAGTGGTGCATCTAACATTTTCTCCTACATGCACCATAAATCATAAAATAATTAGGATGACTACTAATTTCCTATTTTTCCTTTGTCAGAGATCTATCTAGGTATATTCATAACGATAACATCACTCCCCTCAAAAAGAAAATGAGCTTGTTCTCAAGCTTCTAAGTCTAATATGTAGTAGCTTAGAGTCTAACCTAGGATAAGGTATACTAAGAGGTTGTGTGCACGAATCTGGTGGCTCACCAGGTGCTGCATTGAGTCGTGTGCTAGGGGAAGTCATATGATGTCTCATGGGATGGAATAGCATGTGCTGGGTAGTGCATTGGTTTAAGCGCCTCTTCCATGTGCATCGTGGGTTGCACATGGGTGATTGTCCATGTGGGTTTGTCAACCATCATCTTTTGGTGATTGTTAGTGTGTTGGGGTAGTGGATCTAGGTCATGGTATGAGTTTTGATTGTACATTAGGTTGCACTTGATTGAATGTGGATTGGGTCATTGGCTCATGGTGGTGCATTGGAGGCATCAGGTCATATTGTTTGTGGCGGTCAATAGAGTTCGTTGGTGATAATTACAGATATTGACTCCTTTGTTGATATATGGTGAATCCCCTGATGGGATCTTTGGTAGCTGCTTGGTTGCTTTTAGTGGGGTAGGTGACTGGGGCATGCCTAATTTCTCACAATATTGTGCATATTGTTGGAGAAATGGAGCTGGTAGTTGCAAGGAATTTATCCATGATGGTTGTTTATGATACCGAGTTTTTATATACTTGAGTATGAGATCTAGTCACCAGGAATTTAATGAGCAAGCTCAAGAGCTCCTCAGAAAGAACAATCTGATATCGTGAAACCCTATTTAACACATATCACTAATTATGACTAATTTAGAAATAAATATGAGATAATACCTTTTTACTTTTGTTTGTTATTAATTGCAATGACATATACATGCTAATTTCCTCTTTACTGGTCTTCCCTTACCAAAAGTAAGAACACTTTTCTCTTAACTTACATACCAAATGTAAGATTCAACTATTCTTTAATCCTTATCTATTTTACCAACTGGAGTCAAGGCTTGTAACTATATTTATTTTCTGCAAAAGTCTGTAACAAATGGATGTATTTAACCTTCACTTGTTACCATTTGTGTGATCTACAATTTTTTTTTTCCTCCTAATATAATCTCTTTCAGGCAGCTAGAACAGTTGCTTGTGCAACCATTACTCCAATAAATGTTGAGGTGCCAGCAAATAGGCTTCTTGAGCTGATAGCTAAGGTTTCTACATATTACTTTTATGCTTCAAATTTGTGTTACTCCCTGATGTAAAAGAGAAGAATGTCTGTTCTCAAGTAATCACAGGGTCTTGCAGCGGAAAAGCAAGAAGCATTCAGGGGCTCCTATGCTGGGACAAATGACTTGAGTGTGTCAATTTCTGCAGCTGTTGGTGCCATTTCAGCTCCCCATGGTGCTGCAGTTGACTTTAGGTAAGTTACAGCTTGGTTTGTGGATGGCTATTCAATACAACAGAACCTCCGGTTAGGAAACATTGTTATGAATTATTTCCTTGTTGCACATTTGATCTTTCTCGTTATATTCTTAAGTTCTTTTTAACTGCATGCCTATATTGCAGGAATAAAAAGTCTTCTTTTTAAGTGGAAATTCAATTGCTTATCATACTGCACTGGTGATTTAGCATTACATAGCTGTAGCACTGGAATAAAAGTCTTTCTTCTAAGAGGAAAATGCATTCCCATACCTCATTTAGCGTTCATTTTTCTGCTAAGCAGTTGGTTTATATGAAAATTAAAATTTTTTTTGAATATGACTGAAACCTTCTATCATTTATTGATTGAATTAGTTTAGATGCTTGTGAATTGTTACTTGGTTTAGTCTATTTTTCAATAGGAAGGTAGTAGGTAAAGAAGATGCGGATGATTCTTTTAATTGCATTTCCCTTGATGCAAAGAACATCCAAAACAAAAAGATCTGCGTGATATATTCAATTTTATAATTAAGTGTCTATCTAAAAAAGAAATATAATTTAGGCAACCTTGACCAGATGCAGAGATAAAGAAAGGAGTGGCGCCAATTGGCAAGGCTTGTCTTTTACAGAGTACTAACTCATTGCATAGGCATGCTTTAACATCCTATTCAGTTAGTTTTGATTATTTACTAAATAAGTTCCACTTGACCTTTTGTACATAGTGCTTTCACTATTTGGCATTCTGGTCATTTTCCTTTTTCCTCAATCTAGAATCATTGAGTTGATTCAGTATATGAAGCAGTATCATTTGCTCTATTTTTGACATATAAAGAAAACTTAATATTTCCTTTGCCTTGACAATGCAGTTCTATTCATGAGGCAAAAGGATTGTCAAAGAGTTTCCCAAAACATGAGACAAGGCATCTTTCAGAGCACAAGGTATTGCCACATTTTATAATATTCTATCTGCATGTTTCTTTTAAGCAAGGGGCATTATATAAGACTGATTGGTTGAGCTTTTTAGAATGTTGCCAGATGTGCAAGATTTAGTGCAGATGGACGTTTTTTTGCAAGTGGAAGTGCAGACAACTCGATCAAGCTCTTCGAGGTTCTTTATTTTCTCCTTCAAGTGCTTCCTTAGTAGAAATATCTTCAATCTCTCTTATAAATCTCCAATTACCATTTCTGCAGGTCTCAAAAATTAAACAAATGATGATGCCAGATTTCAAGGATGGCACCACTCGATCTGTTATACGGACATTTTATGATCATACTCAAGTAATTTTATGATTTGAAGAAAAATTCCTGCCATCAAAATATTAAATAAGTTGCCTTATGAGTAATTTGATCAAATGCTGCTATTTTTCAATTAATTTTTTTTCCTTGAAATAGAAGAAATAACCCCTGGTGCGAACTTTTAGGATACAATATTTTACATAATACTCTAGGTACATGACCAACAACTTGAAATGTAAATGTGAGATGACACTGATTGAAATTTTTCTTCTATGAGTGAAAGTTGCTTCTTGCATGGGCCAGCAGCAACCGTGTGGTTGAAGATCCTCAACATCTGACTTCAACTCATTGACCATACGTTAGTCCTTCACTGGTCAAAGCACCCTTTTTTGAAGTGAGATCTCAACTAATTGGTTCCTCTTCTTAAATATCTTCTGAAGAGATATTAAACAATATATGTCTAGAGGTTTTTGGAGAATTATATTATATTGTTTTTCTTTTTTTGGGTAAATCAGTAATTTTATTTATACAAGGAAGAATATGCAACTGTCATTGATGGGAAAGTATGAATAGCTACTCTATACTTAGTAAGAGTATACAAAAACACTACGGAAAATAAGGAAAGGCTAAAATAGAGATTTCAAGAAAGCAGCTATAAGTTGGCTAGCAAGAGAGCTTGATTTGTGACAATTGTGCAATACGAACATGACTATGAGCTTTCCATATGCAATTTATAGTTGCAGCTAAGGAAGTTCTCCACTTCTTAATCTTGGATCTCTAGATGAAGCTGTTGCAGTAAGGCCGGATGTGGCTCCCTACCATGATAGAAAAGACAGTGGAAATTCCAGTACTTCACACACCAAAGCCCAAACATGAGAGGAAATGAGGCAATTAAAGAAGATGTGGGAATGATCTTCATGGCCTTAAGAACATAGGTAGCAAGTGGTAGATGATACTAATCCCCAAGCAGACATTTTGTCTAAAGTTTGGAGTTTCTCTATCCATGTTAGCCATAGAAAGAAGGCATGTCGTGGGATAGTTGTGGGATTCCAAACCACTTTGCTTCAGGGCACCGAGAGAGCAACAGGTGCAAGGAATTCATATCCCGACTTAATAGAATAGTCACCAGAGTGAGAATTCTTCCATTTGAAAATATCCAATTGGGTATGATCGGGTGTTAAACTACTCGAAATATTGAAAGTTGTCCAAAATTCTCCTTTTGGCAATCTCCATGCAGAAACATCCAATAAGTGACGAAGTTGTGCACTTTTATTAAGATCTGAAGACGCAATCTCTTGACCACTTAGTTTATTGTCAAGTGGCCCAGTTAGCAGTCAATAATCTAACTAAAGTGAAATGGATAGACAATCTTTCACTTCCCACATGAATTGCATCTGAACAAGATTATGTAGCTTTGGTAATTTCTTCCAATTCCATGAACACTGGGTTGGAGCCTTCACATTCCAAAAACACCTCCCTTTAAGGTCGGTTGAATGTATCCAATCTACCTATAATCATCTCCAACCTCTCCTACACAGTTACCAAATATTTTTTGCTGCTTTGTTCCACACAGCTAGTTTTGGAATTCCCAATCCCCTATTCTCTTTTATGCTACAAACAATGTCCCATTTTACTTTGGCTTTAGTAGAGATATTCGGCTTTCCACTCTACAAAAAGCTTTAGAGTTTCTGCTTAATTTGTAGGATAACAGATTTAGGCAGAAGGAAGGCGGAGCTCCAAAACACTTGCATGGAGAATATAACAAACTTGATAAGCTGTAACCTTCCCCTAAATGATAAAAATTTTGCTGTCCACCCCAATAACCTCGTCATGATTTGCTCTTGAAGAGCTATACAATCTTGCTTCTTAAGCTTAGTGGATATTAGCGGTACTCTTAGGTAGCGAGCTAGTAGTTCTCCTTCCTTAAAGTGCGTGAGATCGAACATGCCTTGCTTGTACCATTGGTTTACATTACAAAAGAAGATATTGCTTTTCCATTTGCTTGTGGTCAGTTCTAATATAGCATTAAACAATTGTAGAGCCTCTTAAATGCATTTGACGGATGCGATGTCTCCCTTGCAAAATAGCAATAGGTCATCTGCAAAACAAAGTGGGTTATTTTCTCACTTTTGCACCTCAAGTGAAAAGAAAATTGGGGGTTTGCAACCAATTTACATAATATTCCCAATAGCAACTCCATCTCAAGAACAAAGTGATAAGGTGATATAGGATCTCCTTGTTGTAGTCCCTTCTTGTTTGAGAAAAAACTTGTTGGCTTACTATTCATGTTTATGGAAAACTTAGCTGTTAAAATACATTGGTGGATCAAAGTGCGAAAATGGATAGGGAAGCACATACAAAGCATTATCTCCATGATAAAACTTCAATTTATCGTATCATAGGCTTTTTGGATATCCACTTTTAGAGCACATCTGGGGGATCCTGACTATTTGTGGTAGCTAACCATTAACTTCTGCACAGGGAAGATGTTATCTACTATTCTTCGACCAGGTACAAAAGTCACCTGTTCCATACCTATGAGGGAAGGTAAGACTCTCTTCATGTGTGTGGATAGTATCTTAGAAATGGCTTTATATAGGACATTACAACACGCAATTGGATGAAAGTCATTCAGCTTAGATGGGTTTACAACCTTTGGTATTAGAGATATAACTGTACAATTCACCTCCTTCAACAGTTTTCCTGATGTGAGAAACTCATGTACTGCAGCTATTAGGTCTTAACCAATAAGATCCCAGCACTTTTGAAAAAACTTGGTTGTGTAACCATCTAATCTAGGTGTCTTGTCATTCGCTTGGGAGAAGTAAGCTAGGTGGATTTCATCATCAGAGTATGGGGCTTCAAGATCCGCAATCTGATCTCCTGTGAGCTTCTAAGTGACAAAAACATTTACTTCATCTAAATGTGGTTGGTGGATGTTATCATGGTGGAGTTTTTGAAAAAAAACCCACCACTTCCTGTTTGACCTGTTTATCTCCCTTAGCCACACTTCCATCCTCCCGTTGAATGCAATAGATCAAACGCGATTTATCATGGCTTTTTGGGAGAAAGCCGTGTTCTTGTCTCCAAGTTTGAGCCATTTGACTCAAAATTTTTGCTTGAAGAAAGATTCTTCCGTGCTCTGAAGGAGGTAATAGTCTTTATATTGTTTTTCTTCTTACCAATGAGAATCCAAAAAAGATCTGAAATTTACCCAAAAATAAAATTTGTATTATATTGGTATATGGCTGTTTGTAGAAGCATCACTGCCATATTTAGAATTTTTGGGTAATTACCATATTTAGAATTGTTTGGATGGTAGTTTTAAAGTTGTGCTATTCAACGAATGATTGCATGTCATTGGGAAAAGTTCTCTGAGAATTTTAGATGTAGCCATTGTACCCTTATTTGGAAAAACTCTGCCTTAATCACTGCATGCAATTAGCAATTGGGTGGAAGATTCACTTAGTGAATGAGTTTCGCTGCCCATCATAAGAGTTTTATTGCAGATCATTGGAGCTGGTCTGATGGTAATTACTTGTGTGGTTAAATTGAAAACAGGTGCTAACTTCTTCATGCAATATTTTAAGTCTCTGCATTAAAAGGCAACAATTTTTGCACACAATAGAATTAGAACCAACTAGTGGGCTTCAAAATGAGGCAAATCAAAGTGGTTTCACCAAGCAAAATCCTGGCATCCCAATCAGTTAAGATACAAGTATCATTAGTGAAAACAAGTACCCATACAGTGGGTAGATGTCTCGGAAGAGGATGCTACTTGGGTCAATGTTGATGGCTTCTAGGAGTAGTTCCCTAGACTTGGCTTTGGGGGCAAGGCCAATGTTGGCGGGGAAGGTATTGCTGTAAACAGGTAAATAACTAATGAGATTGTGCCTGGCCTTAGAGCCCATCCTCCAATCTGCCTTGTCCATACTAGGAAGAAAGAGGCAGGGGGAGCTGGGGCGCATGAAGTGCAGGAAGAACAACAGCAGCAAGTCTGTAATGAATAACTAATAAGCCAATGATCATGGTCTATGTGACGGTATTATAGTAAATATAATAAAATATGCTGAAGTGGTAGTAGCTACCAGAGGAGTATATTAGGGGAAGTTACTTAGTGGGGGGGTCATGCTGTTAAAAATATTATTTGCTTTCTCTTAGAGCATCTTTATTAAAGGCTCTTGACACGAGAGCCAATTTTAGGGAACCCAATTGCAACTTTATCAAAGATCTTTGACACAAGAACCAATGGGTGAGTTCCTCTGCAAAGGAACTAAAAAAGCAAGTTCCTTACATATTTTTTAACTACTTTTAAAAGTATAATATAAGACACAAAAGTTTTAAAAAATTATTAAGGAGAGTGGAGAGTTCCTTAAGATGCTAACATGGCATGCTAAGAAACTCTTTAAAAAACTCATTGATAAAGATACTCTCACATCATGTTAAGAGAGTTGGGAGGACCTAAAGCTGTTGTCTAACTTAGAACTATAGCTGTTATCTTTCTTTCTCAATCTAAATCATACTCTGGCTGTGCCACCTTTTCAGCTATTACTCATTCATCTTATCAAATCTATTACTCATTAATTTTGTAAGTCAAAACAGCTGCTGATGCTCTGTAAATTCTAATGATGAGAATTATAGTCCCATATTCAACTAATAAGAAGTGATAACTGCGATTCCTCAGGGTAAGACATAAATGGTTCTCCTTGCTTTTGGTATATCTTGAAGTTCACTCTAGTGATTGAAACTATTCAGGCAACAAAAAGAAAAAAGTGACCCGGATTTAATAAAATTTTGTGTAATGTTAGTTTTCTTTCTACTTGATCAATATGGTCATCTCTTCTAAGCAAGCATGGGGACATTAATTGCTGTTTACTTCTCTATCATGGTTGCAGCCAATAAATGACTTGGATTTCCATCCTCAGAATACCATTCTGATATCTGGCGCCAAAGATCAGACAATAAAGTAATTTTTATATAGTGGCACTTACTTTGATGGCTCTATTTGTTTATCTTGTAATATGCCCATCTCACATGTATGAATCTATCGTACAAATTTATCAGTTCCAGCTATATGTTGTGACAGCTACATCATTTTTTAGGTTCTTTGACCTTTCCAAAGCTACTGCAAAGAGAGCATTTAGAGTTATTCAGGTACTTCTTGTCATCTCTTTTGTTGGTGACTTGTGGTTTTACAATATCATATTACTTTGATCTAGGTTTAACCTTGTATATTGTCTTTTGATGTTTAGGATACTCATAATGTACGCTCAGTATCTTTCCATCCTTCTGGGGATTATCTTTTAGCGGGTACTATGGCCTCAATTTCATTCTCCTCTGTGTCATGAGTACATTTCTTTGGCAGGATCCCCAGATGTTTTGCTCTCCAGGTCTCTTATGTGAATGCAGTTATCGTTGCTCATATAGTTATTTGATTTTGATATTGTTAAGAGGTTTCAGCCATTTTAGTTCTTGCTAGTAGAACTAGCATTGTGGCACATGACCTACCAACTTGGACATGACGCGATGATTTTAATGGGTTTGGATTAGAAAAACTCATTACAATTAATTACCGGGTCAAACCCATTTGGATTTATTCACAATCATGTATTGATTCAGATCTAACACCAAAACCTGTTTACAAACTTGCTATCCTGTTTTAGATTAGGGTTTTTAGCATTTTTTTTCTCTAGGCTAATAGCCTAAGAAAAGGAAATTTAAGGCCTCTAATAGTTTTGCTTATAATATAGGAAGTCTACTTTGCTTATAATGGGCGCTTTTTGTATGCTGTGAGTTTCATTATGTTCTCCTCTTTGATATAATGTACAAACTCCATTTTGCGATATCTTATGCCTCTAATATCTATATTAGAAGGTGATCCTTTTTCCCCTCTCCTTTTGATGATGTTATACTTATTTCTTTTAACATTTTTATACCAAAGAATCTTGTTTCATTATACATTTATAGAATTTTAATGTTTAAATTGTTCAAATACATGGTATGCAGATGAACTTACTTAGTATACAAATGGATCTAAACAATTTACATGTGCCTTCTGGATCCAATAATCTTTTAGTACACACCTGATACACATTGAGAATGTAGAAATACTAGAAAAAGATAGAGGATGTTAAACTATTATCACCATTCTTTTAGCATAATGTTAACAACTTTTTCTCTATGTAGACTTTTTGGTGATCTCTCTTGAAAGCTAATAAAGGATGTGATGAATTTGAATATTGTTACTAATATCCGATTAGGACATTGGTCAATTTAATGTAGTGCTTTGATGTGGCAAATGGATGATTTATTTTGTTTTGTTTAATTAGATTTATTTTGGCTATAAGTTTTTTTTTTTTTGGTAATTTACTATAATTAATTTACTTTTGTAGACTATTAATTTCATGAAGACTTTTGTCCCTTAATAATTTTTTTAATAGACTTGATAGGTATATTAGACTTCTCAGATTTTTAAACTAATGAATGGATCCAACCCAGACATAAAATAAGTTTATTACATGGGGCAGATGATGTATTTAGTTTTTTAAACACGAGTAATAAATAGATTATGTTACGTTTAACGTTTTTGGCCATGAACCCATTTCGATCCGGATGCAGAACATAACTCATTAACATGAATCACCGGCTCTTGCAAGAGAGATTCTGGACTTTTTCAATCTTTTTAGTTCTAGCCCTGTCCCATGCAATTGACTTCTTTTCCAAAATGAGTGAAATGTTTAGAGTACATGGTAATTTGAAATTATAATGAGTAGGCCTTGCATCTTATTATTGTTGACTTTAAAAATGCTGTTATAACCTTACCAAACCCCCAGCCACACCACCCCATCCACAACAAAAAAAAAAATGCTGTTATAAAATTTATAGATGTAAGAAATTGCGGACAATTGTCATCATGTAACTTGTTTCCTGTACTCATTTTTGCCTTCTAGTCTTGCCTTTGTATATCAGGATGCAGTTAGTACAAACTCATGGAACAGTTGTGTACTTTGCTGGATAGCATTTTACATTTGCATTATTTTGTTGCTAGAGTTAAATAAGTTGATTCCCTCTCTGTAGATATTCTGGGGGAATATGCAGTAAATGGCTAAATTAGTGTTTCTACCCTGTCCTGAAAGTTTTGTTCAACTTGCTTATTTATGGAGTTTGTGAAATGATGTAACAGGGACTGATCATCAAATTCCACACTTATATGATGTTATTACCTTCCAATGTTATCTGCCAGCTAAGGTCCCAGAATTTGGTGTCAATGCTGCCATTAATCAGGCATGACAAGTGCTCCTCTAATCTCCCCTGAATCTTCTTTGGTTCACTGTTTTTTATTTTTCAATTTGAGCGACTGAAGTTGGTAACTGTTGCAGGTGAGATATTCATCTTCTGGGAGCGTATATGTTACAGCACATAAGGATGGTACCATAAGACTCTGGGATGGGTCTTCTGCCAATTGTGTATGCTCTATCAGTGCTCATGGAACGGCAGAGGTGATTAGTGCCAATTTCACCAGGGATCAAAGGTACGGTTTGGCATATATTTAAATTGTGTAAGTTCATTGTCTTTTTATTTTTTCTCCTCCTTGAAATTTGCTTTGTCATCTCAGTTGTGCATCGTATTTTGGATTAATCTTAAGCTATTTTTTGATATCTGGATTCTACAATTATTGGTTTCTGAAAAAGAGCTTTTCTGAGCTCTTTCCATATGTTGTGATTAAAAAAGTGACAAATTTTTGCATCAAAATATCAAAGTCTAATTTCATTTTTTAACATAAATAGAATGATAGATCTCCTGATCCACCTTATGTGTACATGGTGGTTTCGTAAGTAGAATGGGATTTTGAAGTTTAGAGATTCTGCACTCCTTGGAAAAATCAATATGCTAAATGAAAGGGGTAGAAGTTTTGTAAATGATGTGTTTATTTAAGGCTTTTTGAGCATAAAAATACAATGGGAATTGTATGTTGCAGATATGTCCTCTCCTCCGGAAAAGATTCAACCGTAAAGCTCTGGGAAGTGGCCACGGGAAGGTTGGTCAACCAGTATCCTGGAGCTTCACACAAGCAGCTACGTTGCCAGGTATTGGGGACACTATTTCCATAGCTTTTGAGGCATATGGGAAACAGCTTGCATTCTAGGAATTGTTGGACCTCTTGACTCTCTGAAACAAAATCATCACACTAGCTACTTTTCTTTTAAGTAGCTTATCATCTTTATTTTCAGGCTGTTTTCAATGATACAGAAGAGTTTATCTTATCCATAGATGAACCCGGCAACGAGGTTAGTCAATTTTCATGCATTAAATACCATATGATGTAGCACCTCCTCTTCGGATTCAATTGACGACCAGAGTTCTCGCAGATTTTCATTTGGGATGCTTTGACCACGAACATAGTAGCGAAATTGCCGTCAAACCATGTGACTGCTCCTCGTTGGATTGAACATTCACCAAGAGAGGCTGCTTTTGTTTCCTGCGGGATGGACAGATCAGTCCGCTACTGGAAGGAAATTCTATAAAGCTATGAAATGGTTGATGGTTACATCACTTATATGACTTTCAATGCGGAGGCATTCCATTCTAGATGTAAATTCTGGAAAATAATCAAGAGTCATTTGTAGCCCTAATTCCTGTAATCCTCGTCTCCACATGAAGAACCGGTGTTTGTAGGTGTACTGTTGTCATTATTGTTGTAGTCCAAACAATATTTGTAGTTATTATTTTTAAAATTTAGGCATAATGCACAACCATGCCCCATTGATTTGTGCAATTAAGGGTTTGTTTGCTTAGTGGAAACGTTTTTTATACTTTTTGTATTAGTTATAATTAAAGTTTTAGCATTGTCAAATCTTATTGCAGTAACTTGGAGGGGCAATAATTATTAATGATTTTTAGCTACAGCTAATGATGGAAGGTAGAGATGCTTTGTAGTATTGGTTAATCATCATAAATATATATCTATATATATAGAGAGAGAGATAATGTCCAATTCGCTTTTGAACCTTTTTTTTTTTTTTCAACTTCCACATAAAGTTTTAAAGTTTCAAGTTATCAAATATCATACTTGATTGAATTTTTAATTGTTAAATTTATTATCTTACCTCTAAGTTATTTTTGATTTATTGGTGTTTGTCACGTTATTTTATGAGGTTAGTAAATTTAAGGAGAAATTTTGTTATGTAGGAAAATTAGCGAATTCAAATTTTAGGTGTGAGATTTGACAAGTTCCAGTGTAAACATTTAGTATCTTTAAATTTAGGTGTTAAATTGAAAAAAAAAAAAGCACAAAATTTCACATTGCAATTTTGGTATTATTGCAAAATTATCAATAGAAAAGAAAGAAAATGATTATATTTTCCATCGATGCTATTATTGCTATGTATTTTCAAATTTTTGAGACTCATAATATTATTAAATTTTGATTATAACAAATAGTGGGGAAAAAAAATCGAAATAGATCTTGGAGTTTTCGATCTTCAATAAAGGTGATTGGTTTTAATTTCGATTATTTGTAATTGATGACATAGTATATTAATTTAAATGAATTTATTATGCACAATGGTAGACATAAAGTGTTGGTTCCAATTAGGGATGTAATAGGAATAAGTTTTAAAAAATCTATACTTGTTCTGATATCTTATAGGTTTTTCAAAATCTAAGAAAAATCTTTATAGGGTTTTTATAATGAAACTCGAAATCCAAGTTGGTCCACCCTTTTTTTTTTAATTATTAGTGTAGACAATAGGACATAAAATCTGAAAATTTTCATAACGTTTCCATATAATATAATCAAAACTCAAAAATAGAGTACGGAATAGGAGTATAGGACGTGAAATGTGAAAGATAACTTATGTTTCATGTATGAGTTATCGAAGAGAGAGTCAAACAGATCTTGCAGCGTAGTGAAAACCGGCGGATGCCAGTTGTTTCCTATAGCGATGGGTCACAGCTGTAACTTGCAAGTTTTTTGGGATTTAATCTTAGGGTTTGTTTTGTTGATTTGAATTGAAATTATAAGTAGGGAGTAGAGGGTTACTAGTTATGGACAAGGGCAAAGAAGAGTTAAAGTTGATAGCTTGGAGAGTGGAGAGTGGAGAGTGGAGAGTGGAGAGGGAGTGGATAATGGACAAGGGGGCTCACTAGTTGCTTGGCATGGGAAAAAAAAAAAAAAACTCACTAGCTCAACAAAAGGGAGTAGACCGTGGATAGGATAGTAGGGCTTAGCAATCGACATAGATAGAAAAATAACTTAAGCAAGCTTAGTTGTGATTGAGAGCTATCGCCTATCTTATTGACTTAGTAGTTTTTGAATTTTGCTTACTGGGGCGAGTCTATAAATTGGTTTTAATGATGAATCCGACCCTAACTTGAATGCCCATCAGGTTTGAAATTTAATCCTATAAGGTTTGAATAGGATAATCGTATCAAATACCCTATAAGGACCCACTCGTATGCATCCCTAGTTCCAATAGTTACCCTCTCTTAACTTTGAATATTCATAAGACTAATCATAGTAAATTAACAAGTTTCTTTAAAACAATCATTGAATTTTATTTTAAGGCAACTATTTTGTCACAACAATATTGTATGAAGATAATATAAAAGGTTTGTGTGCCAATTGAAATTGTGTTCTTGTGAAATTTGTGTCTTCCCATCTAACATGGAAATAATTATGTCTTTTTTGTATTGACTCGTATGACCCACCTAACACGATTGAAGTGCTATTTGAAAATTTAAACTATCTTATTACCACGAGATAATAATATTAATCTATAAATCTTGAAGTTATTCATATTGCCTCTCTTCATTCTACCTCTCTCTCTTTTATTTTTCACGCTTTCTCTATCTCTACTCTACTCTCTCTCTCTATCTTTATTGTACACTCTCTAGTGGTGGTGGTGGATTTAGGTAGTAGGTTCGAGTGGTGAGTTTAGTGGGTTTGGTGGTAGTGATGGTAATTGCATGGTAGTCTTGTGTGGTGAAGGTGTGTTCATGTTGGTGGTAAAGAGGAAAAGAATATAAGGGTAATGGAGTCTTTTTCCTAGTGAATTGCAATTTTTAAGTCCAACTAAAGAATTGAAATTCAGCAAAATGAGGAATTGTGATTATTTGTGGAATTGCTATTACAGATAGAGCCAGGAATGCGGGTCAAATGGGCCGGCCTACCCCGACTCGCAATGGCCCGCAAGAGTTGTGAGTTGAAAAAATCAGCCCGCCCTACCCCGCGGGCCAATGCGGGCTAGCCTGCCCCACCCGCAATTTTTTCTTTTTTCTTTTTTTTTTTTATAAATTTAGTATTCTAAATTCTAAATTCTTTAAGTTAAACTTATGAAAGCTAGTAATTTATTATTGATCTAGTCTAATGGAAATGTAATAATAATATATTACAAAATTTTTATTGAATAGAAATAGGAGATGTACATGCAGACTTAAACTTATAATAGTTAAACATACTATTTCAATTTATACGTACTTACTCTTAAATCTCATTCTCATACGATAAAAAAGAAAACAACTTAAAACGATAATTAAGCAAATGTAACAATTATCATAAAGTACTTTTTACTAATTATATAAGAAAAGAAAGACAATAATAAAGGAGATAAAATCACATATACAAATCAATCATCACATCAGTCATCATTATCATCATCATCAACAACCAAATTGGAGTCTTCCTTTGATGAAGTAGTCTTACTCTCACCCCCACTCCCATTGTCTTCTTCTTGATCTAAAATTCACGACATTACACATATAATTAAATTAGATAATAAATGCTTGAGCTTGAAACAATACGTTAAAAGAAAATATTACCAACAGAACAAAAATAAATTACCTTTACATGCAAATCCTTAAAACCAATTACATGTACAAATCAGAGCTTTTACATTGGATGGAAGCATATAACTGCAATACTTATTAAGTATACGAGTACCGATACTGAAAGTTGACTTTGACGCTACAGTAGTAATTGGAATGCTAAGCACATCAGATGCCATGATAGATAAATCAGGATATCTCTGGCTTTGACTCTTCCAATGTTGTAATGCATCCAATTCTGAGTAAAAGTCCATATCCATTACTGACTCATCTAGATAAATATCTAAAAAAGATTTACCACAACTTTGTACTTCTACTTGACGGTATCAGAATTCCTACATTATTAAGGAAAAAATTAATTAAATACTGATATATAATATGACAAAAAATATAATTAAAAAAATAAAAAACTATTAAACTTACCACCAAAGTAACAAAGTCAATCTCCAAGCCTTTACTAGCTTTATGTGTTGTTGCTCCTTTACCGTTGCTACCTTCAGATGTGTCTTATCCCTGAGAAGATGATTCAACTTGATGGCTTCTATTTCTAGATATGTGATCTGTTTTGCTCTTCTCATATTCTCCATAGAGTTTATATAACTTGCTCTTTATGTGAGCCAACTTCTCTTCACAAGTGAGGGGATCAAGTTTATTAAAACAATAGTTTAAAAAATCAAACTTCCTTCGAGGATCAAAGATTGCTCTAAGTACAAGGATAACACTATAATCACTCCAATACTTATCGAACTTCTATTTCATTCTAATAGACATCTCCCTTATGACATGATCTTCACTACTTAAATTTTCATTCAGCAAACATTCAATCTTCCATACTTGCAAAAAATAGTGGTTTGAAGTTGGATATGATGATCCTGACATCAAATTGGTGATACTATGAAAATGACTAAAAAACTTGCATATCTTTTATGCTCTTTCCCACTCATTAAAAGTTGGACAATATTTATAATAATGATTATTCAATTGAAAGCAAGAAAAAGCACGTTGATACTTGAGCGCGCTATCAAGCATAAGATAATTAGAATTCCATCTAGTAGTTACTTCCAAGCACAAACCAAGTTTGGTATCAATGTTGCAACTCGTTCAACACACTCCAAAAAGTGTTTCATTCAACTCTTGAAGCCCTTTACATACTTAACACTCTCCCTTACTTTATGCAACGCTTCACTACTTACAGTCAATCCTTCTTTAACGATCAAATGAAGAATATGAGCACAACATCTACTATGAAAAAACTCACCACCACATAACAAACTATGTTGTAAGTTCAATTGCTCTTTCAGAAAATCTTGCATATAATCATTTGCAGATGCATAATCCAATGTAAGGGAGAATATCTTTCTATATATGCCTCAATCTTTAAAAAATTCAAATACTTTTTTCGACAACTCAAACCCTGAGTGAGGAGTGGGCATTTTACAAAAAGAAAGAATTTTATTATTCAATTTCCAATTGTCATCCACATAATGGCCAATTAAACAAATATATCCCTCACTAGTGGAAGCAGTCCATACATCAGAAGTCAAACATACTTTCCTTGGAATTTTTTGCAATATTTGTTTCAAGTTCTTCTTTTGAGTCAAATATAAATTCCAAACATTTGATGTAGTAGTTTTTCTACTAATTGGCTTATAATTAGGATTATATAGCCTTATGAACTATGTGATCCTCTTATACTCAACAAATGAAAATGGTAGATTATGTTCAATAATAGCTATAGCCATTACCTCACGAGCAAATTTAGGATATGGTTTTCTTGATCTTAACTTACCAGCATGATCAATTATCATATCACCAACATCATTATATCTAGGAATTTGACTCAAATGACACTTTTCTTTATGTTGACGTAAAGATGAAGTTCCATGTAAATGTGCTCCAATAACATATTCCTTCCCACGTGCTTTACACTTAGCCTTATTTTTACCATCATTCCCAATACCAATTTTTGTAAATATTTCCTAAACCTCAGAAGAAGAGCTATCTACTTGAGCCTTCTTACCTACATGTTCTTCAAATTGAGAAGATCCTGGTTATAGATTATTGTTATGCCCACTGACTTCAGATACATCATCCACATTAATAGGTTCCATTGCAGTCTCATTACTTAAAGGATTCATTCTGTAAATATATTTCAACATTAATATACATATTGCATGACCCTTCTCCAGTACTAACAATGTATAAAAGCTTAAAAACTAGTGCTATGATGATAAATATTTCATTCATTTCAAATTCAAATCAATCAACTACAGAATTTTTTCTTTTTTTTTTTCTTAAAAAAAAAAGAAAAAGAAAGAAAGAAAGAAATAAAAAAGAAAGATAGGATATATCGGCACAAATCAGGTTATACACCACATCTTCTTTAATAGACATAGCCCTTAATTAGACAATAACTTCCAAGCATACAAACCACCTCGTAAGATTAGAAAAACGACAATTGATAATCCATATATGAACTGTAGGTGCTAAATCAACAACTTGGTATCCAATCATCACCCACAAATTTCATCACATAAATGAAGAATATAAACCACAATAATCACCATAACATGCACCTAAAATTTTGGAAAACACTATGACATACTAAAATAAAGTAAGAAAAACATTAAACCCATTTTGTTAAATCAAGGACAATGAATTACCAAAAAGAAAATAACTTGACAGAATCGTTCATACAAATTTTTTTTCCTCTTAGTAGATAATAGCCTAAAGTTGAAATAAGGTCTCAGTTAAGGCGAAAGGACAAAATCTATTGTTGAACCCATAAGCTTTACCTTAATTAACGGGGACAATGGCACGAAGGAAATGAAACACACACTAGGAGAGAGAGGGAGAGGGAGAGACCGAGCCTTAGTCTTGAATAATTTGAATTCCCAAAAACGGGAGAAGAACTTCCTATGGGAAAAGAAAAAACAAACAAAAATCAAAAGCAAAAAAGGCAAAACTTTTTTGTTTTTAGGTGATGAAGTGGGATTGCCGTTGTGTACTTGTGTAATAACATCCATGTCTGTCCATCATCAAATACTAGAAGAAAGGGAAAGTAGTAAAAAAGAGAGTAGAGATCGGACTAAGGTGAGGGTCGACTTCCAGTTCCAAGCACTCCAATAACTGTCCTCGATTCCTCGTTGTCGCTCGCTTTCACTGCTCTAGGGTGAAGGTTAGCTTCCAGTTCTAGGTGGGACAGGCGGACAGCGGAGTGGGGAACTGGAAGGAGAATGGGAGAAGGAAGATTGGAAAGTGGAAATCTGGAAATTAGAATGGAAGAGGAAGACAAAGAGAAAGAGAAGAGCTACAGAGCACCGCCGGAGGCCTGCCGCGCTGTTCGTTTGTCCCATCATCCTTATCTCGCCACCATCCGTGTCCCGTCCTTGTCCTACCGCCGCGCCGATGTCAGTCCCATCGTCCTCTCCTTATCTGCTGTGCCTATGCGGATGTGATATGTGAAGTGTGTTGTGTCTTGTGTGAAGTACTGCAGTTTGCCTCTGCGAGCTAAGCTACGAGAGAGTCTGTGAATGATTTTTTTTTTTTTTTTTTTGCAGGTCAGTGGGCCAACCCATGCTCATGGAAACTTGCCTGCCTCGCCCCATGGGCCAAAATTTTTGGCCTGCCTAGCAAATTTTTGTGGGTTCCACGGGTTAGCAGCTGACCCGCCCAACAATTCTCGGCTCTAATTACAGGTTAAAAATTGAGTTAAACACTGTAGTAACAATTTCACGAGAAATAAAGGAGGAATGGATCATTCTCCCCAAGTGAACTTGTTGTTAATGTATATATTGCCTAGTAAATTCAATTACTAAAATTGCTTAAGAAAATGTATAGGAAGTGTTCAAATTATTTGTGACTTAAGAATAATAAAACTATGGAAAAAAAAGAAAAGAGAGAGAGAGAATTATTTTAGTGAGAATAAAGCCCTTAACTTCAAGAGTCCAAAATGTAAGCTTTAACTACTCAATTATATCTTACACTATGCCATTTTTTTGCTTTTGAAATTATAAATATAATACTTACTTTCCTTTTTTTTTTTTTATAAAAAAAATATAATAGTAATAATAATTTTTTTAGCTTGGGGCGTAGGCACCTCTTAAATTCCCTCTACATTTATTCCATGTATTCTTAGTTATTCTATTTATTTTTACCTTTTTCTTTTTTACAATCAGTTTCCCTATTTTTAAAATTGAATTTTTAGATTTTAAATTTTTACAAAAAAAATGTACTTTGAAATTCATCTTCACCATTTTTTTCTTGAATAAAAACATTAAAAATAATAAAATAAAAATATGTAAAATTAAACAAAGAGAAGACTCTTATACTTTCATTTTTTAAGTTCTCGAACATTTTATTATACTTGATATTCTTCAATTTTTTAAAATCATTTCTCTAATGTTAAATTGGTAATATATAAATACAAATAAAAAAAAGCACATTTTCAAAGATTTTTGAAACTAAAAAAGGGCTAATTGCCCATTGAACATAGAGGATTCATTTGCAATATTCTTAATTTTATATCCTTTGCCACACTTCATTACCTTGTCAAATTTTGGTTCATTAATATCAGAAGAGAGAGAAAGAGAAGGAGGATTGGTCCAAAACATGTTGTATATATTAATTTATAATAAAGGAAATATAATATCCTTGGTCGTTAGGGCAACAAGGAGATTTAGTCAATTGACAAAACCCCAAAAATATCCCCATCAGCCATCAATTTAATGTTTGTATAACAGCTCATGCCCATGCAACTCTCTTCTGCCACCGACAGAATTGGAGCTGCCCTCATGGCCCCACCCCTGAACATTTCCTTTAGCTTTTCTCTTTTCGGGTTAATGAGTGATAGGAAGAGGCTATTGCTTTCCTATTATACCCTTCCCTTTGTAATTTCCTTCTACTTCTTCTTCTTTTTTTTTTTTTTTTTAAGTTTTGTTCATTTTATAATTTTTGTCTTAATATTATCTTATTAAATTTTTTATTGAAGATATATAAAAAAAGCAAGGAAAGAAATCATGAATTTTTCTTTATACATTTTGATTTTGATTTTGATTTTTATTTTGATACTTTTATGCATAGATATCTATGAGAATAATGTCTTGAATATATTATTAGTTAATCGATGGAGATTTGATTGAATTATAGTAGGTAGTATTTAATATTAATATAAATTCTAAAAAAAAGTTTTAGGAGCTATTTGATTGGTTGAAAATTTTTCAATTTTCACATAAACATAAAGATGATAAGAATATATTTGATTCTTAAAATGTTTTCGAATAAGAATTAAAATCTGAAAGTCATCCTCACATTTATAAGAATAAAATTAGTTTTTTTTTTTTAAAATAAAAATAAAATAAAACTATTCTATTTTTAAATGAAAATGTGGTAGCATTTTTGTAAATAAATGAGATCCTTAATGGTTTCAATTAAATTGACATACTTTCTTCTCCTTCCTCCATCTCTTTAGACTATAGCTCCATCACTTTTTTATCTTTTCTTCTAAACATTGATAGGAAATTATAAACAAATATAATTTTAGTTTTTTTTTATAATTTTTACATGAAAAATAAAAACTAAGTAAAAGAGAATAAAACCTTTGATAATGTAAATTTTCACAATTTCTTAAAACTAACGAAGTTTTAAGAGATTTAATGAGACTTTTTTCTAAAAAAAAAGTAAATTTATTTTAAAGATTTCTCCATCTTAATATTAAGATTTTATCTAAAATCTATTGCTTTTATTGTTTTTATGTTTACTATTCTATATAAAATAAAATGTAAGACCTAAAAGCTTCATACTTATATGGATTCTTATATACTATAATAATTATTTACAAAAAGAAAAAACATTACTTAATATCCTAAAACACAAGTGTCAAAGGTGAAAATTTTTACATGAATGCATATATGTTAGCACCATCTCTAAGAAAAGAATTTATATATTCACATGAATATATAAATAATAACCCAGGGCATAGTTGTAAATACAGAGTTGTAACACTACACTCTTAAGTTTTTACATAATATTATTCTCTCTCTCTTCACAAACTTTCCCCTTTAATATGTCCACTCATCTTAAGCCAACCATGCTTGCTTGTGATTAAACACACAAGTCAAGCAAGCAAGCAAGCAAAGTAAAGCACAGCTAGGCCACTTCTCTTCTTCTTCTTCTCTCTCTCTCTGCGCATTTTCTGCGCAGATCTTGAGCTCTTAACTCCAAACAGCCCACTTCACGATTCCCATCAAGATTGCATCTTTTATCTCCACCTCCTTCACTAAAATGGAAACTTTCTTCACATCAAATAATGGGTCTTTCCCAAAACTCACTACCTTTTATTTCTTCCTTCTCTTCTTGCTTTCTTGCTCCCTTTTTACTTCCACAGGTCAGTTTGTTTCTCTTTCTTGCTCACTTCGTTTTTTTGTTCATGAAATTTGTTTCCTTTAAGTAGAGTGTCCAGCTCGCTCTTATTTCTTGAAGGGTATTTGTAAAGAGAGAGAAAAAAAAAGTGACTATGATTAATCAATTTGTTAAGTTGTGAAATTTTGAATCTTGCGTCTTGATGCGAGTTAATTTAAGTAATGGTTGTTTGATTTTGGCTCCAGATCTTGGTTTTTTGGTGTCTTCTAATGAATTTTGCTTTATCTTATGTTTGACTAAAATTTTGCATTTTTTGAAGATTTATTGCACTTACTAGAAATAAATTTTCATTAATTGTTTCTTCTTGTTGAAAACTTTTTGGTTTGGTCTGGAGCAATATGGTGACGAACTATAATGACTTGATGGGTACATATTTTTAGTTAATTTGTCAATTGTCTTTATTAATCAGTTAAGTGTGGCCTTTTGGATTAATTGCACTTGGTCTATGTACAGTAAATAGGTTTATAAATTATTTATTCATTTATATATTTATTGCACTTTGGAATTGAATATGTCATCATATTGCTTTTGGATCATTTTCCAGAGGCTTATGATGCACTTGATCCTGCTGGGAACATCACAATCAAGTGGGATGTTATAAGCTGGACACCAGATGGTTATGTGGTATGGCTAGTCTCTTTCATTTAAATGCTTAGTCCAAGAGTGTGGAATGTAGAATTTATTTATTTGTTTTTGGCCGGAAATACAAGAACTGAACTCTACACATGTGATTGCACTCTACTATCGGACTGCATGGTTAATGGCGGTGAAGCTCATATGTTCAATGCATTCTCTTTATGATAATCATAATGGATCCATTTTTTATTGTAAAATAACTTTCTTTGATGTAACTTCATTTGATTTGTAACAACTATAGCTCGATGATGTTAAGCTTCGTTGCTCTTTGGACTGTATAACGATTGAATCAAATGAGCTTTTCCTTTGAAATACGTAAAGGAGATGCTCTATATCCCAGCACCATTGCAGATATGCGTTGGATTCTTAGCTTGTGCATGTTTTTCTTTATAGATATGGAATGATTCTAACTAACAATATTAACAAACGGAAAGAGATTCCAGTTTAGCAAGATATGTTGTGGAGTAGTTCTCTTTATTGGTTATGATTGATGTTGTCAATAATTGCCTCACACTGCTTCTGAGTTTCTCTGAACTTGTTTGCTCAGACTTCTTCTTAAGCTTTTGTTTGATTTAAACGCCGGTTAACTCTGTTTATCTTGGGTTTTGCAGGCTGTTGTTACAATGTATAACTTTCAGCAATACCGTCATATACAATCTCCTGGTTGGACTTTGGGGTGGACATGGGCAAAGAAGGAAGTGATTTGGAGCATGATGGGAGCTCAAACCACCGAGCAAGGGGATTGTTCAAGATTCAAAGGAAACATTCCACATTGTTGTAAGAAGGATCCCACTGTTATTGATTTATTGCCAGGAACTCCCTACAATCAGCAAATTGCTAATTGCTGCAAAGGTGGGGTAATAAATTCATGGGTTCAGGACCCAGCAAGTGCTGCTAGTTCATTTCAGGTCAGTGTTGGTGCTGCTGGGACTAGTAACAAAACTGTGAGATTGCCTAAAAATTTCACCTTGAGTGCACCGGGGCCAGGTTATACGTGTGGGCCTGCAAAGATTGTCAGGCCAACTAAATTTATCACTCCTGATAAAAGGAGAGTCACTCAAGCCCTAAGTAAGTCATTTAAGAAATCCGCTAAAACTAATTTCCAGTGCATACACAATGCTTTATTGTCTCCAACTGTGTTCATAGTGCTGACGCCATAACTATATGGCCCATGAAGGATCATTTATCATAGAAATTATTAAATGATTGGTGCACCCTGTTGTGAAAAGATGAATTTATTGGATAGGATATGCAGAGTTGTCAAAGACATCCTTGTGATTTCGTAGATGTGTTTTGACCTGTATTAATATGACCTGGATCAAAGACATTGCTTCCTTTCTTTTTAAGTTACCTGAGCTGCAACTTGTTTCTGCAGTGACTTGGAATGTCACATGTACATACTCACAATTCCTTGCTCAGAAGACACCCACCTGTTGTGTCTCCCTTTCTTCCTTCTACAATGACACAATAGTGAATTGCCCAACTTGCACGTGTGGTTGTCAAAATAATGCAACAGATTCTGGGAGCTGTGTGAAGTGAGTACTCATAATGTTTCTATTTCAGCAATTTAAGGTGGTGTTTTTCTCCTCAGTTCACATTTAAGTCCTTTGATATCAAATGTATTTCTCTGTGTGATCTTTCAGTGGGAATTCTCCACATCTGGCTTCAGTGGTCCGGGAGTCAGGTAAATCTGGTGTTGCATCACCACTGTTACAGTGTACCAGCCATATGTGCCCGATTCGTGTTCACTGGCATGTGAAGCTCAATTATAAAGAATATTGGCGTGTTAAGATCACCATTACGAATTTCAACTATGGAATGAACTATACACAGTGGAATCTAGTTGTTCAACATCCGAACTTTGACAACCTCACTCAGATTTTCAGCTTTAACTATAAGCCACTAACACCATATGCAGGCTTAAGTAAGTTTTTTATTCTCTTGGCTTATATGTATTCTGTTGCTTACTTATATGATGCAGTACTTTACCCAATTGGTGCTTTGGTCGCAGATGATACGGGCATGCTATGGGGAGTAAAGTTTTACAATGATTTGCTCATGCAAGCTGGTGATGCTGGGAATGTTCAGTCCGAGCTATTATTCAGAAAGGACAAATCTACTTTTACATTCGAAAAGGGATGGGCTTTTCCTAGAAGGATTTATTTCAATGGCGATAACTGTGTAATGCCACCACCAGATGCCTATCCATGGCTGCCTAATGCTAGTCCACGGCTAACACTTCATAGGCTTACTCCATTGATGCCAATCATAGCATGGATTCTTTTGTTTTTGGCTTATGTATGAGCTCCACAAGGGCTCACTGCAGATGAATCCTTTGTTTTCTCTCGAGTTCATAGAATCCACGAAAATGTGGCATGTCCGTTTATGGGATTGCGGATGTTGGTGGGAGTAAATTACATTTAGCATGGAAGCGCGGAAGCATGGCGATTGCCAAAATATTAGCTATTTTTATACGTCTTCAGGATAGAACTTGTAAGCCCTGTGATACTTTTACTTATGTGGATCAACTTATTTGTTTACTGTATCAATAGCCAATGTGTTCTTAGAATTGTAATAATGAACTTCATGAAGATATGAAATCTATACATCTTTTTGGATTGTATTCTCTCTCTCATGGCCATCAAAACTTATGATTAGAAGTATAGAACCACTTTCAAGGAAGGTGGCAATTATTATTGTATATGTATTAATATATTTTTGTAGTCTTTATTGTCTTTTTATATGTCATACTAGTCTAGGGTTAGTATTATTTTATATAAAGTGTATAATACTTTGTATTCATAATTATTACACATATTTCACTTTATTCCGTATATGGGTATCAGAGCATTACTTATAATCTTAATTTTTTTTTATTCTTTTTATTTTTTGCTGCACATTTTCTATCATCAACAGCGAGTTTAGTTCATGCTGTCGGGCCTCCGTTCATCATTGTGTGCTAGCCCTTCCATTCATGCTGTCGGACCTTCGTTCATCGCCAACTGGAGAATTTATTGATTAATAGTCTTTCATAATCATCTGACATTGCTGCCATTCTTCATCACAGGCAACAGTATATCTGCGTCGTTCTTCAATCTCTCTCGGACATCGAAAGCCATGGCTATACCAAAATCTACTACCAACTGCCCCGTCATCGTGAACTCCTTCACCGATAGCCCTTTTAATCTCACCCGAAACGATTCGATCATCTACCTACCTTCATCTGTCATTCCATTGCTCAGCTAAATCCCTCACCCCAATCCGTCAACTGAATCCCACTACACCACAAACCTCAACTTTCCCACCACACATCACCCACCCATCTACCATATTGCTAGTTCATTGCCCACCACCCCCACGCACTAGCTACCTCTCTCCCTGCCACATACCGTCATCCCCTATTCCTCTTCCTCCAACCACTCATCATTTACCATAAGTTCTTCTTTGGTTTATATCGGTCCATGAAAAACCCACAAACTGAGATTTAGCGAGTTTATCCATTACCCTATAAAAACCAACAAGTATACATATTGTAATGCACAATAAATAAGCAATAGAAAAGAAGTTAGTCTATAAATATTGTTGGGGTCGGTTTGTTTAAAGAGAACCCTCATCGCCAAATTTTGTAATCTTTTAGCTCTTGCTCTAGTGATAGGTTCTGTAGGATTTTGATTCCTATCATCTCCTCGGGTCTCAGGAAAATTTGTCCTTAAATCTAATAAGTCAAATGCAGCAGAGATTTTGTATCATCCTAGCAAGTTATCTATAAAAATATCACTATAGTCTCCAAGTACCTGAGATATCACAAGGAGTAGTTGCTCTTACCCCTCCATCTTTAAGATATATCTCATTTGCAACACATATAATGATCTATTATCCGTTATGGCCTCCCATAACTCAAACTGTTCCATCAATAATATCTTCTTCTTTTCTGTTTTACTTATATGTCTTTGAACCTCTTGGCCTTCTGATGGTTTACTCATCTGCCCTTAAACCTTTTGGACCTCTGATCGTTGACACACCTGCTTCTGAACCGCTTAGTCCTTTGAAGGTTGACTCATCTGACTATGAACCTCTAGGACCTCTGATGATTGACTCATCTGTTTATGAACCTCTTGGTCCTCTAAAAGTTGACTTATCTATCTTTGAACCTCTTGGACCTCTGATGATGACATATGATTCAATACTATACGTTTACCCTCCTATTGGAATATATAAGTATTTTTATAGCCATCATGTAAAACCCTCATGTCATACAACCACGACCTGCCAAGTAATATATGCAATGCACACATGAGAAAAATATCACATTCTATTTTATCATGATATTTATCCCCTATACTGAAAGGTACCCTAGCTCTCTGGGTTACATGGACACTCCCCTACTCACTCAACCAATGTAATTTGTAGGGTTCTGGATGTGAGGTGGTTACCAGTTGTAATTTCGATACTAATGAGGCAGTCATAACATTAGTACAACTACCATCATCAATAATAAGAGCACATAAATTACCTTGTACTCTACAAGATATGTGAAACAAATTTTCTCTTTACACATCATCAATGGTTAGAAAAGAAGTCGAGGCTCGACGTAGTATATTAGTAGACAAATACAAATCATTTGACATGATTACTTACTAATTTCAACAAGCCAATAACACACTTCACTACACACACACTTACATACCACATCACAATCAACACACCTCAACCTTACACCACACCTACACTCACGATACAATACACATGATGGCACTTCCACAGTACAACAACAACTAGTGCAACACACACTCTAAATGGCTTCATATACACACTCCCACAATCACACTTCACACACTTCTCACACTTCAATTACGACAACAATAAGTGGAATAATAATTAAACACTTTCAAATAGTAAGTTAATGAATTCAACTAAGTAAGTGTTCAAGTATCAATACTAAATAACTTCCATACTTTAATACTTGTTTTGAAATTCAAATTTTACCACTATGATTCCCTTTCTAATCTTGGCATAAACATACACCTACTTCTACTTGTAGCACATTCTTCACAACGCAAACTCACATTAAGTTGCAATTCCCTTCACTACGCACTCACACTGCCACACATACACAATACAATCACGGTGCAACTCACGGTGCAACTCCCTTCAAACCACAACACCACTTTATGTGCAACACTTCCTCACCTCAACACACAACACTTCATGGCAACAAATTCAAAATATACTCTTAATACAACCTTCTCCACAAATGGTAAGAAGCAATTCAAATTCAAATAACATTCAATCAATGCTACCCAATGACTTTCTTCAAACTTAAAGAAGGTGTTTGAATTTCAAATATTTTCCTTAATCTCACACAAGACAAATATGAAAATTTGCAAATGACATCCTTAATTTCCGAAATCACCAACACATAATTCACTTTTCTTTGTTTCAATTTCAATTATGTAAAATCCCAAATGATCACAAAGGAACACTCCTCCTTCCTCACAGCAAGTTCAAGGAAAACAATGCTATCACAAGCATTCTACGTCCACTTCAACAACAACAACAAGAATGCAACAAAATCCACAATCACTACTACAAATCACTTCAACAATTTTGGATCAAGAAATCAGCTTCAAAAGCCCTAATTGTCAAATGAAGCTTACACAATTCCCTTCCTTAAATCCTATGCTTTGATACCAAATTATGATGTGCTTAAGAATCTAAGCACACAAACACAAAGCCAATTGAAGAATTCTATCAAACCAAGTTCACAAAAATGGCGTGATGAACAATGGTCATGCGAACCCTAATTGTAAGAAACAACTTGCTCTGATACTAAATTATGATGTGCTTAATAATCCGAACCACAAGCACACAATTGCAATTGAAGAATCAACTAAACAAATTCCACAAAGTGGTGTGATGAACTTGATTCCAATTAAGCAAACTATCAAATGAAATATGGACAAATAAGTATGTGATTTTCAATGGAAAATCATGCAATTACACTAGGAAGCAATTTCAAAATTGAAATGATCAAATTTGAAAATTTGTAACCTAAATCACGTGAATGAAAAGTAACCACAAATTGCACCTAGATATGACTCACTAAACACAATTTGTTAACAATAAAAGCAAGATTGATATGACTCACAATCTCCTCTTATTGATTCTTACCATAATTTTACAAAAAATTGATAAGAGATTTTTGATTTGCAAGGCTCTCCCTTATGGCACAAAGAGTGTTTTAAAATTATCAAAAAGCTCTATAAAAACCCTAGTTAGCAAGTATTTATACTTGCTCCTATTAGGATAAAATAAACAAAAAAAATTACAAAGTTACCACTAAGTGGTCGGTTTCAAGGATAAAAATTACAAGTACAAAATAAACAAAAATGGTCGGTTCTCATAGCAACAATTACATATTCAAATGGTCTTTAAGTGGCCAGTTCTTCAATTCAAGTGAACAATTTGTTGGACTAGTTCTTCTTTGGTTTATGTCGGTTCATGAATAACTCACAAGTTGAGCTTTAGCGAATTTATCCATCGCCCTGTAAAAATCGACAAGTATACCTACTAGAATGCACAATGAATAAGTACTAAAAAAAAAGTTAGTCTACAAATATTTTTGGGGTCAGTTTGTTCAAAGAGGACCCTTATTGCCAAATTTTGTAACCCTTTTGGCTCTTGCCCTAGTGATAGGTCCTGTAGGATTTTGATTCCTATCATCACATGCCCCAAAAAAACTATCCCCTCACTCCACTCCTTGTATCTTCATTAACTATGCCCTCCATAAAGGTTACCGTTGTCTTGACCCCATCTTTAACCAAGTTTATGTAAGTCACCATGTGGTCTTCCATGAATTTGTCTTTCCACACACACAACTTGTTTCATCCTTTACCTCTACCATAAAATCTCCTATTCTTTCTCCAACCTTTACCATCACAATAGCTACTCTTATCACTAAAGACAATCGTGCTTAGATGGCTCTTACCCCAACCTCTTCACCCAAAACTCACCTCTCATTGTCTATACCTAACTCGATAGCATCAACCTCAGTGCTCTTGGCACCTTTATCCCATTCCCCCGCACAAATTGATCCTTGCCCACCAGTTATACACGTCTATCATTGCACTAGATCCCATGTCTCATCTACTACTCTACATACATTAATCACCACATTCATACACCCTTTACCTTCCTGATAGAGCCATTTTATACTCAATCTTTATAGTATAAATAGTGTTAAATTATTATTGATTTTATAGAAATCATAAGGAAATGGTACTTTAATTCTATCATCGTGATAAATCAGGTTAAATGGAGTCAAGGATGCTAATTCAAGTAAATTAGAGAAGTCATCTGCAACTTGGTTCAAAGACAAGGATTTACACCGCCGGAGGGAAGTACATGGGCGTGTAATTGAAGCACACGGCCGTGTATTTGGTTTTGAATCAATAGGAAGATACACGGTTGAAGTACACGACCGTGTATCGGAAGCACGGTTTGAGGCACGGCCATGGCGAAAACCGTGTCACATACTGGACAAGAAGACGGAAATGTGGACTTTGAACAGAGAGAGACACGGCTTAAGGCACGGCCGTGGTGGAAGCCGTGGGAGAAACCGTGCTTGGAGCCGTGGTGGAAGCTAGACGTGCCAAGGAGAAGAAAGTGTGGAACATCAACCAGATGAAGGCACGGCTTGAAATCTAGTCGTGGATCTAACCGTGGTACACACTGGACACGGATGAAGATTTGTAGATTATGCACAGATGAAGGCACGGCTTGAAATCTGGCCGTGTGTGTAACCGTGGTACACACTGTTCGCGGATGAAGACTTGAAGAATATGCACAAAGGATGGCACGGCTTGACCCACGGCCGTGTGGTGGGGCGTGCCAGGCAGACGAATCTTCACCTCTCGAAATCTACTTGGAAAAGGAAAGATATTTTCGTATCTTGCTAGCAAAAGATTACATGCTATCTCCCTAACAATATAAATAGAACCAACCCTAGAGGGTTAGGAGAACTTTTGAACTTTTGAATCTTTGGATCTTGAAGAACCTTGGATCATCTTGGAGGCAGAGCAGGCAACCGGGTTCATCATGTCTTTACTTTTTATTTTCGTTTTATTGATGAACATGTGTAGCTAAGCTACTTTTCTAGCGAAAGGGTCATAGATGTTTAATTCTCCACGAATTGTGAGGTCTAATTGACTTGTATTTAATCTATTCTTTGTTTTCGGGTATTCATATATCTTCTGATCGTTTTGTCATTATTATCTTTGTTGATTGGTATGGATAGAGCTCTTCTACTCAATTAGCAAGTTAATATATTGTCAACTAGCACGTCAAATCCGTAATTGTTTGATTGTTCTAGTCTTAGTGACGCAATAACATGTTTGGTTATAAAAGAGATGATCGAATTCATGTTATGGAGGTGTGTGATCATGTTTAAATAGGTTATCTTATAATCTACTGGCATGAATTGGTGGTCTCTCTAGATCTTAATGCTATTGATAGATTAAATCCTAAGCGCTTGTCTAGGGTTGTTTAATCAATAAGAGAAATAATTCAAAGTGCTTGTCTGAGGTTATCGAGGAAGTAAGGAGAGATAGGTTGTTAGAGCTTGTTAATAACCATAACCAGTTTATCTAGAACTAAGAATAGAGAACATTTGCATCGATGATCAATTCCTTGAATTAAACTATCTTGATTCCTTTGGCTAGGCTTTTATTAATATCCGATTTTCTTACCTTGTTTTACTTTATTTTGATTCACAAACAAAACCCCCCATTTTTCTTTTCCCTTTTATTCTCCTTGAATAGAAATAAGTTTAACCAATCTCTGTGGATTCGACCCTACTCACCACTATATGCAAATCATATAATTGTCTAGGAGTAGGTTTTATTTTTGTTGGATTCGACACCCATCAAATTTTGGCGCCGTTACCGGGGATTGGTGTCAAATTTATTTCTATTCTTGTATGACTCGTTCTTCTCAGACAGGTGAACTAACTTATAATCCGGAGATTGAGAAGACTCTAAAGAGGCTGCGACAAGAAGCTAGATCATCCCCCGGACCGAACTTAGTATCGAACTTGTCTGATTCATCCCTTGATTCTGAAAAAGAGGACGACATGGCAAATCTCGAGAGAACATTAAGGGAGTTAGCTACACCGGATGTGAATTAATAACCACTTTGTATTCACTATCCCGAACTAGCTGTGGAATTTGAGTTAAAATCTGGGTTGATACATCTGCTACCTACATTTCATGGTCTTGAGAATGAAGATCCTCACAAGCATTTGAAAGAGTTCCATATAGTGTGTTCTAGTATGAGGCCGCAAGGAATAACCGACGATCAAATCAAGCTACGTGCTTTTCCATTTTCTTTAAGTACTAAAGCTAAAGATTAGTTGTTTTATTTGCTTCCAGGTTCTATTACCACTTGGACAGATATGGTAAGACTCTTCTTGGACAAATTCTTCCCCGCATCCAGAGCCGCTGGTATAAGAAGAGAAATTTGTGGTATAAAACAAAGGGACACCGAGACTCTTCATGAGTATTGGGAGAGGTTCAAGCAATTGTGTGCAAGCTGCCCACAACATGGGATATCTGAACAACTCCTTATCCAATACTTCTACGAGGGCCTACTTCCAATGGAAAGAAAGATGATGGATGCTGCAAGTGGAGGCGCCATAGTAAAACAAACCCCTGGTCAAGCTAGGGAATTGATCTCCATTATGGCTGCCAATTCGCAACAATTTGGGTATAGGCATGATACGTCTTCAAGGAAGGTAAATGAGGTAAATGTGTCTAACCTTGAACATCAAATTTCTAATCTTACCTCCCTTGTGCAGCAGCTAGCTCTTGGAAATACCCAACAGGTGAAAGCTTGTGGAATTTGCGCTGCTCCTAGTCATCCGACCGACATGTGCCCCACATTGCAAGATGACAATCATGAACACGCCAATGCTGTAGGCGGATTTCCAGGACAACCGCAGAGGAAGTATGATCCCTATTCAAATACTTACAATCCCGGATGGAGGGATCATCTTAACTTCCGATATGGCAATAACCCTCAACATGTCCAACAATTCCAGCTTAAGCCATCACACCACGTACCCCAAGCTCCTTACACTTCAGGTATGCCCCTTGAGGATATTGTTAAGTCTCTAGCTGTGAATACCAAACAATTTCAGGAGGAAACAAAGCAAAGCATTCAAAACTTGGAGAATCAGGTAAGCCAACTTGCTTCAGTCGTAAACAGGTTAGAAACTCAAGGTAAGTTAGCTTCTCAAACTATTACAAACCCGAAGCAAAGCGTTAATGCAATTACCTTGAGAAGTGGAACAGAATTGCAGGGATCAAATAAGAAAGGACATCCGTCTAATCTTGAGGAAGAGACCAAGAAAGAGACTTCGACTTCGAGCCAGCAGGGCGACCAGATTAGCAAGTCTCTAGTTGAGCCATCAAAGGTCACATTGATACCACCTCCTTTCCCCTCTAGATTAGCGAAATCCAAGAATGAAGCGGAAGAAAAAGAGATTCTGGAAACTTTTCGCAAAGTCGAGGTAAATATTCCTTTGCTTGATGCAATTAAGAAAATACCGCGCTATGCTAGATTTCTCAAAGACTTATGCACTAACAAAAGGAAGCTGAAAGGTAATGAAAAGATTAGTGTGAGTGAAAATGTTTCAGCTATTATTCAGAAGAAGCTTTCTCCTAAATGCAAGGATCCAGGTATGTTTACTATTCCTTGCAAAATAGGTAATCTTGGAATCGCTAAAGCCATGTGTGATCTAGGAGCTTCTACCAATGTCATGCCTTTGTCTGTTTATCAACGTTTAAATGTTGGTCCTTTAAAGGAAACGGGTATTATTGTTCAACTTGCTGATAGGTCCAATGTTTATCCTGAGGGAGTTCTAGAGGATGTTTTAGTTCAAGTCAATGGGTTGGTTTTTCCTGCTGATTTTTATGTGCTTGACATGGACGATAGTGATTCTCATACTTTATCACTGATATTATTAGGGCGACCATTCCTTAAGACTTCTCAAACGAAAATCGATGTAAATGATGGTACCCTCACTATGGAATTTGATGGTGAAGTGATTAAATTTAACATTTATGATGCCATGAAACATCTTAACAATATTTCCACTGTTTTTGTTGTGGATGTTATTAACTCATCACCACAGGCACCCAAGCTGGAATCAAAATCCTTATCTGAACATCTAGCCAGGAACGTCTAGCCAAAGACGTTAAAGAAAGGCACTTCATGGGAGGCAACCCAAGTAAAAAAAAAAAAAGTCTTTTAGTTTTGTTTTGCTTTAGTTTTGGTTTGTTTTAGTTTTGTTTTGTTTTAGTTTAGTTTGTTTTGATTTTAGTGTAGTTTTTGAACTCTTTGGATCAGCTGCAGCAAGAATACACATAATCAAATGACACTTTCCAGAAGCTTAAGGGGAGAACTCCAATACTAGGGAAGTACCAGTATTTCCTTTCTCTTATTCTCTAATGCTCCTTGAGTTGTTAATTCCTTTTCAATTGTGCTAAATTAGGAACAGTGAGGACACTGTTCAAGCTAAGTGTGGGGGAGAGGATAATAAAATATAGAGAATAGAGAACTAACTTATACTCTGAATGTTTGTCCTTAAGCAATTTTAAGCTAAATTTTTTTCAAAATTATCATGAAATCTAGAGATTGTACTAAATGTTGTAATAAGCATCTACAAAAAGTGAAATTGACTTGTTCAAATGTTTTACTCACCCACTGCTGTGATTAGAATACATGGTTAAAATTAAGTAGTGAAATCTTTAAGAAACAAATTTACCTTGTATTTAGCTTTAGAATTGGAAGTCTAAGAGTGAGTCGAGTCCCTAAGTGAAAAATAAACAAGTTTACTTCTAGGTTATATTAGCTACTGTATACTCTTTGAAGTTGTTTGTAAAGCAATCATAACACTTAGTGAAAAAAAAAAAGAAAAAAAGAATCAAGCATAGCCATTACTCCAATGATTCAACTAATTGAGTTAAGAGTATTCAAACTTGAATGTTAGAGTGAGGAAGAGTCCATAGGGGTATCTCAAAACCCGGTCACTTGAGTGATGAGCTTGGGATGTTGCCGACTCAATGAACTCACTATAACGATAAGGGCGAAAAAGGCAAAAGTTCATGAAAAGAAGCGGGCAAAAACCCGTCAAAATAGATGCTTGAATAAATCAAAAGAACATGAATGTGAACATTCATTGAATAAAATAAAGATGTATAAAAGGGAGAATATCTAGCAAAGAGCTTATACTATATGCTTTTACTTTATGTTGCAAGGATTATATGTTTGCTAATATCCAATGAAGTTTAATTGGGTGTTTTTCCTTAGTGGATTAAGTATTTACTTTTGGAATAAAAATTCTTTTGCTAAACATGAGGATTAAAGTTTGTTTTGTTTAGATTAGCTATTGAATTTTGTCCATAGTAATTTGATCACAGGAAACCAGTTTGGTTGAAGTAGTAGACATTAAATTACAAGTCATGAATTACAAATGAATAGATGCTTGGAATGATGAAAAGAAAGTTTGTATAATCTATGACAGATTTCTCAATTGATTTGATGCAATTGCTTGAGGACAAGCAAGAGTTTAAGTGTGGGGGAATTTGATAGAGCCATTTTATACTCAATCTTTATAATATAAATAGTGTTAAATTATTATTGATTTTATAGAAATCATAAGGAAATGGTACTTTAATTCTATCATCGTGATAAATCAGGTTAAATGGAGTCAAGGATGCTAATTCAAGTAAATTAGAGAAGTCATCTGCAACTTGGTTCAAAGACAAGGATTTACACCGCCGGAGGGAAGTACATGGGCGTGTAATTGAAGCACACGGCCGTGTATTTGGTTTTGAATCAATAGGAAGATACACGGTTGAAGTACACGACCGTGTATCGGAAGCACGGTTTGAGGCACGGCCATGGCGAAAACCGTGTCACATACTGGACAAGAAGACGGAAATGTGGACTTTGAACAGAGAGAGACACGGCTTAAGGCACGGCCGTGGTGGAAGCCGTGGGAGAAACCGTGCTTGGAGCCGTGGTGGAAGCTAGACGTGCCAAGGAGAAGAAAGTGTGGAACATCAACCAGATGAAGGCACGGCTTGAAATCTAGTCGTGGATCTAACCGTGGTACACACTGGACACGGATGAAGACTTGTAGATTATGCACAGATGAAGGCACGGCTTGAAATCTGGCCGTGTGTGTAACCGTGGTACACACTGTTCGCGGATGAAGACTTGAAGAATATGCACAAAGGATGGCACGGCTTGACCCACGGCCGTGTGGTGGGGCGTGCCAGGCAGACGAATCTTCACCTCTCGAAATCTACTTGGAAAAGGAAAGATATTTTCGTATCTTGCTAGCAAAAGATCACATGCTATCTCCCTAACAATATAAATAGAACCAACCCTAGAGGGTTAGGAGAACTTTTGAACTTTTGAATCTTTGGATCTTGAAGAACCTTGGATCATCTTGGAGGCAGAGCAGGCAACCAGGTTCATCATGTCTTTACTTTTTATTTTCGTTTTATTGATGAACATGTGTAGCTAAGCTACTTTTCTAGCGAAAGGGTCATAGATGTTTAATTCTCCACGAATTGTGAGGTCTAATTGACTTGTATTTAATCTATTCTTTGTTTTCGGGTATTCATATATCTTCTGATCGTTTTGTCATTATTATCTTTGTTGATTGGTATGGATAGAGCTCTTCTACTCAATTAGCAAGTTAATATATTGTCAACTAGCACGTCAAATCCGTAATTGTTTGATTGTTCTAGTCTTAGTGACGCAATAACATGTTTGGTTATAAAAGAGATGATCGAATTCATGTTATGGAGGTGTGTGATCATGTTTAAATAGGTTATCTTATAATCTACTGGCATGAATTGGTGGTCTCTCTAGATCTTAATGCTATTGATAGATTAAATCCTAAGCGCTTGTCTAGGGTTGTTTAATCAATAAGAGAAATAATTCAAAGTGCTTGTCTGAGGTTATCGAGGAAGTAAGGAGAGATAGGTTGTTAGAGCTTGTTAATAACCATAACCAGTTTATCTAGAACTAAGAATAGAGAACATTTGCATCGATGATCAATTCCTTGAATTAAACTATCTTGATTCCTTTGGCTAGGCTTTTATTAATATCCGATTTTCTTACCTGTTTTACTTTATTTTGATTCACAAACAAAACCCCCCATTTTTCTTTTCCCTTTTATTCTCCTTGAATAGAAATAAGTTTAACCAATCTCTGTGGATTCGACCCTACTCACCACTATATGCAAATCATATAATTGTCTAGGAGTAGGTTTTATTTTTGTTGGATTCGACACCCATCACTCCCCCACATAACCCCCTTTTGCCCATCCCACCACAACCACCGTTGCCCCCTCTACCTCTCCATCATATTCTTTGGAACCTACGTTCTCTATATATATGCACTCTAAATCTAACATCTCCAAGTCTCATACCATCTTTAACCTTCACACTCATTCCTCGACTTCTACGCCTCAACATTATACCATAGCTCTTTGTGACCTTAAGTAGGCCACTACCATGAAGAAAGAGTTTAACTCTCTCCTACAAAATAAAACCTAAACCTGGTTCCCCCATTCCCCACTCATAATGTTGTTGACAACACTTGAAAATTTAAATTAAAATAGAATGTTGAGGGGTAGATTAAGCACCACAAGACTCGACTAGTTGCCCAAGGGTTTACTTAGTGAGTTGGCATTGACTATACAGAAACATTTAGCTCAGTTATCAAACTTACCACCAATTGTTTTGTTTTGTCTCATGCCATCTCTTCTTGTTGGAACATTTGTCAACTTGATGTCAAGAATACCTTTTTGCATAGCTGTCTCACCAAAATAATTTTTATGAAATAGCCTCTTGGTTTTATCCATTCCCGTTATCCTAACTATGTGTGTCAATTGTACAAGTCTCTCTATGGCTTAAAATAGGCTCTTAAAGCTTGGTTCCATCATTTCAGCAATTTGCTCATACATTTCGAGTTTCACTAAAGTAAAGCTAACACATCCATGTTTATCTTGCACAAGGGTTCTGACACTATGGTCTTTCTTTTGTATGTTGATGACAATATTTTCACTGGCAGTAACACTGTACTCCTCAATTACCACATTTCTATTCTCTCCTATCAGTTTTCCATGAAAGACCTTAGACCTTTGCACTTCTTTCTTAGTGTTCGTGTCACTTCCACTACTCAGGATATCCATTTATGTCCCATGATCTTTTCAAATGTTATCACATGCATCTATCTAAACTAGTCAAAACCTCTCTGTCACCTTGTGATCACCTCAATGCCTCTAATTCTCCACCTTTATCAAACTCTACTACCTATTGTGAGATTGTTGGTGCTCTCTAGTATCTCACAATCATTGGACTAGACATCAACTTTGTGGTAAATCAGTTGAGTCTATAATTCATATGTAGGCAGCGAAACATGTTCCTTGATATCTTCAACGCACACCAACATTGGGTCTTCCTCTCATTTGCCCCTCTTGTACATCTCTCGCTACCTTTGTTGATGTTAATTGGGCTGACTACCCTAACATTGGTTGCTCCACTATAAGTTATTGCATCTACCTTGGATGTAATCTCATCTCGCGGTGCTCTAAGAAGCGGCCTATTGTCTCTCAAAGCTCCACTGAAGCTAAATACTGAGCTCATGCATTTGCTGTTGTAGAATTTGCTTAGAGTTCTAACCTTGCTCATGAACTTGGTGTTCCCCTTCAATGCGCACTCATATTTTGCTATGATAATCTTGGAGCAATATATATGTCGGTGAATCCTGTTCAACGTGATTGCACTAAGTATGTTGACATCAACTATCATTTCGTTTGGGAAATGGTTGCCACTGGTCAAGTCCTCATTTGTACATCCCTACATGTCATTGACATGTTGACATCCTTACAACGAATCTCTCTACAATCGCTTTTCTTGATTATTGCTCCATTCTCATGATGACGCTTGGTTGGGGGTGGGGGGTGCGGGCTGTGCGGCGATCATTGTATGTGTATTAATATATTTTTGTATAGGGCTTTGTTGTCTTTTTATATGTCATATTGTAGTCACCTTAGGGTTAGTATTACTTTGTATAAATAGTGTATAATATTTTGTATTCATAATTATCACAAATAATACACTTTATTCCTTTATTCCGTATAGCAATTATAACATCTTTCAGCAGTTTCTGCAAGTGTGGTACCAACATGAAAGTCAAAATACATTTCCAAGAATTTACTTACTGATATATGATCACAGGTTCAATTATAGAAGGAAACATTTCATAGATCTATAAAAGGTCACGAGGTCAATAGCCTGAAGCACCTGCCGTTTCCTCTTCATTCGATGCGATCTGGGTTACTACTATGGTCTACAAATAGTTGGCACGCTCTTGGTCATGGAATGTGGGTTGCTGCTTGAATCCTGTGAATTCCATGAAAATAAGAAATTCGGGGAAAAAAGGAAGTGTATATCATGACCTTTTAGACCACTTCTTATTCTTCTTCTTCTTTTTTTTTTTTTTTTTAAAGTCTGAATCTGAAAGAGTGCATCTTCCCTGGTATCAATGTACAAGGAACACAATCAACAGACAAGCTGCCACTAATGTTGTAGAAGTCACAGGATTTGTATGAGCTGAACTTGGTAAATATGGGTATGCATCAGGAGGAGGCAACATGCATTCGTCCCCGTTAAAGTATACTTTCCTAGGAAAAGCCCATCCTTGCTTCAAGGTGAATGTTTCCTTGTCCTTCCTGAGGAGTATTTCGGATTGTACATTCCCTTGTCGTCCTGATTCCATTAAGAGATCATTATAGTACTTCATACCATAGAACATGGCGGTATCATCTGCACACATGAGGCATCATACCACACAAGTCAAACAGAATGATCTCAATAAAAATCAAAGGGTGAAAAGTTGTGTTCCATGTTTTAGGGGTATACGATGATGCTTAGATATAGAGTTGACAGTTATATGCAAACTCACTTATGGATTCATAGGGTCCTATAGGTTTGTATTCAAAACTGAAGACTTGGGTGACATTGTTGAGATTAGGGTGCTGCACAACCAGCGTCCACTCCGTGTAGTTCAGCCTGTAGTTGAAGTTAGTGATGGCAATCTTCACTCGCCAGTATTCTCTGTAATTTAGCTTGATATGCCAGTGCACTCGGATAGGGCACATATGATGTGTACATCGTAGCAAAGGCACATTGTCTTTCCTTGTAGTGTTGATTTCTGCCTGTTGCGGTAGCTTTGAGTCACTCCTGAAAACAGCGAAAACATTAGATCAGTCTCCTTCCACCTGAAATTAATTACAACCGTTGGAGCTTTCCCAGTTTGCAGCAGTAAATGATTCTTTGGTAGCACGATTCTAGGAAGAATGGGATGTGGCATCTTACGTTATGCAGTTGTTTTTCTTTTGGCATCCACAAGCACAAGATGGGCATGGCGTAATCGAATCGTTGTAAAATGATGAGAAAGAAACACAACAGCTCGGGTTCTTAGAGGCTAGAAATTGCGAGTAAGTGCAAGTAACATTCCAGGTCACTGAAAGGGAAGCATAGATAACATCAACATTTCCCATCAGTCCGTAAAACATCTAATCATTGGAAGAAATCCAGTATAAGAAACTGGAAAAAAAGGCTCACTCAAGGCTTGTGTTTTCCGCCTGCTATCGGCCGATAGGAAGGTCGTGGATGGGACTAATTTAGGAAGGCCACAAGTGTACCCTGGTCCTGGACCACGTAGAGTAAAGTTCTTGGGTAATTTTACCGTCTTGTTGGAGGTTCCTGCAAGTCCAACACTTATCTGAAATGCGGAGATGGCGCCCAGCGGATCCTGTGCCCATGACGTGAGAACACCGCCTTTGCAGCAATTGGAGAATTGTTGGTTGTAGGGTGCTCCGGGCATCAAGTCAACAACATTGGGAGCTCTCTTACAACAATGTGGTACAGTTCCTTTGAACTTGGAGCAATCACCTTGCTCAGTTGTTTGTGCACCAACCATGTTCCATATCACTTCTTTCTTCTGCCAGCCCCATCCCAGTGTCCATCCTGGTGAGTTGATGTGCCGAAACATTTGAAAGTTGAAAACTGTCACCATGGCCTGATATTTCGATCAAGAAATTTAAGGTCTTATCACTGCAGAAATTTTTTCTTTTTTTAGTTTTTGACAGATTCTGAATGGCTATTAGTGGAGAAAGCTGATATAAATTGAATTGTGATTTTATGTTATTGAATTTGATAACACGAACTGTTTTATATTTCAACGCTTCCTTCACGTGTGTGCTAAGATCAATGATAGGCTTTTTATTCCTTCATTTCTTTGGTGACAACTTTGAATCAACATAAGAAATTGTCGAAATGGATATGCTTACCATATAACCATCAGGTGTCCAGGACATTATATCCCATCTGATTGTTACGTTCCCATTAGGATCCAAGGAATCATATGCAACTAAAAGTACAAAGGAGAAAATGAAGTCATTAAGAGAGAGACAGTGAGACTTAACATGAGAACACAAAAGACTGGTAAAAGCGCCCAAACCTGCATGAGGAACCATGAAGGAAAGCAAGGCAACCAGGAACAAGCTATCCAGTCTTGGACACACAAATATCTTGAGCTCCATTGAAAGTTCACTAGCAGCTCTTCAGGAATTAGAAAATTAATGATATAACTGGTGGACTGGGTTTGCTAAAAAAGAACACAAAACAATAATAAAATGACGGCTAGGAGATGTGTCACATGATATAGGTTGGTTTATTCCATCAATCTGGTGTTTAAATTATCGCATGTATAGTTCTTGCATTATCTTTTTCCTCAACTTCGGTGTCTGCATCTTGAAGCAAAACATAAACACAGGAGAGGAAAAGTACAGAAGCTGACAGGAGATTTTCATAGGGTCAGATCAGAAGATCCTAACTATCATTTCTTAGCTCTGATGTCACTGAGTGCTCAACTTCCTTCTTTATCAGCATAAGATCCTGTTGCTGATGCATCATAGCACCATATCTTGATGCGCTCACATAGGCTACTCAACACTAGGGAAAATTCCACCATACACCGAACCCTTTTTTGTGGCCATTACTATGAGGCCATCATAAAACTTAGGATTCCATGAATCTAATGGGCCAAAACTCATGCACCATGCATTGTTGTAGGAAAGGGTTAAGACAGGCTAGTTCCCCTGCATGTCCTGGGTACATAGGTAACAGCTCTTCTGATGCACATCAAATTTTTGTAAGAATTATATCTCCTCAAAAAACCCAGAGTTCAGTCATAAAAGGGACAGGCATACTGTATTTTCTCATTTCATACATTGTTTAGCACATTTTACTGCAAGAAGCAAATCAACAACATTGCTTAATATTCAAATTTTTGTCTTTCGCTTCATTCTTTCTGTTAACCCACCTACTTTGTTTCAATTTGGTGGGATATAAGTGCCTTCAAATCCAGTGGTAATAGTAACCATATTCTTTAAACAGTGCTGGATTCCATGGACATACGAGAAAGCCATTGCAGAATGTAATTACTAGAGATATATTTTAACAAACTCTTTTTTATGTTCTTAATTTACACAATATCATGGTTTATATGACTTTGTTTGTATTGGATATTTTAAAAGTGCACGCAAAAACCATTTAACACTACATAAAATAAGAATCTTAACAAATGCCTTGGCACTCATTGAAATGAATTTTTTCCTTATGTAGAATGAATGTTTCTAAACTTGATCCATCACCTACATAGAGAAAGATTAAGATACAGAAAATAGGATGGATATTGATGAGATTGAGTTGGAAAATGGTAATCAAAAGGCAATATACTTCTAAGTAGAATATAAGCAGGAGCAAGCGATTTCTCTCCATCTGATATATATTTTCCAATTGCATACCTAAACATAGTGGCTGACATAAAAGACTTGGGAGCTAAATGTAGATGAGAGAAGCACTACTAGCCTAAATAATTTTTCTTTTTTTAAAAAAAAGAAGGAAAAGATGCTGTATTTTCTGTATACTTCTGAATGAAACTAAGATAAAAGTTGCCTTTCCTGGCCGGTGTCAACATCCTTGCTAACTATAACAAAGTACTTCCTTATCCAGCTCCAATTGGCTTAAGCTGCTTTTGTACCAACTTAATGTGACCCACTACATTTTCAGGTGGGTCCTGCATATCTAGGGCCTACTTATGATAAATAGTTGCATGGATCGGATACATAAACACTCTGCTACAAAGGCTTGATACGTAATAGATATATCTAATATATGTAGACAGCATTTGTCGTGTATCATTACAAGCTATGCATCGGACTATCTACTATTGGAATAAAAGTTATGTAGTTAAGGAATCACCTATTTATAGGTGGACCATTTACTAACTTTTTGATAAATAAGCCAAGGGACCAGTATGTATTTAAATCATACCCTAACATGGATTGTCTTATTATTCCATTGTTTAAAGTTAGTGGAACTACCATTATTGATGGGTGGTCTCTGGACTAATTAACTTTTAGGCTTGTCATCGGGTATTTATGGATCGGTTACATATAAGAATTTCACCAAATTTATACCGAAATTCTCAATGGTTCTAATTTTGGGTTAGAAACCGAGCACATTATCTTCAAGCATAATGCACATGCACAAGAACAGGTCAGTGCAACTTGTGTGGGCACATACATGCTCAAAGTTTCTATAAATTTACCTTATAAGGGATAAGATTTTTTATTGTTAAAGACAAAATATAATGGACATAATTTTTCTACTTATGTTACCAAAATAATATTTTCATAACTGATTTCTCTTGGCTATTTTTTTTCTGCAGGCTACTCTTCATATTTGATCAAACATCCTCGAAAAAGTGCCTCGTTTCTTGTCCATAATCACTGCATGTGGGCAAAGATATAAAATTCGACTCATTAACTCAAATGTCCTAATAAAGTCGAATATATTCGACTAGTGAAGATAGGCCTTTGAAAATTAATGGTCCAACTCATTCTTCAAAATCATGAATTATGATGATTTAGGGTTTTTTCTTGAAAGGACTTCTATATTTGCTTCTATATGCTTCTGTGGAGATTTTTAAACATTTTAACTGATAAGAGTATTTTCTATGTAGCTTCTATGTTAGCACTGTCTTTAACTGTCCTTCCGCACTACCTTCTATATTGTTTCTACGTTTACCCCCCTGTTCAGTCTGTCCAACCAGTATTACTTCTACCACCCGATTAAACTTCCGCCTTTCTCTGTCAAGATTTTATGTTTGTTTTAGAATTCTTTACTTAACTGGATTATGCATTGAATACTTTCTATATAACTTCTGCACGCACTGAAAACTAAATAAACATGTTAGTAATCTTTATTCAAGTTTGTCATCATCAAAACTTATCTAGAGAATTTAACACGCTTGATTTTATCACTTACAAAGAAAAGGGTTGAAATACGGAAAATAAGACAGATATTGGTGATATTGAGTTGGAAAATAGTAATCCAAAGGCAGTTTACTTCCGAGTAGAACAGAAGCGGGAGTAAGAGATCTCTCTCCATCGGATATATACTTTCAGACTGCATACCTAAACGTGGTGGCTGAGACAAAAGACTTGGGAGCTAATAAATGTTGATGATGAGAGGAACACAACTAGCCTGAACAGAATTTAAAAATAGAAGGAAAAGATGCTGTATTTTCCACGTTCTTCTGGATGAAAAAATGCTTCCCGTTCCAAACGGAAACTTAATCCCTGACTTGGATAAGCTTGCCCTGTTTGGCCAGTATAAAAATCACTGCTAACTATAGGAAAGTACTTCCTTAACACGAACTGCAATACGCCCAAAGTGTTTTTGTCCTAACTTAATGTGACCCAAGATATCAAGTGGGTCCAGCATATCTGGGGTCTATTATAAATGATAAATACCGTGCATGGATGCACAAACACTCCGCTAAAAATGCCTCGATACAATATTGTGGTCTGTATTTTGTCATGTATCATTTACAAGCCATGTGTTAGACCATCTAAGATTGAAAGAAAATTATATGGTTTAGGAATCACCAATTCATAGGTAGTCCGTTTGCTAACTTTTTGATAAATAGGGCTGAAATCCGACCCTTAAGGGGCTGCTGAATTATTCCAGTGGTTAAGGTTAGTGGCTAGTACCATGAGAGATTACTTTAGGCTTGTGAATGGGTGCTCATGGACCTGCTAGAATTTCCTCAAATTCACACCCAAATTCTCCGTGGTTCTAATCTTGGGCCAGAAATTGAGCACACATTCTTCGAGCATAATGCGCATGCATGAGAATAGGTCAGTGCAACTTGTGTGGGCAAAAACATGCTGAAAGTTTCTATGAATTTATCTTATATGGAACAAGGTATGTGTAGCTACAGACAAAATATTCTCTCTAGAGCTTTATGGATGTATTTTTTCTACATAAATGACCAAACTATCGTTTTCATGACTAAAATCTCTTGGCTATGATCTCCGCAGGATGCTTCAAATTTGACCAAGATCCTCGAAAAGGCTACCTAATTTTCGTCCATAATCAGTACATATGGGCAAAGAATAGGAGCATCAGGATCAGCTTTGTGTCAGACGTGTTTAATTTCTGTTTTGCTTATTTGGAGAACATCACAGTGCCATCAATAGCAGGACAATGAGAAGAGCGGGAAGTGAGAGCCAAAGGACATTTTTCGGAGCAAGATTCGGTAAAAAAGGATATTGGTAAGGAGAAGGCATCGCACATTCGTCGCCATTGAAGAAAATTCTACGAGGAAATGCCCAACCTTGCTCCAAGGTGAATGCCTTTGGGCCTTTCTGAAAGAGCGTCTCCGATTGTACATTTCCTTCTGGCCCTGCTTCCATCAACAGGTCATTGTAGTACTTTATGCCATGGAACATTCCAGTGTCATCTGCAAAAAAATACAGATTAAACATAAAACTTGGCGTTACTATCAATGAGAAAAGGCCAAGGCACAAAGTGAAACAATCGTTCTGAAGATTCAAATTGTTCAATTCATAGTTGAGAATCATATGAATCCTGGAATGACATACTTTTTTCTTTAATTTATCGTGCAAGGTAATCGATATACTCACTAAAGGAACCGAAGGTATTAAGTGGTTTGTACGTGAATTTGTAGAGTATGCTAATGTTGCTGAGATTTGGATGCTGAGTAACAAGGGACCATTGTGTGTAATTCATCCCGTACTTGAAGTTGGAGATCGCAATCTTTACTCCCCAGTACTCCTTGTAATTGGCCTTGACATGCCGATTCACCCTGATGGGGCACATATGTTGTGTGCATTGGAGCATTCCTACTACACTTTCAATCTTATTGTCATTCCTGCATTATATGTAATGACTACTTGTGAGTCCAGCTCAATACAAAAATAAATACTTTTTCAAGCACCTTTTGATATAGCCAATAAGTCGCAGTGTTTTAAGGTTTTGGCTCATTTTGCAATCAAAGACATGAACATTTGCGCACCACATTTAGTATCCGATTGAACTTTCAAGTGTTATACCCGGTCTAACTTCGTTAGCTGAACTCTCATTTTGAATCAATCAGGGAACAACATGTGTTCATTATGCTTGATTTACATATTTTAAGACATGTAGCAATCATTCGGTGCTGGTGTGCCGTGCCACATCGGCAAAATATCAAAAGGATATTGACTCTCATTTTCCAACATATAAGAGTAATCAAAATTATGTTAGCAAAATTCAGAAAAGGAATGAAAAATAATGAAAGAAAGAACAAGCTGCCGCATAAAAATGCATCTACATCCAAGTATAGATGGCGGCTAGCTCCAGCCACTCTAGGGGAGGTTGCGCCAGCCAGTTAGCCACAACCAAGGGTCGCTTCACATGATCCAAAGTTGCTCAAAGCCAATGCCTGATGTGCCATATATAAGTTTTAGCTGTCCATATTTTGGTGCTGGGGATATTTTAAGGACAGTATTCATCAATTTGGACAGCCTTCTTTCAGTGGACTCTTTCGAAATTCCTGACAGTGTGTGCATGCAATCTTGATAGTATATGATTTTGATGTAATTACCTTCTACAACTGGTTTCATTTGCACAGCCTCATCCACAAGTTGGGCATTGTCTGATCCTAGGGTTGTAAAATGACGAAAAAGAAACACAGCAAGTTGGCTTCCTACTGGCAAGAGTCTGTGAGTAAGTGCAAGTCACCGTCCATGTTACTGCATGATGTAGCGTGGAAAGCGTACAAACACGAGATCAATTCTAGGATTGGACCTCACGAATAAACAAAGAATAATCTGAGTTTATTCCTTGAAAATCTCAATTGCGCACAATCGAGGAACTAGAGAAAACTCTTCTCTCAATGTATATAATTTGACAAAAGATTAAAAGCTTCTCCTAAAATGGCCTAAAGGCTATTTATAGTCCTTAGGAAAATAATTAACAAGGAAATAAATATGTACACGTGGAAATAAATATATATATACACGTCCGTCATCTGGTTTATATACGGCCGTCTATAAGGCCGTATATGCTTTTGTGGATACTCTTGACACAACAAACGGCCGTGCCTTCTTACAGTGTATAAGGCCGTGTATGTTTCTGTGGATATTCCTGACACAACACACAGCTATGCCCCCTTGTTGTGTATGCGGCCGTGTATGTTTCTGTGAATTATTTCGACTCGACACATGACTGTGCTGTGAACCGTGTATACGGCCGTATATGTTTCAGTGGAGAACCAGATTCACTACACGGCCGTGCCTTGTACAAGACACGCCCGGTCACCCGTGTCAGCAATGGTGTTCACATCATTCTCTCTTACCAATGAAGAACTCGACCCCGAGTTCTCTTCAGGATAGAGAGATTCATCATCCGAGTAAAATGGAGATAAATCAGCTACATTGAAGGTTTTTGAAATCTTCATGCTTTTAGGAAGTCCGACCACATATGTATTATCGTTTATCTTGGCGACAATCTTGTAAGGACCGTACTTCTTTGGTTGCCATTTGCTATAAGTGCCCATGGGAAAACGTTCTTTCCTTAAGAATACCATCACTTGATCTCCCATTTCAAACAGATTTTTCTTCCGATGCTTGTCTGCGACTTTCTTGTACTTCTCATTAACCTTCTCGATCTTCTCTTTCACTTTGGATGCCATAGTTTGGTATTGTTCCGCCAGGTGTTTTGCAGCTATATTGGACTCTACACCTTTGGGCAAAAGAGCTAAATCCAATGCGTGAGATGGCGCTTTTGTATAGACCACTGAAAAAAAGGAGATTTCCCAGTAGTTCTATGTATGGAACTGTTGTAAGCGAATTCGGCTTGAGAAAGCGCCAAATCTCATTGTCCTGGCTTCTCTCCACAAATACTTCGTATTAAGTTGCCAAGGGTCCTATTCGTCACCTCCGTCTGCCCATCAGTCTGAGGATGGGCTGTGCTACTAAATTTGAGTGAGGAATTGAACATGTACCATAGCGTCTTCCAGAAGTGGCTAAGAAACCGGGTATCTCTATCGAAAGTAATTGACTTGGGAACCTCGTGTAACTTGACCACCTTCTTAAAGAATAACTTGGCAACACCCTATGCATCAGCCGTTTTCTTGCAAGGAATAAAGTGAGTCATCTTGGAGAACCTGTCTACAACCACAAAAACAATGTTAGCACCTCGTTGGGTACAAGGTAAATCTAACACGAAGTCCATAGATAGATCCTCCCAGATATTCTCAGGTACCGGTAGTGGAGTGTACAACCCAGTATTCTGAGAATGTCCTTTAGATGTTTGACAGATGTAACACCTTTGCACAATTCTCCCTACATCTCTTCTTAGCTGAGGCCAATGATATCTTGCAGCTACTGCCGCCAGAGTCTTATCTCGCCCCAGATGTCCGGCTAGTCCTCCTCCATGTAGGTCCCTAATCAACTTTTCCCTCAAGGATGATTCAGGAATACAGAGTTGATTTCCCCTCATTAAGTAACCCTCCAGGATATAGTAACTGTCATTGGGTTCCTGATTGATACATTTTTTCCATATAGTCCCAAAATCCACATCCTCTTTATACAGTTCCTTCAACTGCTCAAAACCTACCACCTCAGCCCTCATGGTGACCAATAAATCCGCTCTCCTACTTAATTCGTCTGCTACCTTATTTTGGATCCCGGATTTGTGCATTAAGCAGATGGAAACTTTTGCAGAAATTGGATCCATCTGGCATGCATGTCTTTATAGATACGGGTCTGACTACTCAGATGTTTTAGAGCGACACAATCCGAGTACAGGATAAATTCTTTACCTACCAAGTAGTGCTCCCACATCCTCAAAGCTCTGACCACGGAATAGAACTCTTTATCATAAGTGGACTAGCTCCTCCTAGCTTCACAGAGCTTCTCACTATGAAAGGCCACAGGTCTCTTCTCCTGAGATAACACGGCTCTAATGCCCACACCACTGGCATCACAGTCCACTTCAAATAGTTTGTCAAAGTCTGGTAATGCCAACACCAGTGCACTACACAATCTTTCTTTGAGCACAGCAAACCCAGACTCAGCCTCCTCACCCCATCGAAACCTTCCTTTCTTCAGGCACTCAGTTAATGAGGCAGCGACGGTACTGAAATGCCGTATAAAGTGCCTATAAAACCTTACCAACCCCAGAAAGCTCCTCAACTCAGTGATCGTTTTGGGAGTAGGCCAATCTCTAATAGCCCTTACTTTGTCCTCATCCACCGTTATGCCCCCACCGCTCACTACAAAACCCAAGAACAGCAACTTCTTTGACACGAATATGCACTTCTTGAGATTGGCATAAAGCTTATTCTCTTTCAGCACAGTTAATACACTTCTTAAATGCACTAAGTGCTCATCCTCGGTCTTACTATATATTAAGATATCATCGAAATATACTACCACAAACCTACCAATGCAAGGTTTAAGTACCTAATTCATTATGCGCATGAAGGTACTAGGTGCATTGCTGAGGCCGAATGGCATAACCAACCATTCGTATAACCCTTCCTTCATCTTGAAAGCGGTTTTCCATTCATCCCTAGGTCTGACTCGAATCTGATGATATCCACTCCTAAGATCTACCTTCGAAAATATCATCACTCCACTCAGCCTATTCAACATGTCTTTAATAAGAGGAATTGGGAATTTATACCCAATTGTGATCTTATTAATCGCATGGCTGTCTACACACATCCTCCAACTACCATCCTTCTTAGGCGTTAATAGCGCCAGAACGGCACATAGGCTCATGCTATCCCTGATGAATCCTTTATCCAGTAACTCCTGAACTTTCTCCTGTAGGACTTCCGTCTCTTTGGGGCTTATCCTATAATGAGGGAGATTAGGAAGGCTAGCCCCAGGCACCAAGTCAATATGGTGTTGGTTGTCATGCAATGGAGGCAACCCTTCTAGTAAATCTTCCGGCATCACCTCTTTGAACTCTTCTAATACCCCCTTTACTTCTTTCGGAACCTCTTCACTATCTACTTCTTCTCCCGCATTTTTCACAACAAGAGCATGCATCACTTGAGATTCTTTGATGTCCTCGGTCATCTCCTTCTTTGACTGAGTGATTGTCAAAAAGGATTTCCCTTCCGCCCTTTGTGTCTTGGGTCGTTTATTCATCAATGGCAACAATGTATATTTCACGCCTCCTTTCTCCAACCTATACTTATTTTCTTTCCCGGCATGTTGGGCATCTACGTCAAACTGCCAAGGTCGTCCGAATAACAAGTGGCAGGCATCCATATCAACAATATCGCAATAGACTTCATCCCAATATTTGCTTATCGAGAAAGGAACCCGACACCTCTCCTTCACCTCAATTCACTCCGCCGCCTTAATCCACCCTATGGTGTAAGGGTTCGGATGTTTCTCTGCCGGCAGCTGGAGTTGCTTCACAACCTCTCTTCCGATTATATTCTCACAACTCCCACTGTCAACAATCAGGTCGAACACTCTCCCACCAATTGTGCACCTAGTGTGGAACAATTGGTGTCGTTGCGAACTACCTTCCTGCTTCGGTGCCAGCATCATCCTTCTGATCACATAGCTCGATTCCACTCCATCATCAACCTCATCATGATATTCATCCTCACCGTCCAGTTCACAGCACACTTCCTCCTCTTCCTCCTTTTCGACAATGTTTATAGTTCGTTGATTTGGGCATTCGTTAGATCGGTGCCTCGGTTGATTACACCTATAGCACTTCCCTAGAATCGGTTTAGCATACGGATTACTTTGCCTTGGGGTCTCTTTGATCTCAAGAGGCTTCTTCCCCTCAGCCTTGTCTTCTTTCTTCTCTATACCTCCAACGGGCTTCTCAACTACTCCTCTACTCCTTTCACCAACCACCTGGCTACCACTACCAACACTATCATACACATAATTCCTTTTGCCCCCACCAAGCCTCGCACTTTGTTCTTGAATCATCATCTTAGCTCTAAGGGCCAAATTCTTTGCCTCATTTATAGTTCTAAACACCGTCACCCCAATTTTATTCCTAATCTGGGGCTTCAACCTGTCCACAAATTGTGCTACCTTCTGACCCTCGGTCTCCCTCAGATCATTCATCTCTGCCAGCCTCATAAACTCGGTAGTGTATTCATGTACCGTCTTCTGTCCCTAACGACATCGTTGGTACTGCTAGAAGAGGATATGCTCATAGTCGGGTGGTAGAAAATCCCTTTGCAACAGGTTCTTCATGCGGTACCATGTCCTTATAGGTTGCTTTCCCTCTCTCTGCCTCCGATTCTGCAAACGATCCCACCATGCAGATGCCCCTCCTTTCAGCCTACAAGCAACCAACCGTACTCTCCTATCCTCGGGTACCTCCATATAGTCGAAAAATCTATCGACTTCTGCAAGCCAATCTAGGAAATCTTCTATATTAAGATTACCATTAAAGGATGGAATATTTACCTTGAGACAGAAATCACCGCCATCTGTATGATCGTATCCCTGGTGGTTTCTTCGATATCCGCCACCGTACTCCTTATCAATTTGGTCTGCCACCACTAACACCGCCTCTCCTCGGTGGTTGTCCCTTCCTTTGCAGGAATTCACCCTCTTCCTCAGAGGAACTCTCGCCTAGCCGTAGATTCCATTGATTTGTGGCTGCAGGTTGATTGATAGGACCGCTCCGAGCGACTACTACTCTTGGTCGATCTCCACCAACATCCCTGTTTCCGTTGTGGCCCATCGCTATGGCGTCGAAATGCATAATCAGGTCTTCCAAGCGCTGCTCTACGCGCCCGAGCCTCTGTTCCATGGCTTCGACCACTGTCCTTGGAGCCTATTGATGACTCCTTGGACTTCCGCATCCTGATCTAGGTCAAGAACGCGACCGCCGTCAACACCGTCATTAGCCGACATCTCCGCAGGAAATTGCCTTGCTCTGATACCAACTGACACAGCGTGGAAAGCGTACAAACATGAGACCAATTCTAGGATTGAACCTCACAAATAAACAAAGAATAATATGAGTTTATTCCTTGAAAATCTCAATTGCGCACAATCGAGGAAGTAGAGAAAACTCTTCTCTCAATGTATATAATTTGACAAAAGAATAAAAGCTTCCCCTAAAATAGCCTAAAGGCTATTTATAGTCCTTAGGGAAATAATTAACAAGGAAATAAATATGTACACGTGGAAATAAATATATATATACACGTCCGTCATCTGGTTTATACACGGCCATGTATAAGGCCATGTATGCTTCTGGGGATACTCTTAACACAACACACGACCGTGCCTTCTTGCCGTGTATGTTTTTGTGGATATTCCTGACATAACACACGGCCGTGCCCCCTTGTCGTGTATGCGGCCGTGTATGTTTCTGTGAATTATCTCGACTCAACACACGGCTGTGCTGTGAACCGTATATACGGCTGTATATGTTTCTGCGGAGAACCAAACTCACTACACGGTCGTGCCTTGTACAAGACACGCCTGATCACCCGTGTCGGCAATGGTGTCCACATCACTGCAACAAAAAGATGAGGCAATTCTCTCAAATCTTCCTGGAAGTCTTATGCTGTATCAATTATATAGCAAACGCTCTGGGTAAGTCATATAAAACAAGGTAAGCTAAGACAGAACACTCACTCATTGCTTGAGTTCTACGTCGACCATCAGGTGAGTAGAATATAGAGGGTGATGCAATTTTTGCTGCACTACAAGTATAGCCAGGTCCGGGACAATAATTCTTCTTGAAAATGGCAAATAAGCTTAGGCCTTAAGTATATATTAAGTTAAAAATATTTCTTATGTTAAATATTATTAATTAATTTTTTTTATAGAATTAATATAAAATACCTTACAATCTGCATTATATATATCTTAGAATATAGGTTTTAGGTTAGATATAAAGTATAAATTGTTGTACTCTATGCCCTACCATGTGAAAGTATATTTCAAAAAATTAAAATTAAAATCAAGTTTCAAGTACAATAATTCTTCTTGAAAATGGAAAATAAGCTTAGGCCTTAAGTATATATTAAGTTAAAAATATTTCTTATGTTAAATATTATTAATTAATTTTTTTTATAGAATTAATATAAAATACCATACAATCTGCATTATATATATCTTAGAATATAGGTTTTAGGTTAGATATAAAATATAAATTGTTGTATTCTATGCCCTACCATGTGAAAGTATATTTCAAAAAATTAAAATTAAAATCTATTTTACGACTTTTAATATTTACTTATAACTTATCCAAGCATATAGAAAAGAGCAAGATTGGTCCTCTTAATAATAATAATAATAAAAAAAGTAGAAATGTTTGAACGTTCGACCTTTTGTAATGCAGTATATAAAATTTGACTATTTTTTATTTGGTGTTTGTCCTTTACACAAGTCAAATTATAATTATTCGAAGTCCTCACGTGAACATGTGAAAAGTGAAACCTTGGACACCACATCTCAGGGGAAGAAAAAATGTTTAGGCAATGAAACCTAATAGAGTGAAAATTTAGGTATTTTGTATTAACTTATGTCTTGAGAATAAAGGGTTCGGCCAGCTCATAACTATTTCACTCTCAATATTAATAATAAAATATAATAAGAAACAAAAACAATAAATATAACATTCAATATAAAAAAAATTCAAAAACTAAAAAAAAAAAAAAAGTTCATGTTATTATATGCAATGTTTCCAAATTTAGTTTTTTCTTTTTACTTATATAACGGGCAAAATAATCATATGGTGATTAAAAACACATTTTCAAAGATCGAGGATTTAAATACTCAAGTTTAAAGATAATGAGTTAAATCGTATTTTGTAAATAAATAGATATATTTGCAATTAAGAAAACGAGAAGAAATAAAAAGAAAAGGATGTAGTTGGTGCATTCTCACCACATAGCCATCCGGTGTCCAAGACATTATATCCCATTTGATATGAATTCTAGCAGATGGATCTAGTACATCATAAGCAGCTGCAAATATTAAAATGGCGAAAGTACAGAAAGCAAGAGAGTTAGCATCTGGTAAATAAGAAAATTTTGATTACATTTGCACAATTCCTTGTACAAGGAAATGATGTTACCTGCATGACCTATGATGGTTGTAGCAACAGCAGCTAATAACACCAATACGTGCACAACGTTGTTCAAATACATTCTTCGCATGATGTTCCTCTGTGGGTTCTTGAAGGAAAGCTTGCAGCAAATGAAGAATGCAGTAGTGGAGCCTTTACATATGCAATTGAATAGTAAAATATCGTTTCTAATTCCATAATTTGGCATCTTTTGGATTGTTGTCTCCTGGAATCTTGGTATTCTTATCGGTTATGGTGAAAACGATAGATCATGAGCTCAGTAAGTTCAATATGCATGTGATTTGTTAATCGATAGTTGACTTTCTTGTTGATTCATGCACAAACTGTTAAACATAGTAAGAGTTGTAGATGTTGGGCTTAGTTTAGGTACCACTTGATTATGTAATGTCTTGTGTTTGGAAAATTCTCAAGATAGATTCGGTCTATCAAATCACGATGGCTGCATGGTGATTATGGGTGTCAAAAACAATGAGGTAAGATTTAATCTTTTCTGTTTTTTCTTATATCATTATAAGATAGTTCTAATCTAATGAACCGAACCTATCCCAAAATTTTCCCTCATGTAAAGGTGAATGCATGGATTAACTGTCCTTGAACATTCCTAAAAAAGAAAGGACAAAGTGGAAAGCAATTTAAGAATATATATTTGTACTGGATGACTGATGATGAATAAAGTTTAATTAAGGATGTGAAAACATATTAATTCAGTCCTATTATAAATTTATTATTCTGTAAAATCTTTAACTCATTCTAAAATTTGGCATAGTTACATGATACATGATTTCCTTTCAGAATAATTTTAAATCAACAAGTGCACTAGGATAAGTTAGTAATAATAAACTCGTAAGATCAGATCATTGCTAAAAAAATCTGCTGTACCAACTCTTGGTTTTATCATTGTACTACTTATATAACTAGTTGCCTATAATTGGTGATAACCAAAAGTGGAGATGCCCAAAGCCCCCAAAATTTACACTACCTTTGTCATTTTACCCTTCATGCTATTTAGAAATATATATATAACAGTTAAGATAAAGCATGTCAAGAACAATAAATCTTTTTATGATAAACGGATCCATTTTGTAAGTTGGCTATTACTGGTAGTTCCTATAAAGGATCGAACTAATGACGCATATTAGGGTTTTTCGAACAATGTGATATCTCACACCGGGTAAATCTTTAACCCTTCCCCCTTTTACTAAGACTACAAAATCTTTTTGTAAATTATGGCCAATACTAGATATATAAGTAGTAATTTCAAATTTAGAGATTAGTCGTATTCTAACAACTTTACATAAGGTAGAATTGTACACTACCTTTGTCATTTTGCTCTTCATGCTATTAATATATATATATATATGTATGTATATATAATTTCGATTTCAACGGTTGTTTCCAAATTCAATATAGTAATTGACAGTCTTGCATTTCCATGTATTTAATTCAACAAGTTCTTGAATTTTACGGTGCTCCATTTTCTCAAGGTTTTATTTAAAAACTTTCAAAAAAATATACAATTTCGATATATATTATAAAAATAGTACTTAAATTAAATAATTTTTCGAGTCACACATTAGTGGAAACAAATGGAAAACTTCTCAACAGCGTTGCAATTCTCATCTCAACAGTCCAAGGATTGGGTAGACAAGTACAAAAGTTTCAGGTATTTATGATTCTTGTGAACAAAAAAGGTATCTCTGATTATTCCATTTGGACATCCAAATCAATCATGTTTGTTTTCTCGAATTGTTGAGAAATTCCTTTTGTTTATTTGATCATTTTTGGTCAACCCTCTAAAGTCCACTCTTCAAAAGCCAATGGCCATCTAAACTAAAAGATGATGTTCCTGCAAGTCCTTGGTCTTTTTTCTTTCTTTCTTTTTTTGGGCTTTCATTTACTATTTCGGATATCTCTCTCTCTCTCTATAAACTAAATTATAAATACACATCTAAACTATTCATGAAATGCAAATAAACTTTAAAACTCTCAATTTACAACTTTATCTCTTACAACTTTTAAAAAATATATAAATACATTGGATTTAGATCCTTTAATGTACTTTAAGTTACAAGATGATTAATGATTAAAATCAAAGAACAAGAATGATATCATGATAATATCATAAGATATTTAAAAAATTTAAACAATAATATCATAAGATGTTTGAAAATTTTAAATAATCTCAACCACTAAATCTTATAAATTTATCTAAAGTATTTAAAGGATCCATTTTCCAAATTATTGTTGGAGTTCAAAATCATTGCCATTTATCGCTTTATTTCATTTTGAGAATTATTTATATATTTATAAATTATATAAAATAATTAAGACTTTTTATAATTTAATAACATAATTACAAACAAATAACATGCAATTATCCCTTTTGATTTTTGGCCGGTAGATAACTTTTCCTTCGCTCTATTTCAACAGTCAGAGCAGGCATCATAATCACAAGAAACCTATTTGAATATGTAAATATTTTTATTTTCCTAAAGTAGATTTAGAATTTATATTGTAGCTATTGAGGCAGGCGTGTATTTTTATGTTGTAATTTACTTGTTTGGACGGCCTTAATTGTCTTATTTAAAAAAAAAGGGGGTATATAGTATCCTCTATGATATTCCATTGCACTTTATATCCTGCAATTCTGGTTTTTTATTTTATTTTATTTATTTATTTTCACGACTGAGACGAAAGGTTTCCTTAGTTGTCATTGCTGAGACAATAGCCAATTTAAGCAACAGGTTATATCTATATAAGACATTTTGTAGGACTATATATATTTTTTATTTTATCTTTGAGAAAATTATGGTATGATTTAATGAAAGATGCCTTAACGTATTAAATTTTTTATTTTATTTTAATTGACAGTAAACCACATCTGCAAATTGGGGGAAGACTTCAAATATTGGCCAAAAAAATATTTCATAAAGTTGAAGTTTGTCTTCTAGCATGGGGAATCGTCGTGCCAAACCGATCGTTTGTATGCCGCTGTTTACAGATAAAGACTTCTTTCGGAAGACATTGCCGGAAACACAAATTGAATTTTTAATGTCAGGACCATGATATCGAACGTACAGATCTCTTACTACCGAAAATGGTTTCAAATACTATTAATATATTATGTGAATTAATAATTTTAATATATAAAAATATAAATAATTATTTAAAAAAATACTTATTATTATTGATATATATTAAAAATAATTGATAATTTTATATTATTTATTAAAACATATAATGTATCAGTGTTAATAAATCTTTTTTTCCTTCTATAACATTCTAGTTCCAACATAACATTAAGAATATACAAAAATTATGAGTATTTTATAAAGATAAGAGAGAAAATCAAGCATTATTATCAAATTTCTTCAACCATCCGAGTGGTATTATTGTCATTCGTAAACGATTATCTGTCAAACTCTTGTATCCGATATGACATCAATACACAATACTATACTTTTCCATTCGGATGAAACATGTTTAATTTCTCTTTGAATAAAACATATAGTTATAAAAAATATATATATATAACCGATAGACTGTTGAATCAAAATTGTAGAAAGGCTGATATAACTATAGCTTAGGTAGACATGGAAATGAATCGGGTGGAATTGCTGGTTTGGCAGGTCAATCCGTAAAAAAAAAATAAAAATAAAAACAAAACAAAACACAATGACACAAAAAAGTAAATCAGGACTGCAAAGTAGAGAAGCCTTACAAAATAGAGTTGCTGTTTTTAATGCAGGCAAGAGTAAGTAAAAAATAGGATTGTAACCTTTAACAAATGCACGCATGAAAATTTTAAAAATTTAACTTCAGTAATTTTTAGAAAACAAAATGGGAAGCATCCAGAAATTTATAAGTAATAGTTTTGTAGCCTTTGGTAATGTTATGCATGAGAAAATTTAAATTTGAACGTCGTGAGACAAAAGAAAATTTCAAATATTCAAAAATATTTCAACGTTTGTGAGAAAGTTGTATATATTTTGCTTGTGCATTTATTCAATTCTCCATGCAAACAAAAAAAAAAAAAAGTCATTCTCTTATATATTTACTTTGTTTCTATGCTTGTATCTGCTCAACTCTTCACTAAACTCTTTTTAATACTTTTAGATGTTAGATCCTTAATCCAACATTGGCCTTATATGTGAAACGATTATGTGTTGCGGGCTGTCATATTAAGTTAAGCTCAATTAAAAGTGATCAATAAAATTTGGTTATTTGAGTCTTAATGTATCTAATAGGATATAGCCCCTTTTATGTGTAGAGACCTTATGGGTAGTTTTTATTTTTATGATGGGCTAAAATAGAAATACCAAAAAGATAACATATAGTTATCTATATAAATAGTCGTTATGGTCCCCAGGTCATACACACACCTTTCTTGTCTCTTTGTATCCCATCATCAAATAGATTATAGAGAGAAAACAAAAAGGGATCTCTCTAAAAGAAAACGTATTGACCTGGAAGGCCAACCGCACAATCTAATAATCGTGGAGCGCAATGGATTCAGGTATGCTTCCGCATATTTATTGTTTAATTCTTAATGATCAAATATGAAAAGATCTAGTATTTTGTTTGTGATGATTTTTTCACATAAGGATAATTCAAGATTCAACAATTGGTATCAGAGCCTATATTATTTGATCATTAGGAATTACTTTTGTAATTTTTTTTTATAAGGTGTTATTATCTCTAATTCTGGAGATTAGGTTTTGGACAAACATTAAAACATGTAAACGTTCATCTCCATAAAAGAATCCTCAACTCCTGGATTTGTCAAAATCAATGGCCATTGTCTTGTTCAATATTGTCTCTACGAATAGTATTTAGGAATGGCATGATTCCGATATGTTATCGGATCTCTACACGGTGATTTTGCTTTCTGTGATTGTAATTCACCACGGTGAATTAAGGTTTTCTTCACGATCCGTTTTCGAACGAATTAGGAACCACATCAATAAACGATGCATCACCTTGCTTCCTCCACGGCCAAACTCTTTCGTATACACGATCTCGACCCATAGTTATACACGGTCGTGTATTTAAACCGTGTAACATTCTGTTAGTTTTTAGGCCAACATACACAGCCGTGCCTTCAACCATGTATTTAAACCGTATAACATTCTGTTAGTTTTTTTGGCCAACATACACAACCGTGCCTTTAGTCGTGTACTCAAACCATATAAGATTCTGTTAGTTTTTTAGGCTAACATATACGACTATTCCTTCAACCGTGTACTCAAATACATAATCACTTATAGATTGATATTTGAATATGCCAATTTTTCTTTTGAACTCTAATTTTAATGTTTGAATTATTGAGTCATAATTGGATATGGGTGCTTAGACCCAATAAGTTTTAGTTAAAATTAGAGTTGCCTTTGACTCAATGTTTAATATAATTTTAAATTTGAATATTGGTATGTTTATATGTATTTTGAGATGAATGAATTGAAGCAACATACTGCCAAAGTGGTCCCCTTACAGAAATTAATTTATTTCAAAATATAAAAGGTTGTATGCTTACAACTTATGTGAATTTTTAATCAGCCCAAAGGAAGGTTAATGTTTAATAGAATTGGAAGTGCACCTATGGTAATAAACTCGTGATGATTATTTGGTTTTACATGTGAACAATAAATCGGCCCAAAGGAAGCTTTATTGTTTGATATGTTCTTATTGTCAGTGTTTGATTACTATGCCAAGATACCACTTAGTAGTTAATATTTTTTCCAAAGATGAAATATTAATAGGCTACCCGGTATTTTGAGATGGGGTTTACCTTTATTTGAATTTATTATTATTTTGTTGTAAGGCTTATGTAAGCTTGTTTATTTGTTTGTTGCTCTCATTTAGCTATGAATAATCCCGCTAATATTACTGCCAACATCAATTCCATTCCTATGCTAAATGGCACTAACTTCAAGTCATGGAAAGATAATCTATTGATAGTACTTGGAATTATGGATCTCGACCTTGCGTTAAGAACTGATTCTCCTTCACCTCTTACTGATAAGAGTACCTCTGATGACAAGAGGGAGATGGAAAAGTGGGAGAAATCAAACCGCATGTGTATGATGATCATGAAGAAGGCCATTCCAGAAGCATTTAGAGGTACAATATCTGATAAGATAACTAAGGTTAAGGAGTTTCTTGATGAAATTGAGAAAATGTTTGCTAAGAATGAAAAGGCAGAAATAAGTACACTCATGGCAAACCTAATCTCAATGAAGTACAAAGGCAAGGGCAATATTAGGAAGTACATCATGGAGATGTCTCATCTTGCTTCTAAGCTAAGAGCACTCAAGCTAGACCTCACAGAGGACTTACTAGTGCATTTGGTTTTGATTTCTCTTCAAGTACAATTTAGCTAGTTTAAAGTGAGCTATAATTGTCAGAAAGAGACTTGGTCTCTGAATGAGCTCATCTCACACTGTGTTCAAGAAGAGGAAAGGCTAAAGCAAGATAAGATTGAGAGTGCTCACCTAGCCTTAACCCCTAAGAATAGGAATAAGGATAATAAAAGAAAAAAGGATAAAGAAGCTGTAAATATGGCACCTCAAAAGACACAACCAAAGAAGTCAGATGCATTAAATGGTATTGGTTGTCACTTCTGTGGAGCTGTAGGGCATTATAAGAAGCAGTGCACTAATTATCATGCTTGGCGTGCTAAGAAAGGTACACTTCTTAATTTGGTTTGTTCTGAGGTTAATTTAACTTTGGTACCCATAGACACTTGGTGGATAGATTCCGGTGCAACAACTCACATCAGTGTGTCTATGCAGGGTTGCCTACATTGCCGAAAACCAAGTGATGGTGAAAGATATATCTATGTGGGTAACGGCAAGACAGTTGAAGTTGAAGCAATTGGGAAGTTTAGATTATTATTAAAGACTGGATTTTATTTGGATCTTAATGAAACATTCATTGTACCGTCATTTAGACGGAATTTGATTTCTATTTCTGCTTTGGAAAAATTTGGTTATTCTTGTTCATTTGGAAATAAGAAATTTAGTTTGTTTCATGATTCAAAATTAGTTAGATCTGGTTCTCTATTTGTTTATGATAATCTTTATTTGATTGATATTATTGCTTCATTTAATGAATCCCTGCAAGTAAGTACACGAGGTATAAAGAGAAAATTAACTAATGAAAATTCAGCTACATTATGGCACAAAAGATTAGGTCATATCTCCAAACGGAGAATGGAGAGACTTGTGTCAGATGAAATTTTAAACCCTTTGGATTTTATAGATTTTGATGATTGTATTAACTGTATAAAGGGGAAACAAACCAATAAAAGGAGATTTGAAGCTAATAGGACCTTAGACATCTTAGAACTTATACATACAGATATTTGTGGGCCATTCCCTACAGTTGCTTAGAATGGTCAACAATATTTTATAACGTTCATAGATGATTTCTCACGATATGGCTATCTTTATCTCATTCATAAAAAATCATAGTCCTTGGATATATTTAAAAATTATAAGGTTGAAGTTGAGAACCAACTCAACAAAAGGATTAAAAGCATTAGATCTGATCATGGTGGCGAATACTACGATAGATATGATGGTTCAGGTGAACAACGTCCAGGACCTTTTGCTAAATTCCTAGAGGAATGCGGTATTATCCCACAGTACACTATGCTTGGTACACCCATCATGAATGGCATTGCTGAAAGACGAAATAGAATGCTTAAGGACATGGTAAGGAGTATGATTTGTCACTCTACCTTACCAGAATCACTATGGGGAGAAGCACTTAAGACTGCAGCATATATCCTTAACAAGGTTCCAACTAAAGCAACTAACAAAACCCCTTATGAACTTTGGACTGGGAAAAAGCCTAGTCTAAAACATTTACATGTGTGGGGATGTCCAGCTGAGTCACGGCCTTATAAGCCCAATGAAAAGAAACTAGACTCAAGAATAGTAAGTTGCTATTTTGTTGGGTACTCTAAAAGATCAAGGGGTTACAAGTTCTATGATCCCACAACTAAATCAATATTTGAGTCGGGAAATGCTCGGTTCTTTGAAGATGTCGAGTTTGTCGGGATACGGTTAGAGATATTGTCTTTGAAGAGGAATACGTTGATATTCCCACAGGTGTTATTGAATTTGGTCAAGATTCTATTCCTGATCTTCTTCAAGACACAATAGAACAAGACAATGTTAGAGATCCCATTCAAGATACTGTTCCAGAAGAACAAACTCTACCACCTCAAGAACCTATGCCATTGAGGAGATCCACTAGACAAAGAAGAAGTGCGCTGCCAGATGACTACATCGTATTTCTTCAAGAACATGAGGTTGACATTGGAATGATGGAAGATGATGTAATCAACTTCCGTCAAGCCATTGAAAGTTATAAATCTCACAAGTGGATTGATGCCATGAATGAAGAGATAAAGTCTATGAAAGACAATGACGTTTGGGATCTTGTCCCATTACTAGAAGGTATGAAGCCCATTGGTTGCAAATGGATATTTAAGACCAAAAGGGATTCAAAAGGCAATGTGGAGAGGTATAAGGCTCGTCTTGTTGCAAAGGGCTTTACACAGAAAGAAGGCATCGACTATAAAGAGACTTTCTCACCAGTTTCTTCGAAAGACTCTTTTAGGATTATAATGGCATTAGTGGCACAATTCGATCTTGAGTTACATTGGATGAATGTAAAGACCACCTCCCTTAATGGTGACATTGATGAGACGATCTATATGGTATAACTAGAAAATTTTGTATTGGGAGATCCAAAGAATATGGTTTGTAAACTTAAGAAATTCATCTATGAACTTAAGCAAGCATCTCGACAATGGTATTTCAAATTTCATCAAGTGATCACTTCGCATGGTTTCGAGACGAATTTGGTCGATGATTGTATATACCATAAGTTCTGTGGGAGCAAGCATATTTTCTTGGTTTTATATGTTGATGATATATTGCTTGCCAGCAACGATATAGGCTTATTGCACAAAACCAAGAGATTTCTAGCTAAGAATTTTACGATGAAAGATCTTGGTGATGCCACTTTTGTGTTAGGAATACAAATACATCGAGATTGCTCTCGAGGTACTCTTGGATTATCACAAAAGAGCTATATCGAAAAGGTACTCAAAAGGTATGGCATGCAAAATTGCAAACCAAATTATACGCCTATAGCTAAGGGAGACAAATTTAGTCTTAGTCAGTGCCCTAAGAATGATTTTGAGGAAACGGAAATGCAAAAGATTCCCTATGCATCAGTAGTAGGGAGTCTAATGTATGCTCAGTTTTGTATGCGTCCAGATATTGCGTACATTACAGGAATGTTGGGCAGATACTTGAGTAATCCAGGATTAGACCATTGGAAAGCAGCCAAACGGGTCTTGCGGTACTTACAGAGAACAAAAGATTACATGCTTACCTATCGGAAGTCAAATCAAATTGAGATCGTTGGGTATACTGATTTCGATTTTGCTGGATGCCAAGATAGTATGAAGTCTACATCAGGCTACATATATCTATTAGCTGGGGGAGCTGTCTCTTGGAAGAGCATAAAACAATCCCTTGTTGCTTCTTCTACTATGGAAGCAGAGTTTGTAGCATGTTATGAGGCATCCAATCACAGAATATGGTTGTGGAATTTTGTCACAGGGCTGCGCATTGTGGATACTATTAATAGGCCACTTAAATTATTTTGTGACAATAAGTCAGCAGTTCTATATTCTAACAACAATAGGAGCTCGACGAAGTCAAAGCATATAGACATCAAGTTCCTAGTTGTAAAAGAAAGAGTTCAGAGTGGACAGTTGTCTATAGAGCATATAGGAACAAACTCTATGATCGCGAATCCGCTCACTAAAGGAGTGCAACCCAAACTGTTTCATGAGCACACTGCTCATATGAGTGTCAAGACCTTGAGTGACATTAAGTTTTAGTGGGAGTTTTGTTACCTTGTATGCATTTATGTCATAGACAAACTGTAATAAGTTATTTTGGTTTATGATGTTTTGAGGATATTTTCTGCAGAAATAAAGTATTTTGTTTGCCTACACTATGTTTTTTGGTTTATGGTTTGATCTCACTAAGGTTTATGGTGGACCAGTAGAAAATAGACATGTTAAGATCACATTGCATGGAATTTTCTTGCTACACATCCATATCATGATCCATGTCATTCAATTATATTAGCATTGTGACCATTGATGGGTAGAGTTACGATAAATGTGATGAATACCTCTTTGATCCTATGTTAATATGGCTGATGGACCGAATTGGTTATAGATACATTCAGTTCATGACAGCAAATTTGAGCTCATATGGTTTTGCAAAACATGATTGTAAAGTTACACATATAGTCCAAGTAGGAGATTGTTAGATCCTTAACCCAACGTTGGCCTTATATGTGAAACGATTATGTGTTGCGGGCTATCATATTAAGTTAAGCTCAATTAAAAGTGATCAATAAGATTTGGTTATTTGAGTCTTAATGTATCTAATAGGATATGACCCCTTTTATGTGTAGAGACCTTATGGGTAGTTTCTATTTTTATGATGAGCTAAAATAGAAATACCAAAAATGTAACATATAGTTATCTATATAAATAATGGTTATGGTCCCCAGGTCATACACACACCTTTCTTGTCTCTTTGTATCCCATCATCAAATAGACTATAGAGAGAAAACAAAAAGAGATATCTCTAAAAGAAAACGTATTAACTTAGAAGGCTGACCGCACAATCTAAGAATCGTGGAGCGCAATGGATTCAGGTACGCTTCCGCATATTTATTGTTTAATTCTTAATGATCAAACATGAAAAGATCTAATATTTTGTTTGTGATGATTTTTTCACATAAGGATAATCCAAGATTCAACATTAGATTCTTCAATTTACTTAGCTTGTGAATGCTTCTCTTATCTAAATTATTTTTTTGCCTATATTTAACTATCTTCCATCAAGTATATTTTTTTCTAGTAATCGAATTATCAAATTACAATTTTTCTATATTGATTTTTCTTTTTATACTAATTGAAAAAATAACAAGTTTCTTTCGTGGTTTATCTTCTAGTAAGAAGGGGCTTTTCTAGAAAAGGTGACAAGGGAAAATATGTTCGACATTAACCTAAGTAAGTTTTTGACATGGAGGATTATGATCTCTACAACTTCACTAACAAGCTTTTGGAATATTTAATGATGCCATCTTCAAGATTTGAGCACATGACTCTTAGTGAACAAAGTGAATCGCTACCACAAGAGGGCAACAAGGAGGAGGTAGAAGAAGAAGATGACGATGATGTTCAAGAAATGCCGGAGGAAGAAGTACTAACCTACACACGTGGCAAAATCGGCTCCACAGGTAAACCACCTATATCACTTAGATCTAAAATTTTTACTAAATGTTTTCATAAAATTATAGAGGAAGATAGGAGTACCCGTGTATATTATAACTAATGTCAGTCAAGTTAAGCATAGAAGAAGGGGAAAGGTTATGGGATTTTGAACAGGCACATGCGATTGAAGCACCCAATGAAATTCGGCATAGATAAATCACAACAATAAATATCCCAGTTTGGTGATTCGTAGTCATTAAGCCTATTTTGGTATTCTGTTGAGAGGCAAAAAATTAACCTGGCAGAATACTTAGCCAAATGTCACCTATCATGGAGTCATGTGTCTTCTATTCACCATTTGGAATAAGAACGAGAAGCTTTAAATCTAAGCTCACAAAGGTGCGAGTAGAAAACGATGCAACAAACTACTATGAAACTACTTATGTACCAAGGTGAATTATCAACTCAACCTACAGAATGGAGTCTTGTGCCTTAGCGAGTGTTCAACGATATTTCCTAGCAACATCCAACATAGCAGTTTGAAGCTCCTACTGCTTCATGTCCAAAGCTATCTTGGGAACCAACCAATGCCTTTACCCAGCTAGCTAGACAATTCACCAAGTGTCGAGTCTAATTTTTTATTTCCCATTCCTAATCCGATCTATACTAGACCCTATGCTCATTTAATGTAGATCCTCGACTTGAGTTAGGAACTTCATTTTATTTTGGAGTCGCCACCCAACTGTTGCTGGGAAAGATTGAATTAAGACTAATGGAGCGGATTAGTCCTAATTTGGACCACTAGTCGTCGTGATTTCCTCTTCTCCTTTTTGTGAAAAGAGGAAAAGGAAAAACCAGAGTTTCTAAGTTCGGAGTCTAACCTATTAAAATCCTAAGGTTACCACTTAATCTCCTAAAAATTTACCTCATCTCGAAATGTCTTTTATTTTATTTTTGTTGTCTTTTATTGTGTTTTTGAGTGGATTATGTTAGGAAAATGATTTTTATTCCTTTTTAGGGTTGCCCCAAATGGGTGCCTACGTACCTGCTATTTAGGATCAAACAAGCCGTAGTTCGCTTTTCCTGAAAAATTTTAGTGTTTTTGTGAATTTTAATTATGAATTATCTTTTGATTTATGTTTTTACCATTTTGGGATTTTTCTAAAAAAAATCTAAGCCTAAGCTTAATAATTTGATTTTTGAAAGTAATAATTTTAAGGAAAAACACTAATTTTGGATTTATTTGAGAAAATGATTTTTCTAAGTGATAAAACTCAATTTTTTTCTATTTTTCAACTCATTTCTACTATTATAAATTTTTATTGATTTTTTATTATTTTTTTATAAATTTTTACAATTTTTACAATTTTTTTAATAATTTTTAATTTTTTATTAGTTTTTATTAATTTTTCATAATTTTTATTTTTATTGAAAAATTTTCTCCTAGATTTTTATCTATCCTATTTTAAAATTTAAATTTTTATTATTATTTTTCTAATACCTTTATTATTTTCTTTATAAATTTTCTACATTTTTATTATTATAATTATTATTTTTATTTTTTATCATTAAATCCTAAAAAAAATCAAATTTCTAACATTTTTCTATTTATTGAATTATAAATAACAAATGAGTAAATAAATAAATAACATAACTAAATAAAAAAAAATCGAAAAATCCAACTTACCTGGATCTGGGTCGGTGCGCAGGTCAGGTCGGGTTGATCGGATGCGGCGGCTGGGAGTGCTCGTTGACGGCGTTCTGGCGCCCTTTCGAAGCGGTTGAGGTGTCAATTCCTAGGTTTTCGGGGGTGAGGAACTCAATTGTGACAGTGGTTTGCTTTAAAAACGCCTCCTGGTGGCTGCCCAACACTTGATCGATGGTCGCGATTTTGAACAACTCCGGCGAGGCTTCGATTCTCTCCTTTTTCTCACTTTTGATTCGTGATTCTGCCTCTCCACTTCATCCTTTATTTATAGGCATTCAAAATCGAGCTGGATAAGCTCGGATTTCCACCGATTGAAGCAAATCGGATTTGCGGTTAAAAAAACCAACTTTGATTTGTGTAAATCCATCGATTTGATTCCAAATGGATGATGTTTATCTTATTTCTATTGAAAATCCATTAGATTTGTGCAAAAAAATCGAATCAAAACGGCCGAAATTCGGATTTTTCTCCTCGCCGATGATCTCAGATAGAGGTTGAAGACAATCACGCGCCCGGCGCGTGCGTTCGCTCCAGCAAATCGGATGCTGAGACGTGTCCCAAGCAGAGTAAAATTTCGCAAAATGCGGATTCTGCTTCCCCCACGTTTCGAACCCTTGACCTCGCACCCCCCCCCCCCCCCCCCCCCCCGCGCGCGCCGACCCTGGTTCGGACCAGCTGAACTAGCCCACTTTCATGATTTTATTTATTTCACAAATTGCATATATGCAATGCGGTTTTTTTATTTTTTTTTTATTTTCTGAAATTTCAAAAATTTATAAAAATTATTTAATCCTTATTATTGTCATTTCTAAAATTATTTTCCAAAATTTATGTATTTTCCTATTTATTTTTATTTTTTGAATATTTTTGCTATTTTTGCCAAATTAGAGAAAAAAATGGAAAAAAATCGAAAAAAAAAATTGAAAATTAACTATTGTTGATTATTATTGATCCTTAGGGCAAAAATGGAGTGTTTACAGCTGCCCCTCTTTGTAGTAAAGTTTGAAAAACTTAACTATAAAGATAAGAAAGACACCATTTTTGGCCTCTTGATTGAATGGATAACGCCTTGGTTGGGTTGGTTATCTGGAATTTGGTTTCTGGTAGGAAAATGCTCCATGAGCTAATAATCCCATGAGTCTTTTGTGATGGTTGGTATTGCTTAAGGATTGGTCCTAACAATCTAGAGTGATGTATCCTTCCCAAAAGTGCTCTATGGGCTGACTAATTGGCGATAGGAAATATCTCAAACATTGTTTAGGAGTGTAGAATAGCTGATGATAGGAAGCGTCTTATCGGACTGGCAACCTTAAAGAGAAAATTATCTTAGGAATTACTCTTATGAGTTGGCCACCCGTCAATAGAAGCGTCTGACTAGACTAGTGACTGTTTGGAAAAATACCTTCGAAGAGTGCTCCTATGAGCTGACTGATCGATCATCAAAAGTGCTCCTACGAGCTGACTAATTGATGAATTCGAAAAGTGCTCCTCTAAGCTAACTGATCAATAGATTCGAAAAGTGCTCCTCTGAGCTAACTGATCGATTCGAGAAGTGCTCCCCTGAGTTAACTAATCGATGGATTCGAAAAGTGCTTCTATGAGCTAACTTTAGGAAAAGGTGTCTAGGAAAGTGCCCCTTCATGGGCTAACTGACCTATAGTGAGAGGACATGCCTCAAAAGGTGCCCCTGTGGGCTGACATTTAGAAGGTGTGTTTGGGAAAGTGCCCCATTACGGGCTGACTAACCCTAGCGGGATGTGTCTTCTTAGACTTACGACCCTGGGAGGAGAAATGTCTCGAAAGGTGCCTCTACAGGCTGACCTTGAGACAAGATATGTAGGAGAGTGCCCCATTGTGGACTGACTAACCTATAGCATAGAGAAATGTTTCAAAAAGGTGCCTTTGTAGGCTGACCCTAAGAAAGGATATCTAGGAATGTGCCCCTCTATGTGCTGACCCCACGAGATATTTAGGAAAGTGCCCCATTGTGGGCTGACTAACCTATGGCATAGAGAAACGTCTCAAAAAGGTGCCCTTGTGGGCTGACCCTAAGAGAGAATGCGTAGGGAAGTGCCCCAATGTGGGCTAACTAACCTATGACAAAATGTCTCGAAAGGGTACCCCTATGGGCTAACCCTAAGAGATGAAGTTTAGGAAAGTGCCCCTCTATGGGCTGACTAACCTATGACAAGAAGAAATGTCTTGAAAGGTGCCTTTATAGGCTGACCTTAGGAAATGATATCCAGGAAAGTGCCCCAATACGAGCTGACTAACCCATGGTAGGAATACATGTTTCAGAAGGTGCCCTAATGTGCTGACCCCACGAGATATTTAGGAAAGTGCCCCAATGTGGGCTGGCTATTCTTATGCTGTTAAACATGTTTCTACTGACTGAGCTAAATGATATGATGATAGTCATTCATTTTAACATGCTTGCTAATTTATTGTGGATAGCAACCAAACAACCAAACCTTCGTGCTGGTTTGTTCCTGCTTCGCTTCTTCTTATCTTGACACGGGGTTGAAAATCTTGACGTGCTTCCTCTCTTGTGTGCATGGCTCTTTTGAAGGTAGTGTTATCCTACTAATGCACTAGTTTTAATGCTCAAGAGTAGATAGAATTATATTACAAAATTTATTGAGATTCAGTATCATTTTAGTGTTTATCCTTCATTGGTGAAGTGATGGGTAATGTGTTTAGGAATGTTTGTTGTAATTGGTAATTGGTTGGAATTATCGACCATTCAGAGACATTAACTTTGCTTGTAAAAAATGAAAACTAGACTCAACGAAATTTATATTGAATATGGGCTTTCATAAACATTGACAAAATTTCAATTCCCTTGCTTAAGGATAGTATATCTTCACAGCATCTGCATTAATGGGGTCTCTCAATTCTGGACCATCCATTTGAGTTAGTATCAAAGCGCCTCCTGATAATATCTTCTTCACCACATATGAACCCTCATAATTCGGGGCAAATTTTCCTCTAGAGTCTTGGCCATTCGAGAGAACCTTTTTTTAGCACCAGATCCCCCTCTTTGAAGTATCGAGGCCTCGTTTTCTTATTAAATGCTCGAGCCATCCTTTGTTGGTAACACTGGCCATGACATAGTGCAGTGAGTCTTTTTTCATCAATCAGATTTAGCTGATCAAGCCTCTTCTTTACCCAATCTGATTTAGTTAGCTGAGTTTCTGATAGAATTTTGAATGATGGTATTTTGACTTCGACTAGTAGCACTGCCTCAATACCATATAGCAATGAATATGGGGTAGCTCTAGTAGATGTTCTTATTGAAGTCCTATAAGCCATGAGAGCAAACAGTAACATTTTGTGCCAATCTTTGTAAGTAGTTGTCATTTTTTTTATGATCTTTTTGATATTATTGTTAGCTGCTTCTACTGCCCTGTTCATTTGAGGTCGGTAGGGAGTTGAATTTCTATGGTTTATGTGGAATTGTTGACATAAACCTGTCATCGACTTGTTATTAAGATTGGTACCGTTGTCGATGATGATGGACACAGGAACTCCAAATCGAGCTATTATGTCCCTTTTCAAGAAACGAACTATCACCCCTTTGGTGACATTGGCATATGACGAAGCTTCTACCCATTTGGTGAAGTAATCAATTGCCACCAATATGAGCCTGTAGCCATTGGATGCTGTCGGAGTGATTGGGCCAATTATGTCGATTCCTTACATGGAGAAAGGCCATGGTGCTGACAATAAGTGTAGCTCGTTGGGCGGAGTGTTTATCTGGTTTGCATATACTTGACACAAATGACAGTGCTTGACATATTTGATGCAATCCGATTCCATAGTTAGCCAATAGTATCCTAACCTAATGATTTTTCGGGCCAACATATAGCCATTCATATGAGGTCCACATACTCCTTCATGTACCTCTTTCATCAGTTCACAGGCTTCATTTTATCCACACATCTTAACAAGGTGGTATCAGATGATCTTTTGTAAAGTATAGACCCACTTAATAAGAAATGGCTTGCTAACCTTCTGAGTGTTCTTTGGTCATTCTTGCTAGCCATTTCAGGGTATTTGCTTTCTTGGAGAAAGGTTTTGATGTCGTGATACCAGGGCTTGTCATCTTATGCTTTTTCAATTGTTAAACAGTAGGCGGGTCGATTTTCGATGTCTATTTTCATCGGTTGGACTTCGGCTCCCCCTGTTACCGGATCATAGATGCTAGTGTGGCGAGTGCATCTGCAAATTGATTTTGAGTTCTTGGGACGTATGTGAAAGTGATTGCCTCAAATTCTTCTATTAGCTTTGTCAAATGTTGATGATATGGTACCAGTTTGGGGTCTTTAGTCTTATATTCCCCTTTTGTCTGTAGTATAATGAGCAATGAATCCCCGTATACTTCTAATTTGCGGATTTCCATTTGGCAAGCCATTTTGAGGCCGAGGATGCACGCCTCATATTCCGCGATATTATTGGTATATGGAAATGTGAGTTTTGTCGCTATGGGGAATTGTGTGCCGTCTAGGGATATCAACACTGCCTCAATCCCGCAACCAAATACGTTGGTAGCTCCATCGAAAAACATTTTCCACTTAGGGTTCTGCTCTATCCTATGGTCTTCTATCGGTATACCTTCCACTGTTAATATATTTTTGTCTGGGAATTGGGCTTGCAGTTCTTGGGAATTTACCTCGACAGGGTGTTCTGCTAATTGGTTGGCTAAGGCTTGCCCTTTTATCGAGTTTTGATTTATGTATGTGATGTCAAACTCTGATAAGAGCATTTGCCATTTAGAGATTCTCCCTATTAAAGCTGGTTTCTCTGCCAAGTATTTCAAGGGATCATGTCTTGTCAACAGCTCAATATGATAGTAAAGGGTGTATTGTTTTAACCGATGCATGACCCAAATCAGAGCACAACAAGTCCTCTTTACCTCTGAATACCTCTGTTCCTCGTTTGTGAATTTCTTGCTCAAATAATATATGAAACGCTCTCTTCCCTCTTCACCATTCTGCCCCAATACGCATCCCATGGATTCAGGGAGTATCATGAGGTATAAGAATAAGGGCTTCCCTTGCTTCGGGACTATCAAGACCGGAGGTTTTATAAGATAGTTTTTGATCATCCTGAATGCTTCTTCGCATTCGTCGTCCCATTCTACTATGGCATTCTTTTTCAACAGACGGAATAGTGGCCGGCACTTATCCGTGAGTTGTGAGATAAAACGAGCTATGTAATTTAATCTTCCTAATAAGCTTCTTACTTCTTTGACAGTGCGTGGGGAAGGTAGCTCTAATATAGACTTTACTTTGTCAGGGTCGATTTTAATGCCTTCCCGGCTTATGATAAACCCTAACAATTTGCCCGTTGTGACCCCGAAAGTGCATTTATCTGGGTTTAACTTGAGTTGGAATTTTTTCAATCGTTTAAACAATTTCCTCAAGATATCTATATGACTTTCTTCCTCTTTAGATTTGGCTATCATGTCGTTGACGTATACTTCAACCTCTCGATGCATCATGTCATGAAGTATCGCGACCATGGCTCTCTGATATGTTGCCCCGGCGTTTTTCAAACCAAAGGGCATGACTTTGTAATAGAAAGTTCCCCATGTTGTGATGAAAGTCGTTTTGGTTTTATCTTCTTCAGCCATTTTTATTTGATTATATCCTGAGAAATCGTCCATAAATGAGAAGAGATGGTTTCCTGCAGTATTGTCCACTAGAACATCAATGTGAGGTAGGGGAAGTTATCCTTTGGCGTAGCTTGGTTTAAGTCCCGGAAGTCTACGCATATGCGTACTTTTCCATTCTTTTTCATAACGGGGACTATATTCGCTACCCATTATGGGTAATCGGACACTTCGATGAACCATACTTCTAGCAGTTTCTTGACTTCTTCCTTAATCTTTAGTAAGATGTCAGGCCTAAATCTTCTCAATTTCTGTTTTTTAGGTTTGACAGCTTCCATTGTGGGAAGCCTATGAACCACTATTGATTGGTCTAGTCCTGGCATGTCACCATATGACCAGGCGAACACATCCGCATATTTTGTTAACAGCTCGGTTATCTCACACTTTTGCTCGGCACTTAAATTGGTCCCGATTTTGAGGTTTTTAGGTTTTTCCATGCTTCCTAGATTTACTGTCTCCACCGGCTCGTCAATTGAAATTCTGCTTTGTTCATGTTTTTGCCAATTTTCTTGTATTATTTCGTGATCAAGGATATTGCCTTCAACAACTGACCCAGCAGCGTTGGAAACGATATCAGCATTTTTATTTTCTACCTGCGCGAAATGTCCCCGATGTTCGATGGTAGGAGATCTAGGTGAAGTAAAATGAAAGCATATATATAAGTAAGACAAACTGTAATTGAATTAATAAAGAAGTCTCAATAAAATTTGTTTAATAATCGTTCTCTATTCTTGAGCTGACCTAGAGTTATCAATAGGATAACAGAACCAATTATTGAGAGCTGGATGTTGATTGGACGTGCGAAGGGTTGGGCTCCCATTGCTGACGTCATCTTCGCTTATCCGAGGCTCTTGAATGACAATTGCTTTTCTGAAAGATTGCTGGAGGGGTGGAATACGCATTGGGGTGTTGCTTAGCTTTTCCTTCATCCTGCCTTTGACACCTTTGGCTTATGCTTCTTCCCAGGCTGTAGGAACGTATCCTAGTCCAAACGTCCCTTGCTGCCCCTCCTTAAACTGATGGCCGATAGAGCCATTTTATACTCAATCTTTATAGTATGAATTGTGTTAATTTGTTATTGATTTTATGGAAATCATAAGGAAATGGTACTTAATTTTATTATGGTGATAAATCAGGTTTAATGGAGTCAAGAGTGCTAATCCAAGTGATTTAGAGAAGTCATCTGCAATTTGGATCAAAGTCAAGGATTTACATCGCCGGCGTACAAGAGAAGAAGGCTGATAATTTCAGGGATGAGGACCAATATTCTGAGAGGAGATATCGACTTAGATTGAAATCTGAGAAGAATACACAAACAAAATAGCTTTTTGGAAGAAACAAGGGAAGTACACGGGCGTGTATTACCAGAGCACGGCCGTGTGTTTGGCTTGAAAAAAACAGAAGCTTACATGGTTTAAGTACATCGTCGTGTGTTTGGCTTGAAAAAAAAACAGAAGCTTACACGGTTTAAATACACGGCCGTGTATAACCGTAGGTTGAGACCGTATATATGGAAAAGTTTGGCCGTTTCAGGAGATTTTTCGGTTTTCATATATATATTATATATATATATATATAATATATATCTTCGTTTTCCAGAAGGAGGGAGTTCAGGAGGGGAAGAAATCGAATAGGAAAAGCAGGAGACACTTGAAAACAGACACTTTTCATCTTTTTCACTTTTTGATTTTGTTTAGTTATGAACATGTGTGGCTAAAAAATCTTCTAGCCAGAGGATCATCAATAGTTTAGTTTTTTAAGAATTGTGAGATCTAGTTGATATGTCTTTATTCTATTCTTTATTTTTGGGTATTTATATATCTGCTGAATGTTTTGTTATTATTATCTTGTTTGATTGGTATGAATTAGAGCTCTTCTATTCCATTAGCAAGTTAATATATTGTCAATTAAAATGTCATATCCGTAATTGTTTGATAGTTATAATCTCTATGACACAATAACATGTTTGATTATAGAATAAATAATCAAATTCATGTTATGGAGATATATAATCTTGTTTAAATAGGTTATCTTATAATCTGCTGGCATGAATTGGTGGTCTCTCTTGTTTTTAATGCTATTGATAGATTAAATCCTAAGAGCTTGTTTAGGGTTGTTTAATCAATAAGAGAAGTAATCAAAGAGCTTGTTTTGATTATCAAGAAAGTACGGAGAGATAGGTTATTAGATCTTGTTAATAACCATAACCAGTTTATCTGAGATAAAGAATAGAAAATGTTTGCATCAATGATCATTTCTATGAATTAAACTATAATGATACCTTTGGTTAGGCTTTCATCATTATTAAATTTTATT